>WAAF01002413.1:505371-645329 GCA_013400475.1 Tricholaema leucomelas
AGGAAGGAAGGAAGGAAGGAAGGAAGGAAGGAAGGGAGGAAGGGAGGAAGGGAAGGGACAAAAGGAAGGAAAAAAAGGAAGGAAAGAAGGAAAGAAACAAGGAAGGAAGGAGCCAAACCTACAAATTGCACACAATTGTCTCACTGTAACAAGTTTGCAAAACCCACGGCCTCTAAATATTGACTGACCTGTAATATGTGTTTCAAACTGAATTCTCTTGATGTCAGCAACCCCCCCCACCCCCCACCTCAAGGTCTCTGGTCATAATGACTTTGGAAACCAATTTTGCCAGATAAACTGAAAGGCACTCAAGACAGGACATGGGGGTGGCAGTGAGACTGTAATAGACGTTACTGTTATGCTGCTAAGGGAAAAGTCTTCCAGTAAGGTGCTACTGGCCCTAACACCATTTTAATTCCCAAAGGAAAGAGGTATTAGCACTGTTCACCACCTTGGAAACAGAATCAAGTGCAGCAGACATTATGTGCCCCTTACATCACTGTTTTTCCCTCTCTGTGCGAGTCAGCTGCTAGCAGCAGCAGTCCACTAACAAACACCTTCATCTTACCTTCTTAATTTTTTTCTTCTTCCCATTTCCCTTGCTAGGTTCACTTTGAGATGTTGCAGACACTAAAATTCTGTTTCTTTCAAATCTTCTTTGAGGCTGTGGGAAAAAAAAAAATAAACAAAAAAAAAAAGGGAATAAATCAGTTTTTCAATGTAATACCAGAAGTGTAAAGTCACCTGGTTAGTTCATTCCTTCTTTCATGCAGGGAAGAGACCTAATCAAGGACACTATTAACTGTCCTGCTTGGAAGGCATAAGCTACACTTAAAAACTGAAGAGATGACAGGGCTGGCAGGCTATCAGCAGACCTTGCAGTCCTGCCTCAGAATCTTCATTTTCCTATTAGCTGCAGCAGTTGTGTTTTTCTGCTGTACCAAGGAGCAACTGAGATAAGCCAACACTGCTGGGGATGCGATCAGAAAATCCCAAGAATATGAACATTTGGATCTTACAGTCTGGGAGCAGAGAGAACTGAGTCCATCTGTGTAGCAGTGAGGTCAGGCCTGCTGGCTAACCCTCAGACTGCTCTGTAGCTCCAAGTTGCTATAGAGGCCCATGGTAAACAGGATAACAGCTATGCCCAGTTAGACACAGGAGGATTTTGTCCTGGCTAAGCAATGCTGGAGGTCCATCACAAAAGTGAGATTATTCTGACTTTTCTGGCATCAGAAGGAAGTGAACCACCAACCAGGTAGGATCTGCCTTGACTGAGATATGCAACTGGCAAGTTTTCTACTACATAGTTTCTAACTGGTCAGATGTCTACAACTACCCGAAGGGAGGCTGTAACCAGGTGGGGTTGGTCTCTTCTGCCAGGCAAGCAGCAACAGAATGAGGGGACACAGTCTCAAGTTGTGCCAGGGGAGGTCTAGGCTGGATGTTAGGAGGAAGTTGTTGGCAGAGAGAGTGATTGGCATTGGAATAGGCTGCCCAGGGAGGGGGTGGAGTCGCCGTCCCTGGAGGTGTTCAAGAAAAGCCTGCATGAGGCACTCAGTTGATTGGCTAGGGCTGGGTGCTAGGTTGGACTGGATGAGCCTGGAGGTCTCTTCCAACCTGGTTGATTCTATGAGTCATTTTCCAGGAGTTCTCCCAGAGTAATAAACATGTGGAGTTGAAATGTCATTTAAAACAGAGGGGTGTTTTGGTAAGAGAGAATTGCCTTCTTTGGTCATCAAAAGTAAGATAAAATCAACCTTTTTCAGTCTACCTGAGCAGTTTTGTCTTTTATTTGCTCATGCTGATACTCTTCTTTCCAAAGCTTCTCCTCCAAGCATTTGATCTTCTCCTGAATTTGAAGACAAGAATAATTAGTCACACTTCAGTTTGCCATGTTCAGTCAGAAGTCCGAAGCAGCCTGCAGTTTTCATCTGGAATCAAACGAGACTGTAGGAGTTTTTAAAGCCCAGACTGAACAAAAGACTCATCCAAAGGAAGCCAAAGTGGCATTCAGTCAGGTCTGCTTTATGATCTTAGCTTTAACAGAGGAAACTTTTGCAAATCTTAGCACTACAGTATGTGCCAGACCAATTATATCACAGAGTCAGAGAATATCCCAAGTTGGAAGAGACCCAGAAGGATCATTGAGTCCAACTCCCTGCTCCTCACAGCACTACCTAAAACTAAGAGAGTCACTGGCTTCACACCACATCCCACAGCTCTGAGAGAGTGCTTTCACATTGTCATTCTGTGCATGCTTACTTCTGCAGTTCTCTGAGCAGCACTGAGTTTGAGCCACTCTTTCTCCAGCATTTCAAGCTTTTCAACTTTTGCATGCAGTTCCAACCACTTCTGATCTTCCTCTTTCTGGTGATTGGCCTGGAAAAAAGTAAGCAAGACTGGAGCTGGCAGCTGAATTAAATCATTTCAGACAGAAGAATTCCCAAACACAGTACAGTAAAGGTGTTGAACTAGATTAAATTTCATCTTTTCTTGTAAATTGCAAAGTGATGAAAAATCCCAAGCAGACAAAGAGGACTTAAGATTCCAGCAGCCCTTTTGTGCAAGTATTAGCATGGTTCTGCTCATTAGAAGTTCCACCTAGGGAGCCTTTTCATACAACTCATTGAGTGGTTGTCATCAGCCACTCAGACAGTAAATTGCTTCTGTTTGCTGCCGTCCTGAGCGCAGCTGAGGCCAAAAATGCCCACAAAAATGTTCAGGTCTTAGACATTTCTATCCTTTTAAACCAAATCACCACTTTGTTAGCAGGCTAAAAAGACTTCACCTGTTGTGCCAAAACCTTTTTCCTTTCCAGTTCTGCGCTGTGAACCATTTTCCTCATGTAATCCAGCTGTTTCTCCAGCAGGGAGCAGCGAGATTGAGCTGCATTTAGCTGCGCTCTTACCTCTACAGAGAGAAACAAAGACATTCAGCACAGCAGTGGGAGACCACATTTAGCCTCTTTGGCATCTCACTGAGAAACTGTCTCCCTTGAAAACATGCAAGGAAAGTTTTGTTAGCCTGGACAAGTCATGTGGTTAAAATATATGTGATATGAAGGACACGAGAATTGAGATGTTTTTTTCAGAGCTAGTCATAGAATCATGGAATGGTTTAGGTTGGAAGGGGTCTCAAAGATCATCTAGTTCCAACCCCCTGCTATAGGTAGGGACATCTCCCAATAGAATAGGTCACTCAAGGCCTCATCCAAGCTGATCCTGAACAGCTCCAGGGAGACTGTGGATCACAGAAGCACAGAATGTCATCTTTGATCTTTGATCACATTCTGTGCTTCTGTGATCCACAACCTCCCTGGGCAACCTCTGCCAGTGTGTCACCACCCTCACTGTAAAGAACTTCTTCCTAACATTCAGTTTAAATCTCTCCTCTGCCAGTTTAAGCTCATTACTCCTCATCCTGTCATTACAAGACCTTGTCAATGGTCCCTCCCCAGCCCTCCTGCAGGCTCCCTTCTGATACTGAAAGGCTACTCCAAGCTCTCCTCAAAGCCTTCTCTTCTGGCTGCAGAGCCCCAGCTCTCTCAGCCTGTCCTCATAGCATAGTCCCTAATATGAATTCCAAAGATGTGAGCACTGTGGTCACTATGATTTAGATCAGCAGATACCTACACAGAATCTGGTTTCTTCCCTTCTCCTCACTTTGTCTCAAGTTACAGAATCACAGAATTAACCAGGTTGGAAAAGACCTTTGAGATCATCAAGTCCAACCTATCATCTAATACCTTCTAATTAACTAAACCATGGCACTAAGTAGGATGTCTAGGCTGGATGTTAGGAGGAAGTTCTTGCCAGAGAGAGTGACTGGCATTGGAATGGACTGCCCAGGGAGGTGGTGGAATCGCCATCCCTGGAGGTGCTCAAGAAAAGCCTGGATGAGGCTCTTAGTGCCATGGTCTGGTTGATTGGCCAGGGCTGGGTGCTAGGTTGGACTGGATGAGCTTGGAGGTCTCTTCCAACCTGGTTGATTCTATGATTTGTTGATTCTAAGTGCCTCATCCAGCCTCCTTTTAAACACCTCCAGTTAGCAGTGTTATAGAATCATAGAATTGTCAGGGCTTGAAAGGACCATCTAGTTCTAGCCCTTCTGCTTACTTATTGTAGGAGTTAAATAGAGCCACCTGAAATCTGCTGCTTCTTTCCAACAGCTTCATGAGTTACACAATACTGGGTTGATATATGTAGAAACAAGATCTCACCTTGATTCACCATTACCAGGCTCCTGCCCCTCCCCAGTTCTGAAGCAAAAAAAAAACCCTCAACAAGACAGGCTGCATTAATTAGCAGTTTGTCAAAACAAACAAACACTCCCTGGATTATGCAGCCTGGGAGTTGCTGTGGCTACAGCTTACCACTCAAGAGAAATACCTTCCCTCTCTTGCATCAGTCCTTGGTGTACTATGCTCTTTTTGTGGGATTCACACTCTAAGGCCTTCTTATGCTGAGCAGCTGCTATAGAGAGGCTGCACAGATTATCTTCAGCCTGGGACTTCTCCAGCTCTAGTTGGTAGATCTTTTCTTGGAGAGTTTTCAGGGCTGCCACCACAGCTAGAAAACAATGCAAGAGTTTAACTTTTAAAGTAGAGAAGAGGAGATCACTCAGAAGTGATTTTAAACCAGAGGGCATCAACTAGCACTACAGAAAGCCAGTTCTAAGCCAGTGTACAAATCAGAGAAGAGGAGATCACTCAGAAGTGATTTTAAACAAGAGAGCATCAACTACAGAAAGCCAATTTTGAACTGGTGTACAAACTAGACAAGAGGAGATCACTCAGAAGTTATTTTAAACCAGAAGGCATCAACTATCACTACAGAAAGCCAGTTCTAAGCCAGTGTACAAATCAGAGAAGAGGAGATCACTCAGAGGTTATTTTAAACCAGAAGGCATCAACTATCACTACAGAAAGCCAGTTCTAAGCCAGTGTACAAATCAGAGAAGAGGAGATCACTCAGAAGTGATTTTAAACCAGAGAGCATCAACTAGCACTACAGAAGGCCAGTCTGAAGCCAGTGTGCCACACTAATAATGTCCTCTTTTGGCTGTATTTAAAGCCATGAACTGCTTGTGCTGAGTTTGAAGGAGTTTTAGAGGAAGTCTGCCGACTCTAAGGTAAACAATTTTCAAAGCCAGAGTTTACAAGGATGTTAGAAGACTTGCAGCAGTTTCCATTTCAGACATCTGACTTCAGGGAGCCTACTCCCTCAGGACACATACACATCCTGCCTCAAAGTCATTCTGGTAATCACAGCAAGTCATTGAACTAAGTAAACCACAAAGAGTTTGCTCAAGAGATTTCTCATAGAGCAATTAAAAAGACCACTTAAAGGACATAGTTTGACTCTACCTTGGTGATTGGGCATAGAAGGCCTGGCACCACCAACAGCTGCCAACTTCTTTGGTTCTGTAGAAGCAAAAGCTGCAGGAAGCATCTCATTTGGTGGCTGAAGAAAGCTTCCTATGTAACTGCTCTTTGATTCAGAATCCACAGCCTGTAATACTCAAGACACGGACAGTGAAACTTGCAGATAGTGCTTCAGTCCAATGCAACCTCTAGGAAACTACAGCAAGCTTTGAATCACTCCTCAGCTGCCTAGCAAAGTGACACCAAGCATTTCACTTGGTACAGTGTAAGAAAGGGAGAGCAGAGGCAGCTTCAGCTGATATTAAAACAGCTTATTTGATGGTTCAGTGATATAACAGTTATGGCATCACTCCAGTTCAAAACACAGGGCATGCAACTGGAAAAGGTCTCCCACCTGGGCAAGGCTATTTACAGCTACTAGTTCCCAAGAAGTCAACCAAAGAAGGTGTCTAGACATGGGAGAAAGAAACTCAAACCAAGACTGGAACCTGCTGATGAAGCACCCCCCAGGAGAAGCCATTCATACTGGGTGGGGAAGAAAGTTTTCAGTACTGGAAAAAGTTTCCAGGAACACCTCTCTGAGCACTGTTCCAGAGACCATATGAAACAGAAACTTCACCATCCATCCACACTGTCTCTTCAAGATATGCACTAAACCAAAGGTACATGGAAATGCTTCCTTCCTCCACCAAGCTGTCATCACAGAAACATCAACAGGAATATCTCTTTGCCAGGGCTTGCTTGACTTGGGGCCTCCCAGACACAGCTGCCTTTGTGTGCTAACACTCCCCAGGGCAGATCTCACAGCTCAAGGTGGCTCCCCCTGGCACCAGCCTGGGCAGCCCAGCAGCAGGCCAGCAGGAGGGGGCCTGCCCAGGCTACCTTTGCACCACTGGCCTTTTCTGCAGTTCCCTCTGAAGCACCACTGCCATCCTGCCTGAGCCCAGCCCATAGCCTCTTGGTGCTGGGTTGGCAGCTGCAGGCAGCCAGATGTGCCACCATCTGCCAAGAGGTGCCACCTGATGACACTGCCACACAAACCATTTATGGCACTCCACAGGTACCTCCTGGAGGACCACCAAACACTGTGCATCCAGCCAGGCCAGGCAGATGCATTGGCCTCTTCCACCAGTGCAGGGTGCAGTGGCAGTGAAGGGAGTGAGAAGTCTGAGTATATGGATGAGACAGTCCTGTGGCCACAGGCAGGGTCAGCACCAAGGCAGGAGAGGAGCTGAGCTGGGCATGGCACAGTGGATCAGCACAGTGTTCCACAAAGAACTAAGCCAGACCTAGCAGTTCCCCATTGCTTCTCAAGTCCTACACTCTGGTGATGAATCAGGCTAACAAAGCCCATAAAATACATATGTGAACATACAACAAGCTTCCTACCTCTGCTGTGATCACAGGAAGGCAACTTGGGGAACTCCAGAGGAGGAGGGTGGATTTTGCTCACACCATCTAACCTCCTGTCAGCATGAGTGGAGATTTGCTTTTCCAGTGTCCTCTGGTGGAAGATGACTCCCTCGCATGCCTTCTGCTGCTGCTATGCATCAATCAGTTTCCACGTTGCTGTCACACAAACAAACCTTGCTGTTTCCAAGGAGGCAGGTCAGTGGGCAGTTGTAAGGAGGGTGGTGATGAGAAGCAAATAGTGATTAAGAGAGGGAGGAAATAAAGCAGCAGAAAACTCGTGCAGCTCCAGTTTCGCAGCACAGCAGAGGGTACCACGCACCCTGCGGCTGGAGGGGCAGCTCCCCAAGCTGCTCCTAAGAGCACAGCTCAGCGAGGGGCGTGAAAGAATACAGCACCACGGGACCAAGGCACCTGTGTTTGCACAACTGCTGCTGTGGCCACAGTTACAGACTCCTTGCTCTGCCACAGCTCCCTCCGACACAGAGGCTGTGGGAATGGTCGCTAAAGTGCCTGGGGGCTCTACCAACAGAATTCCTCCAGCCCAAGTGCTCTGCCGCGGACAAGTCCTTTAGGACCTTAGCACTTACAACAACCGTCCTGCACAGGACTAATCTCCACAACACTGTGTGCCTCAGGCAAGGACACAGGCTCAGGAGAAGGACAAAGTCACCACCCTGTAAGACATCACCAAAACATCCTGACCACTGTTCAGCTTGCTAGGTCAAGAAAACTACCAGGAAATAATTAAGCAGCTTGACATATGCTTGAACATCAGCTGTTCTACCATCAACATTTCCCCCACAAGTATTTAAGTTTCTATAAACCATCATGGACAGGTTTGCTTTTCAAAACAAGTCCCACAGTCCCTGCAAGCTTAACTTGCCACTCTCTAATCCCATGCTGCTCTGGATGCTGGGACACAGCCCTAGAGAGGTGCTTTAAAGCAGATATTGCATCCTGAATGGCAATGTTTGTGCTAACATAAGTACACGAGGCTTAGGGGGATTTAGCAGTTGAACAACACTTGTGGATGCAGCCAGAACACTGTTGTTTAGACAAGCCCTTGGTTGAGGAAATTAGTACACTGGCTTGAGGCTGGGGAACAGCCAAGGGAGAAGTATGCACGTTAAAGGGAGGCTGGTAAATTGCTCCATGGCAGGAGGAGGGGAGAAGAAGAAAGAAGAAAAGTCTCACTCCTACCCCAGCAGCCTGCACCACTGCAGTGAGCAGGATAAAGCACTTTGTATTGTGCAGGTTGCCACTGGAGTTACCACCAGCCCGGTATCAGTGGCCTCAGTGGTGATGGTCAGATGCCAAGGCTTATTTTACACAAAACCTCCATAAAGTAGCTGGTTAATATATACTCTGCATCAAATATGGGGAAATGTAGTGCGTCCTGTGGGCATACAACTAACCATCATCCTGGTCTAGCCACCTACGTTGTCTCCAAGCCTCTGCCAGGAGGCTCCTGAAGTTCAGTGCCACACAGTTGCAACTCCATGCATGGTGCATGCTGCCTGGCCTGGCAAATTAGCTCTGTGACAGCACTGCCCTGCCACAATTGCACTGCCTGCCTACCTTTGCCCTCCTCTTGGGTGTGAGGATGAGCAGGGCTGGGTCCTTCAGCAGGACCACGTCTGCCTGTTTGCTCACCACCATGTGAGGGCTGGGAGTGAGCTGGCACAAGGGCTGTCAGGGAGTACTCAACTCTGTATCTGTGTATGTGACTTTGAACCCCCAGAGCAGAGCAAGCAAGCTGGAGTCTTGCACCTTCAGACATAGAACCCCCCCCTTCTTCATGGTCACATAAGTACTAATGTAGTTTACATTTACAATAGTTATACTTATTTTTGCTGAAAATGGCTTGCACTGAGAGCCAGAGTATTGGCTCAGGCTGCCATAAAAATCTGTTGAAGTTCCTTGAGCTGCTGCCTAGCACAAGGAAACATGCCAGGAGTAGGGAGTTAACACCACTGAAATCCTAAATGTTCCTTCCCTCCACTGCCAGCCACATCCTTCTAAAAAGCTTTCCCAAAATCTCCGTTTGAAGATTCATAGATTCACAGAATGCTTTGGATTGGAAGGGACTTTAAAGATCATCTAGTTCCAAATCCCTTGGAATCGTCAGGGATACCTCTTGGGCTGCTCAAAGCCTCATCCAACCTCGCTGTGATCACCTCCAGGGAGGGGGCATCCACATCCTCCCTGGGCAACCTGTGCCAGTCTCTCACCACTCTCATTACAAAATCCACTCTAGATCTGCCCTCAATCCATTCCTTCTCATCCTATCACTACATGCCCTTGTAAAGAGTCATACTGATTAAGAGAGGGCTGGAAGAGGCCTCCAAGCTCATCCAGTCCAACCTATCACCTAGCCCCAGCTAATCAACCAGACCATGGCACTAAGTGCCCCAGCCAGGCTTTGCTTGAACACCTCCAGGGATGGCAACTCCACCACCTCCCTGGGCAGCCCATTCCAATGCTAATCACTCTCTCTGGCAACAACTTCCTCCTATCATCCAGCCTAGACCTCCCCTGGCACAACTTGAGACTGTGTCCCCTTGTTCTGTTGCTGGTTGCCTGGCAGAAGAGCCCAACCCCACCTGGCTACAGCCTCCCTTCAGGTAGTTGTAGACAGCAATGAGCTCTGCCCTGAGTTTCCTCTTCTGCAGGCTGCACACCCCCAGCTCCCCCAGCCTCTTCCCACAGGGCTTCCTTGTACATCCCCATTAGGTGCTGCTACAAGGTGAAAGTCCAAAAATGTTTTGCCAGATACACAACTATGCCTCATGCTGTAAAAGGCAGCACATGGAAAAGCTTTTTCCATGTGAGCTGTGGCAGACAGGCACTAGAGGAGCAATGCTGCAATAACGTAAGCGATGCTTCCACTGAGCTCTCTTTGTCACCTGACAGAGATCTTGCTTCGTTCTTGCTAAGGTGCTCCCACAGCACCTTCAGAGAGGAAAAAGAAAACCAATCTTAAGCATTTCTCAGATGGTAGCACAAAGATATCCACCTTCTGACCTGACCTACTGGGCATGAACAATTTACAGTGCTTTTTTTTCCCTAAGTGAGGACAAAGTCTCGGCTGAGTTAAGGAATGATTCACTGCTTATCTGACATACTATAAGAGAAATGTTGTAGAACTGTCCCAACAGAGGCCATACCAAGAAACTCCCAAACTGCTGGCTGCTGCCTCTCTTCTTCGAGCCAAGCCTTGCTGGCAAAAGGTTATGTGAGAGGCCACTTTTGTGACACAATCCAAATGGGTCTATTTTTTTCCCCCCTTTCACTTTCCTTTGAGAATCAGAGGAAAACTCCTGGTCAGCTGTACTAGCTGTGCTGCACTGCTCTCTCAGCCTTGTTCCCAACAGACAAAGAACAGCCCTTCCACTGACACAGAGAAGTAAATAATGCTGTAGGCCAACTGTACTGCTGTTTTGGGAACACCTAGCCTCCAGCATCCTGACACAACTGCATCACAGAACTTCAGAGGTTGGAAGGGAACTCCAGAGATCATCCAGTCCAACCCCCCTGTCTAAAGCAGAATCAACCCAAGGTAGTCTGCACAGGAATACATCCAGGTGGGTTTGGAAAGTCTCCAGAGAAGGAGACTCCACAACCTCTCTGGGCAGTCTGCTCCAGAGTTCTGTCACCCTCACTGTAAAGAAATTTCTCCTTGTGTTGAGGTGAAGCCTTCTCTGTTCCAGTTTGTATCCATTGCTCCTTGGCTTATTGCTGCTGATCACCAAAAAGAGCTTGGCCCCCTCCACTTGACACCCATCCCTCAGATATTGATAGACATTGATTGTATCTCAGTCTTCTCTTCTCCAGACCAAACAACCCCAGGGCTCTCAGGCTCAGGAAGACACTCAAGTCCCCCAATCATCGTCGTGGCTCTCCGCTGAACTCTCTCCAGCAGGTCTCTGTCTTTCTCAAACTGGGGAGCCCAAAACTGCAAAGAGTATTCCAGGTGTGGTCTCACTAGGGCAGAGTAGAGCGGGAGAAGAACCTCCCTAGCCCTGCTGGCCACACTTTTCCTGATGCACCTTGGGATGCCATTGGCTCTCTTGGCCACAAGGCACATTGCTGGCCCATGACTTTTAATCAGCCTGAAACATGTGGCCTTGCTCAGGGCTTATCTAAGGAGCTGCTATTTCTCTCTCTTCTTTATCTTAAATGGAATAGAAACAAAGTGGTGGCAGCTGCAGAACTAATAGGAAGTGAAACCTCACTGAACCAATGAGATATTTCAACATATTTTGAAGGTTTGAGTCCTACTTGAAATGAATTTAGAACAAGTGGCTGAAATTTCTTAACCAATACTCTGACTGGTGTGGAAATTGAAGGTGCTCTCCTCAGTACTTCATGTGAAGAACATAAAAAGTTGCCTTTTTTTACTCCTCACTGTGATTTTCTGCCGCTGATGCCATCACACTGCCTTCCATATGCAGCTTGCCTAACTTCAGTCGCTCATAAATAATTCAAGAGACATTTCCCTTCCTATGAACTGGATGCACAGTTTTTGACTGCCAGGCTGTTTAGTGGATCTCTAGGGACTTCACTTACGTTCTTGCTGTTCTGTGTGACCTTAATACATCACAGATGGATGGGACTGATAAGGGGCCGATGTTGCAGGATACATGAGCCTTCCAGCCTCGGGGCTGAATCCCAAGTCTGGAAATGATAGGCTTACATTCCCTGCATGTCAAAGAAGTGCCAGGTATAAGGCCAAAACAAGCAGCACTGGGTGAAGAGCTAACAAAAGCTGTAGGCAGGGAAACTTTACGACCATAGATGGGTGTGAAGTCCCACCCTGATGCTTGGCACCTTTTTCCTCTTGGGATTCAGAATCTGGAGTCCTCTTCTGGTGGCCAATGCCAAAAATCTGTTCTTTATAACAATAAACACAGAGTCCCTGCAGCTTCTCTGGTCTGGTCTGTGACTTCATTTCATGTGGCTGCTGGCCACAGCATTTTTCTTTGTGTTATTACTGGAAAACACCAAGGTTTGTGTTAAGACAGCTTGCCAAAGGTGTTTTAAAGGCCTATTGGGATGGCAGCAGATAAAAAATTCCCAACAAGTAATATTCATTTTCTTTTCAAGTGTGGCTGGAGGAAGCAGTGATCACCTTCTCTGTGCTGGTTACCCAGTGGTTACAGCATTGCCTGGGAAGCAGGAGTTCCTGGGAAGCATTCATACTGCATCCCTGACCACCATGGGAGTCTGGGAGGAGGAGGAGGAGCAGGAAGGAAGCAGGGAGTCACCACCTTTTCGTTTGAAGTCCTGACCCTGCTCAGAAAGGCATGTAAGAATCTAGGGCAAGGAAAAGGCAGCTGAGACAAAGGGCAGAGGAAAACAAGGATGTGTCTCTCTCATCTAGTTTCATCGTCAGGAGAGTCCTGGATTTCATGCATACATTTTGGTGGTAAATAGCTCCCAACACCTGGCTGGGAATAGCTACCAGAAACCTCAAGTGCCTACAGCTCCCCGGGTCTCTCTCCTAGCTCATTCCAGTGCCACATGCTTGCCATTCTTTCCAATAAGGTCACAACTTCAACAGGTGAGATGATGAAGCCTCCTCCTCCATTTCAGGGTCCTTCTGAGCACCTGGGACAGTCTCCTGGGAGTGATGAGATGTTGATGTAAATCCCTTTGAGTTAAAAGCTGATTTGCTTGTCCCTGGGTTACATCACTGAAGGTGAGCACTGAACTAAATGCACTGAAGTCAGTTGTGCCTGTAGCAGAAGAATGTGACTTGGGCTTGGCTAAGGTCCTCTCAGCTAGAACTCTCTTGGAGCTGCTCTACCCACCTACTAGACCTCAAGTGGGCACAAAGAGGAGAGAGGTGCCAAGATGCCCCTTTTAGGGCAATTCTGAGCACTTGTATCCAGAAACAGAAGAGCACAGTTCGGGTAGCTGCTCAGTGGAGAATTTTGGATCTGAACTTTTAGTTTACCTATCCTCTTTTCTGGAGCCTAGCTCTCAGCCTTTCAGGCTACATTTGTACAGCTCAGTGGAGCGCAATCACTGACTTGTCACAGTACAGCAGGACTTTAAGTGGGCTGCAGTTCTGCTCAGTTCTCCTCAGACCAATCTACAGTTCAGCACAGAACTTCTTCATAGTCTTTCTGCACGAAAGTTTTGGTCTCCTAAGAAGAAGTTGGTGGCCAACTCACTCATCCCTGCTGCAGTTGTAACTTCTAAGGAGGCAGGGTGGCAGAGGCTGATGCAAACACTATTGCATGCCACTGCAGAACATGTGGCAGATGTGCAAACATGTCCTCAGAAGATAAACGAGGCCACATTTTCTTCCTCATCTTATGCTGCAGTTTGCTTGCTCAAGGAGGGCAGGCTGCTGAGATGATATACGAGTCTCTGCTTGACATCAAGCTTGGGCTTGGGTTCAAAGACAGAAGAGGAGTAGCCTCTGGCGTTCTGGTGTCTCTCTGCAAAATGAGAGTCGCAGAACTTCGCTTCCTCAGAGAGCTACTCTGTAGAAAAACACATTAAACACCATGGAGTACCCATTTATTGTGGCAACGTGGCAAACCTCAGACCTCAAAGGAGAGGGTGAACTTTTAGAAGGCAACGATCCCATCCCAGGTATTTACTAACTGGAATGAGATAAAGCCCAACCAAACCAAGTGTAAATAAAAACAGCTGAAGGAGTCCAAGCAGTCCCTTCTAAGCTGTACTGAGTTATTACTAACTCTCCAGTAACTGAGCAAGGGAATTCTGTGGCAAAGTGCTCTTTGGTGACAAACAGAAAGGGGAAAACACTTTAAAGAAGTAAATATAATACATTTTAGATCTCATCTCTTAGAAAGGATATGAATACAGCCACTATATATTGTGTTGAAAAAAACAATTCTGCCATCAGCTATGGTTTGCATACGGTCATAGAAGTCCTTATCTAGTGTAGAAAAGAAGGAAGTTGATAAATCATCAAGGAAGGAAATACTGAGGTTTAAAACAGCCACAAATTTGTTTTTTCTGCAGCTTATCATTTTAAAACCTCCAATGCTGTAATTCTGGATGGGTTGCCAGATTGTTTCCTTCATAATTCTGCCTTTCTCTTTTCCATTCTTTAGGGATCAAACCCAAGCATATTAACTTCAGTCAGCGGACACACAAATCAAACAAACACATTCCCTTCACTTCAGGGCCTGATTAATTCCACTGCTAGCCTCTGACCTTGATTTCCACAATGTCTTGCATTACAGGCAGCAGCTTGACCTGCTGTTGGAAAACTGCAGAGGTTCTCTTTGGAAAAAAAAATAAAGCCACCTTCATCTCCCTTACCAAAGGATTGCATTAAAAATCCATAAAACAAAGGGCTGAAATTTGAAGTTTAGGCCTTGGAGCCAGTTTTACAATCTGTTTCCTGTAGCCAGAGTTCATTTGCAGCCAGTGGAAAAAAAATAACCCAGCTTCTAAAAGATAAAAGGCAGCACTGTGACTTGCCATCAATCTTAGCATTCAGTGCGGGAATCCACCCATGCCACAGCCTAACACTAAGGCTTAAGCTCTGATTCTGCTTCACTGTATTGATCTCAGATGTATGCAGCCATGGCCAGAGACACCTGTGCTGGTTTGAAGCTAATTGGAATATTTTAATGAGAGGAATTGGATTATTGGTTGTGAAAAGCAAACAGTGGGGATGGCTACTTCACTCAGAGGTTTGCTGGGATGTGTAAAAGCAAGGACACAAGCACAGATAAGGCAGTGTTGGTGTCTCTCCATGGCTTCTGC
Source organism: Tricholaema leucomelas (assembly GCA_013400475.1). Classification (NCBI taxonomy): domain Eukaryota; kingdom Metazoa; phylum Chordata; class Aves; order Piciformes; family Lybiidae; genus Tricholaema lacrymosa; species Tricholaema leucomelas. The sequence goes on from WAAF01002413.1 coordinate 519,926, forward strand.
CATATGAACTGCTTCTGCTTGCATCTGTGTAACCCAACAAATCTTTTTCCTTCTAACCCCCCTTGCCAATTCTTCCAATTCACCTTGCACGTAAGGCAGATTCTGGGATAAGGGAGGAGGTGGAAAGAAGGTGGAAGGGTGGTTGGGAGCCCCTCCTGGGCACTATGATTTCTGGGAGGGCTGTTGTGTTTCTGTATCACTTTTAACTTGTATATTTCTGTATATAGCTGTAAATATTGTAAATATCTGCTTGTATCTTGTGCTAAGCTGTGGATAGAAAGCTGCATTCCTTAACTTCCAGCAGACTGAGTCTAGTCTGGGAGAATTCATTCTGTGTGTGGGGCAGAACCACTACAACACTCAGGAAGTACAGACTGGTGATGGGGAAAATGAGACCTCTCCACCTTCTGAAGATCAAAATGTAGCTAGAAATAAAGCAAGCATATGTGCCATGGCTTATCCACGGGGAAAGTGGGGGAGCAGAACAGGACAGGAAGCTGAAGCTGCAGCCAATGCAAAAAAAGGAAAGAAATGAAAAGATGAAAGGCAGCGGCAGAATTAATGTCTTTGAACCCATCAGTTACGATGGGTGGAGGCCTCGAAGAAGTCAAGACTCACATTTATTACAGGTAGTGATGATCTCAGTAGATAGATTGTTCAGGAGGGTGCCAAAGCCTAGAGGAAGCAGCTGCACAAAGCAGTCTAAGCTTGTCCACCCCTGCCAAACAATGGCAACGCAGGCTCCTAGCAGAAAGGATTTTATGGGGAAAAGAGATTGGTCTTCCTTGAAAGGTAGAGGTAATGAGAGAACCACAACGATTTTGCAAGCTTGAAGGAAACAGTGCCAGGAAAGAAAAGGAGTGCCAGAAGAAGAAACCAGATTCCTTACCAAGGAAAGACCTGGTGCTGGCCAGCACCATGGTGAGCCAGCCCAAGCCCTGCTCCTGGAGTCAGAAGCGGTTTCTGTGTTTTTCTGTGGCATGGGAATAGTTTGTTCTGCACCTAACTTCAGTTTTGAAGTCTGAATTTTAGAGTAGGGCATGTGTAGATGAGAAATGTAATTCTGTGAGGCTCTGATTTCCTTGTAAGCATTCTTTTGTCTTCCAGTATACTCAAATTTGTAGGTTTATGATTGCTTTAATGGGACAGCTGCAAATGGGTGGCCTTGGCCTTGCTTCCCTCTTCTCTGCCATGATATGAACTGGATTGAAGAACTGACTTGGCTGAAAACCAACTTTATCAAAAAAGTGCTTTCTATCCCTGCTAGAAAGGCAAGGGAACCAGCAATACAGCATTTACACTTAAACACAGCGTAACTTAACACAGCCGATGCTGGAAGGCAGCTCAGCAGGTCAGCTGGTCCAGCAACCCAGCTCAAACAGGGCCACCTTGAGCCAGTTGCCTGCAACAAGACCAAAGATCTTTTCAGCATGTCCAAGGACGGAGCCTCCACAACCTCAGTGGGCAGCCTGTGCCTGTGCTTGGTAACCCTCACAGTGAAAAAACTGCTTTCTGAGAAAGCCTCTTGTGTTTCTGTTTGTGCCCATTGCCTTAGATCCTGCCACTGGGCAACACTGCTGTAGCCAGACGGGGGTTGGTCTCTTCTGCCAGGCAACCAGCAACAGAACAAGGGGACACAGTCTCAAGTTGTGCCAGGGGAGGTCTAGGCTGGATGTTAGGAGGAGGTTGTTGCCAGAGAGAGTGATTGGCATTGGAATGGGCTGCCCAGGGAGGTGGTGGAGTTGCCATCCCTGGAGGTGTTCAAGCAAAGCCTGGATGAGGCACTTAGTGCCATGGTCTGGTTGATTGTCTAGGGCTGGGTGCTAGGTTGGACTGGATGATCTTGGAGGTCTCTTCCAACCTGGTTGATTCTATGACCCTGGCTCCACCCTGGTGATATAAGAAAAATCAAGGAGTGCTGGTAAAGAGCCTTACAGAGCAGATGCACATTTTGAGGGTGTCTGTGGCAAACCATAAAATACCAAACTTTGTAGAAATGGTTGTTAATAGTAGTCAGTTGAGAATATGAAAACCTAAACAGCAGCTACTGCAGAAGTATCTGCAGCTACTCGTTGGAGATCTGTGATATGTAATCCTGTAAAGGCCCAGGCCTGCAGAGACTAAGGAAAGCAGGAAGGAGACAAAAGAGAAGCAGAGACACCCTGACATCAGCAATAAGAGGGGTCTGCTGACCAGAGATGAAAAGACCCTGTGAGGAAGACTGTGCTGGTGCTCGTCTCAGATAACCATTCCAGACCACCGGGGCAGGTTGGGAGCAGGGCAGAGAATGGCAAAATACCTCTGTTAATGAACTCCAAGAAATTGAATCATAGAATCAGTTGGAAGAGACCACAAGGATCACCTAGTTCCAACCACCCTACCTCTTACTATGAATATGCCTGCTCTTGTAACATAAATTGTGGCTTGTGCCAGCATGGGGTGTGCAGGATTGATGGAGCCATCCTGCCTGCAGCCAGCGCTGGGTAGTAAAATCTACTCTGCATGAGTTTTGGGGTTCATTTTGCAGGTCACTGGTTGCATTCTCCCTTTTGGTACTGACATATGTGGGTTAACATCCCTCCAGCCTTTTTTCCTATCCAGCCTTATCAACCTCTGCATAATTCAAACTGAAAAAAACAAACCCTTTGGTCTAACTTTGCTAAAGAGACTGCACAACTGTTGCTCAATTCAAACATTCCGGGGATCTTGCTGCGCCTTTCATTTCAAGTGGTGAAGGTGCTGTGTTTTGCTTGCATCAACTCTTTTGCCTTCCTGCTGCTGCGTTTACTTAGCTACATCAGAAGTTTCTGTTGAAGCTTGTACCTGACAAGCCTTTACACTTGCTTCAAACGCCTGTGCTCCGCTTCTGGATAGTGTAAACGTCTAAAGCAAATCACTACCTGAACTGCTTTACTCCCAGCCCTAACAGAATCATTTTCTTCAGAGAAGGCCTCTGAGATCATCATCTCCACCACGGCTGCTAAACCGCGTCCCCAAACGCCGCGTCCACAGGTGTTTCCAACACCTCCAAGGGAAGGTGACTGCACCAGCTCCCTGGGCAGCCTCTTCCACAGCCTGACTGCTCTTTCTGCACAGACCTTTTTCCGAATAACCTAAAGATCGCCTGGCGCCATTGGAGACAAGAAAACTGCCTTTGATAACCTGCTCGTCGGAACGGAAAAAAAACCAAAACGCGTCCTCAGGGAAAAGCAAAACACTGTGCAGAAGGGCTGCGATTGACCGCGCTCGGCTCGGCTCGGCTCGGCTCGGCTCGGCTCGGCTCGGCTCGGCCCGGCCCCGCTCGCCCTGCGCACTGCCTGCCGGGACACGTAGTTCCCCTCCACGGGCACAAGTCCCGCGGCCGGAATACAAATCCCAGCACCCCCTTCGGGCGCCTGCCTGCCGCTCCGGGTCGCCATTGGGCCGCTGGCAGCAGCTGCTCAAAGATGATTGGCTAATACGTGCATCAGTCATGCACGCTGGCCGCGTTGGGCAGGGCTAGCTCGCGGCCCTCCCTGTCCCCACCCAGCCTGGCGAGGGGTTTGCCGGGGGTCTGCGGCTGGCCGAGCGCGGCATGCAGGGGTGAGGGGCCGCCCCGTGCCGCGGTGAAGAGGCAGGGCCGGGGCCGTCCCCTTTTCTCCATGCCTGGGGCAGAGAGGAGGAGTCGCCGGCGCCGCGGGGTGGTGGCTGACCCGCTCCCCTCCGGGAGAGGCGAAGCCCTAGCGGCGTTGCTCGTTCGGCAGCCCCGACCTCGGTGGGCGGCTGTTGGCGGAGGCGCCCGTCGGGGCTGAAGGAGCTCGCGCCCGCTCCTGCCTCCCATGCGGCGCAGGCAGCGGGCTCTCTGCTCGCCGCCGCGTTTGTCTTTGTGGGTGGGTTGGCGGCTACCGGGAGCGCGCCATGGGGCGGCCGCACCGGAGCTGTTGAGCCGGCGGTGGGGAAACAGCTGGACGGCCCCATGGAGGAGCGCGAAGGCGAGCTGCGCTGGGACGGGCTGTGCAGCCGCGACGCTGCCACCCGCGCCGCCGCCTTGGACACCATCGGGCAAGCCGTTCTCCGCCGTAGCGAGACCATTGCTCCCGTGGCGGCGGTGCCGCCTGCCCGGGCTGCCGACGGGCTCCCGGTTCCTGCCGCCCGCGACGGGCTGAGCGAGGTGCTGGCCCGCCTACTGATGCTTTCCAAGCGCTGCCCCTTCCCCGACGTGAGGGAGAAGAGCGAGGCGATCCTCAGCGAGGTGCAGGTAAGCCTGGCAGCCGCTGCCGTGAACCGGGGCTGGGAGAGCCCCGCGGCCACCTTCGCGACTTTTCCCGAACCCGTCGCTCGCGGAGCACCCTGGACTTTGAGCTGCGCAGCGAACGGAGAGGGCATTTGACCCCTGGCAGGCCGGGTCTGTCCGTGCAGCAGCGCACGCTAAACGCTCCCCTCCAGACATTTGGGAAGGCGTTATTAAAAGGCAGGGGGGAAAGTTTTTGGGTGCATTCCGGACAGGGAATTCAGCGATGAATGGCTGGGAAGCAGCCGAGCGCTGGGGCGTCCCGAAGGAAGTGCTCAAATGACAGCTTTAGTGCTCTAGTTTTGGTTCGCATGAGCACTGCTGTGGCATTACCAGTTGGCTTTAAATACAAAAGCAGGAAAGACTTGGCTATAAACATTCAGAGCTGCCAATTACAGATAGAAAATCGGTATGGGAAGCTTTTGAGCTTGTAAAAGCTCTCAGGTTTAAGCTCATCGCTAATAACAGCAGAGCTTGTCAGAATTTACCTTTTTGTCGTTCATGGGTCAATAGCTTCTCCTCTGGGATCAGCAAGATTAAAATGGTGCTTTTATAGCTTATAGGCAGCCTCTCCAGTAGAGGATTAAATTTACTGACCTTTTATGTTAACAAAAATAAGTGTTGCTTTGTACTCTTCCACTGTCACAGTCTAATTATAGTTACTGGCGCTGCCATTCTCTTGCTCACCTAAAGTTTTTGCGCATGTCTTGAAACTCACATGCAGGGCTTGCATAAACTGGTCCAGCAGCACTGCCAAAAATACTACTTGCTGCAGAGTAGGAAAAGGAAATGTAGGTATTTCTTTTAATCGCGAGTGAGTACATTGAGCTGTGCTTGGAGTTAGCTGCCCAATTCTCACGGTTGTGCCTTCTATCCCTGAACATTGTCAGGTTTAATGCAGGGGGAATCTAGAGGGGCAGAACCCAAATAAAACAAACAAAACCCCAAACCAAAACAATCCTCCAACCCAAGCATATTCCATATATTATAATATATAGAACAGTCACTTGCATTATGTATTAAAAGTACATTTATCTGAGTGTTTTGAAGGAGCTGGCTTATAGAGCTGTTCTTACCCCTTCCTACTTTGGAGTGGTTAGAGAAATGCTGAATTACTGAAGCTGAGGGAAGCTCTGTTTATTTTGTCTCACTTCTCAATAGTGTGCAGTGTGATTAAACACAGTCTAATCGGGTCTGCACAGTTTGGGCTGCGTGGGGCAATTCTCTGGAAGCAGATTTTAGCAGTAGAAGCTGTATATGGGATATAGGGTCCGTGTGAAAAGCTTGACTGCTGTACAGGTTTTCTTTAAAACCCAAACAAATTAAACTAACAAACAAACCCCCCTTGAAAAAACTTCATCTAGGACCTTTGTATCAACATCTTCCCTGTTAAAGATTCAAATGAGAGGTGAGAATGATGAACAGATTGTTAGGGAAAGACTTGCTTGTGTCAGGCACAAGTTAGCAGAGCCCATTCAGTGGCCAAACAGTGATCTCTCACCCTATGTCTTGGAGGAAGTCAAAATGTATAGACTGATAACTCCCTCATAGATTTTCATGTATGAACTTCTTGGCATGTTCAACTATTAGTCTTGCTGAGAAACTTTGCTACTAAGTTTTTTAAGTAGGCTAAACACTCTGGCAGAAAAAAAAGTCCATCTTGTAACTGGAAGTTCAAATCCTATGGTCATAGTTGGCTTGACTGATAAAGATACATGTGAGGGGTAGAATGGCTATGAAACCAGATGTATGCACACAAGTTGCAGTAAACCAGCAAGTTAAAGAAATAAAATGCCACATTGAGAAAATATTTCCAAGTTGCTTTTGCAACTTTGTAGGGAGTAGATGTAAGAAAGAAGTATTCTATATCCTATGAATATGGAGTATCAAGACTTGGTTCTGACAGTTGTGCTCATAAAAGAAAATCTCCATTGTAACCTTTGGATTTGTGGGAGCAATAATCCAATCTAAGTATTCTGTTTTGGACTCTTGTCAGGCATGAAACAGTTTGATGTTGATTTTATGGCCAAGAGGAAGTTTATGCAAGTCCCTGCAGTGAAAATGGCAGATCATAGAATTCACAGAATCACAGAATTACTGAGGCTTGAATAGACCTCTGAGATCATCAAGTCCAGCCTATGACCTAGCACCACAGAATCATAGAATCAGTCAGGATTGGAAGGGACCACAAAGATCATATAGTTCCAACCCCCTGCCATGGGCAGGGACACCCTACCCTAGATCACCAGCACATCAACTAGACCATGCCACCAAATAAAGTAAACTATTAAATGAAATATAATTAACCCCTAGAACTTCTGGCTTTCAGCAGGGACTCTGAAGGTAAATAGCTTAGTAACATCATACAAATGTGAAATCCTGCTCAGAACAGTATCAGTACTTAACAGGGCTCACTTGTATTACCTCACCTCCCTGGTTTGGGATAGGAAACAATCTTTGAGCAGCAAAATGTACCGTTGTGCTGTCTAAACCTTATCCTCTGCCAGGTTATTAAAGGACACAGAGCCCAGGGCAGGAGAGGCAAATTTGAATGCAAAGGTTCTTCTAGCAACTGGTGCTGACCTCCTTTTCTCTCCTGAGGGATGAATTCAGAGTAGTTATAGAATCATAGAATGATTTAGGCTGGAAGAGTTATCTGAGCCTAAGGTTTTTTAATTTCCCATACACACACACACACACACACAAAATGAAGAGCTGCAAAATGTGCTTTCTTCTTTCTGTCCTGCAGCCAAGATAGGTCAACAAGGAAATCACAGGTCTGAATTTCCCATGTGGTCTGATAGCTGTTTCTTTCTAGGACTAGTGCCCTCTTGCCTGTTGGGATGATCAACAAGTGTATAGGCAGGAGCAAGTATGCTGCTGGGGGGGTTTGCAGCTTTGTTGGTGGAATGCATTATGTGGCTGGTGTAAGCTGCAGGCTTGGCAGGAGCCTGTGTCAGCATGGCATCCCTCTAAGCCTGCTTTTGTTATGGGCTCTTTCTTCTCTGTAGGAAAAAAAAAACACCTCTGAAATGGGATGGAATCCTAAGAGTGCAACTTTTCTTACTTGATATTAATAAACAGTAATAATGATATTAATAAACAGTAATAATGAATAGTATTAAGCAGTAATAATGAATAGTATGAATGCTGTTGGTTATAAATATATTGCCTGTATCAGGATCTATAAATATAACTAGTTGCCTGAGGTAAATTCCTGTTGATTTGATTTATATTCAGGCTAATGAGTTTCTTTTTGTAGATTATATATCTAATATATATATTAGATATTTATCTGCATACTAATATATTTTAGCCTAACAACAGATCTGATTTCTCCTTAAAATGAGACAAGTTGGTTCAGTTTGAATTCTTACAAAAACAATATCAGCAAACTAACCTCTTTTTTTTCTAGTCAAGACTTTCTTGCTTTTATTAATAAAATTGGTAAAGTCACTTTGACCAAATACATTTTTACATCTACTTCAACTGCAGTGCTTTAACCAAGTGGGAAGAGTTTTGAGTGTTTGCATATGAAAATATTTGGTGACTGTTTTTTGAGAGAAACCCCAAACAGATCATATTTTTTTTGGTGTCTTATTTCATTTTTGGTGTTTTGCACCTCTTTATAACATCCTACTGATGACCTGGCAGAAAAGCAGGTTGTGCCACCTTGCATGCCAGGTGTCTGCACACCAACACAAGTATACAGGGAATGAACAGCAGTGAAAGGTTGTAACAAGTGATCATTAAAAGTATCACAGAATAGAATCACAGAATCAACTAGGTTAGAAGAGACCTCCAAGATCATCCAGTCCAGCCTATCACCCAGCCCTGTCCAGTCAACTAGACCATGGCACTAAGTGCCTCATCCAGTCTTTTTCTGAACTCTGCCCAGCCTCAGTCACCTCTATTAGATGTTAGAGAGGACTGTAAATACAAGGTGTATGTCAGCAGCTGCAGAAGAATCGATCAAATATGAGATTTGCTAGCTCAAATCTTTCACAACCATCCAGTCTCTTCAGTGTGTTCTGCTCAGTCTTTTCCAGACGTATGAAGTGATTGAATTCATAAAAGTAGTCTTTCAGATTGACAAAGAAAATGCATTAATGGGAAGCAGATACTGCAGGAGTGTCAAGGTGTTAGCCCACGTAGGCTAAAAGATGACAGAACAGCAGAATAAAACCCACAAAGGTCAGAAAGTGTAGAATTTGGCATGGAAAGCTTGACTGGGGGCAGATGCTAGGAAGGAAGAACCTGCTCTCAACCTCTTTGGGATGTAGCAGTACCAAACACTTCCATTGCAGGGAAACGTTAATAATGAAGAAAAGAACTTTGGTCTGTGTTGAGCTTTTCATTGGTGTAAACACAGAGAGAAAATGGGAAGCTGCATTGCAAAAGATGCACACAAAATGCATGAAGGTGCAGGAACAAAAGTGGGGCAGTTGACTGCATCATAAAGTGTCGCTAAAAGGGATCCTGGAAGAAAGGAAGAAATAAAAGATCCAGAGATTAGTGGCTTAGCAGCTAATGCTGAGGTGATTGAAACATTCTCTGAAGTGGTTAATCCAGCCAGTGTAGTTAACAGCCACGATAAAAGCACAAATAGTACTCTCCCAGGCTGGGGAGGGGGGAGAAACCTGTAGGTTGCTTGAATAAGCAATGGATTTTTCAGTCTGGTAGTGCCTGATCAAATTCATCCTGAGGCTGAGTAGTTGAAGCAATCTCCTATAGTGAGGAGCAATCTCAAGAGTGTGAAGTAATCGACTCAGGAGGAATAATGTTGCCCTCTTCAGTAGGGCCAAGTGGGTTGGGATGAAGAGGAAAGGGATGGATATTAATTTTGGCTCAAAGTTAAAAAAAAATACTGGAGCAGTGGTGAAACACATTTTTAGTGCCCAGGGTGGAAAAAAAAAAGGCAATCCACAGCCAAAACAGACTTACCCAGGACAGGCTGTTTTAAATCCAGCATTTCTGCTGCTTCTAGGAAGTGCCAGGCCTTGTGGCTCGGAGAGGATATGAATATGTTGGTATGTTGGAGGTCCTCAATAGTACAGAGTCATAGAATGGTTTAGGTTGGAAGGGACCTCAAAGCTCATTCAGTTCCAAGCCCTTGCCATAGGCAGGGACACCTCCCACTAGAACAGGTTGCTGAAGGACTCATCCAGCCTGGTCTTGAGCAGCTCCAGGGAGGCTGTGGATCACAGAATCAAAGATCACATTCGATGCTTCTGTGATCCACAGCCTCCCTGGGCAATCTGCCAGTGTCTCACCACCTATAGGGGAAAGAACCCTTTCCTAATCTCCAGTTTGAATCTCCCCTCTTCCAGTTTAAACCCATTACTCCTTGTCCTGTCGTTGCAAGACCTGGTAAATAGTCCTTCCCCAGCCTTCCTGTAGCCCACTTCAGATACTGGAAGGCTACTCCAAGGTCTCCTTGAAGCTTTCTCTTCTCCAGGCTGAAGAGCCCCAAGTCTTGTAGCCTGTCCTCATAGCAGAGCTGCTCCAACCCTCTCTTCACCTGACACTCTCATTAACAAGCCAGGGAATTACTATATGGACACTACTGTGCAGGGAGTAAAATTAGCTGCAAAACCATGCCCAGAAATGAAGCAAGGTCAAGTTGCAAGTAGTTGGTACAGATTCTGCAAGGTCCTGTCCAGCATGGTCTTGATTAACATTTTTGTGCTTGCTGAACTGGAGATTACAGACTAGGAGGGGAGAGTAAGAATACTGGAGAGCAGCCATGGAATTTAATATTATGTTAATAGTTAACAGGAGCTTGGACCTTATCTTCTAGACCTCTGTTTGGGGTTGGTTTTTTTTGGTGAAGGAGGTTTGAGGCAATTGGTGGTGGTATGGTCAGAAAGGAGGTGAAGACAGTGTGCTGCCAGATAAATCGGGCATGAAGGGGACGAGGAAAAAAGCCTGCTGCAAAAAGCAAGGAAGCATGAGCTGGAGTGGATGATCAGTTAGGATCTAATTTCCAGCAGGACCTGGGTTAGATATTTAGGGGAAGATCTGATGGATTAGACTAGAATGCCGTGGCATAGCCTGTGCAGGCATGTTCATCACTAGAGCTGTTTGTCTGAGCTCTTCATAAATACCATGCAGCAGTGATATGCTTATTTGACCTCTGCCTGCAAAAGGCAGAATGTTGCTAACTGGATGGGTTTGTGTGTGTGTGTTGATAGCTACTTGGAAGGAGGCACCCCCCAAATGCTTTTCCTTTGGTCTCCAAGGCCATGTTTTCCAGATACATAGCACTGGAATTGTGGTCTGGAATATGTCTCTACTGAAAAGCAGTGGGTGGGCTTGTGATGACTGAGTACCACCTCCTTCTCTTGTGCTCTGATAAAGGTAACAGAATGCCATAGTTTGCAGAGTGTGCCATGGAGGAGAGGGGTAACAGCAGCAGCCAAATATATCTCATCTTGTATTAACAACCTTCAGACACTGCCTGTGACCTAGGCCCACTCGGCAGAGGACACAGAAGGGAATACTCTTTACCTTTCCAAATCCTGACAAAGTACTGGTAGGGATTTAAATGAGCATCTAAAAAAGGGAGGGAAGATTTCTAGTTGCAGCCAGAGCAGGCATTTTGCCCTTTTTCCTCCACCACTGTGTAGGACAGAGGGGGTAGAAGTTCCCTTGTGTATATCCATAAAGGATAAACTAGGAGTTGTTTTCACACAGTAGAGTTCACTGTCTCTGCTGAGGTGTGCTGCATATCTGAGCTCTGTGGTGCAGGCTTGTGAAAAGGAATGAAACTCAAATACGCTCTTTGTTCTCAGATGGTTTATCCTGCTGGCTTTGGTATTGGACTTTCCAAATCTTCAGTTTGCTTTTGGTGTAATCTTTGGTAAATGACTTCATAACTTTGTCACCAGTCTTTTTTGTCTTCACTTTGTTTTGCCCTCCTGGACAACAGAAGTGAATTTCTGTAGGCAGATCTGTTGGGTGGTGGGATTTGATTTTCTGGTCTGGGTTAGTTTAACTATTACCTACTGTATAGCAGTAGTATTCCCCTGTGATGCTTACTGCTGGCCAGTCACCATGGGAAGATGTCTTGGATGAAATCTGTAGTCTGTTCAAGCCTGTGCATTTAAGTCTTCAGTGATCCATCTGGAAGTTGCCTATTCTCCCTGCACAATGCCAGCACCCAAAGAGCTTTCTGTTTCCCATAGTGCTCTTAAATAAAGTGAATGAAACCCACCCCCCTTTTTTTTCTCTTGTGGCAGTTCACTTCAGAGCAAAAATGTGTTTTGTCTCTTCCAGCCATTAGGTGGAATGGGTTTAATTATCTATTGTAGGGTGCTCCTTTCAGAAGCCACATGTCGCTGCTCTGCCAGATTGCTGGGTTAGAAAACATTTGGCTGTTGGGGACTGGGCTGTTTTTGTGGTGTTCAGATACTCTTGCTTTTTTTTTTCAGTAATGGAGAAGTGCTGAAGTAATGATGCACTGAAATGGTTATAGTCTTGTTTACAGCTTCTGCTAGCCTACAGAAAAGAAGAGCTGGACCTCTGCAGGATTTGTTGTAAGCATGTTCTGATGGTGGCAGGCCTGGCTGGAGAAGTTAAGGGAGAAGACTCAATCTTTTGACATGTCAGGGAATGTCCTGAGCAGGGCTGTGAACATACATGTTTTTAAAAGCTTGAGTTGTCAGTAGTCCTTAGGTTGCCTTATCTGCCTCCTTCAGCCTGCTTATAGAATGAATCATAGAATCATAGAATGGTTTAGGTTGGAAGGGACCTCAAGGATCATCCAGCTCCAACCCCCTGCCATAGGCAGGGACACCTCCCACTAGAGCAGGTTGCTCAAGGCCTCATCCAGCCTGGCCTTAAACACCTCCAGGGAGGAAGCATCCACAACCTCCCTGGGCAACCTGTGCCAGTGTCTTACCACCCTCACTGTAAAGAACTTCCTCCTAACATCCAGTCTAAATCTCCCCTCTTCCAGCTTAAACCCATTCCCTCTCATCCTAACATTACTAGACCGTGTAAATAGTCCCTCCCCAGCTTTCCTGTAGGCTCCCTTCAAATACTGGAAGGCCACAATAAGGTCTCCTCGAAGCCTTCTCCTCTCCAGGCTGAAGAGCCCCAACTCTCTCAGCCTGTCCTCATAGCAGAGGTGCTCCAGCCCTCTGATCATCTTCGTGGCTCTCCTTTGGACCCGCTCCAGCAGTTCCATGTCCTTCTTATACTGGGGGCTCCAGAACTGCACACAGTACTCCAGGTGGGGTCTGAGGAGAGCAGAGTAAAGGGGGAGAATCACCTCCCTTGCCCTGCTGGCCACACTTCTCTTGATGCAGCCCAGCACTCGGTTGGCTGCTTACCTCCTTTTGGAGGCTTCAGTCTGCGAGATGAAGGGGAAATTCCTTTTGCTGAGCTTGGCAAGTGCAGAATTTTCTGATTCTATTATTGAAATAAAGAGCTGCTTGAAAACAGTGGAGGTTCTGGAGTGATGCAGGGTATCAAGGTTGCTTATAAAGCCGATTCTGTGTTTGGAGCCTTCCCATAGATTTCCATGCTTAGCTGTATGCCCTTCTTCTCACGTGGAAATGAGCCCTGCTTAGGCAGCTTTCTCTTACAATTGTTTGGGATGACTTGGATCTGTAAATTTAGGGATTTAGGTGAATTTGCAGATGTGATTTTTTTTCCAGGATATTGTAACTACTTTTTAATGCTCAAAAGAAGTGAGAACACACATTCTGTAATACTGGCTTGGCTGATTTTTATTGCTGACTGCATTGAAATGCTTTAAACTGAAGAAATCTGTCAGAAACATTGCTTCATCTCTTACCATGTACTAAAGAGATAAGCAGCTGCAGGGTGTTTGTGCATTGGTGACTTAGAGAAGGAAAAACAAAGTTAGTTTCTTGGGTTTTATTTTCACTTACTATTACCAATTTTAATAGGAGCTAATATCTAGAGATCTGAAGGGGCCAGAAATACTTCAGCTTGAATGAGTTGTGTAAATAGCAGCATCTGTTCGCCTGATTTAGCAGTTGCTAACTCACACAAACTCTGGTTTAGATGATTATTTTTATTCCTCCCCTCTCTTGCTTCTGCTGCTTTGTCTACAGGTAGTTCTAGAAGGTGAATATTCTTTTATATTCATAGCTCTAGATGACCCTTTCCAGTCTACACTCATGTATTCTACTCTCAACTTAGTCCTGTTGTCTTATTTTTCTCTCTTATACTGGTGGTCTGTGGGTAGCAGTCATCCTGCCCCTCTCTGAATGGATTTTGCTCATGTATTCGACTCTCAGCTTAGTTCTGTTGTCTTATTTTTCTCTCTTAATACTGGTGGTCTGTGGGTAGCAGTCATCCTGCCCCTCTCTGAATGGATTTTGCTCATGTATTCGACTCTCAGCTTAGTTCTGTTGTCTTATTTTTCTCTCTTAATACTAATGGTCTGTGGGTAGCAGTGGTCCTGCCCCTCTCTGAATGGATTTTGCTAGAAGTTTGGCTCTGCTTTAAGTGGCCAAAAAGCCAACTTATTTATGTTTATATATATATATTCAGAATTTGTTTTCTCCATTTAGTATGTAAATAACTGTCTGTATTTTGGGCTGTTGTCATGCATTTGGATGCTTTTCTTTGCGCACAGATGGAGAGATTTTATGCGTCTTGAGGAGATTCCAAACAAAGTGAAAAGCACAAAGAATTTGGAAGGTTTAGAAATCAGCATAGGGTTTGCAAAGTATTAACAAACAGAAGTTTAAGGTTCTGTAAAAAATAGCTTGACCCTCCAAAGTACTCGGTTTAAAAGCAAATGATATTGTCTCACTGTCAGGAGTGCAAAAGGAGCGCTGAAGAAACGCTCTCTGCTTTGTCATCTCACTCTTGACTTTTTTCTTCAGGTCAGTGTTTCTCCTTGTAAAATAAACATAGTGGAAAAGTACTGGCTATACCATTGTGGGACAGAAGAAATGGGTTTGAAAGCTTGAGTGTATTTTCCTGTGGATACTGAGTGTTTAAATATCCAAAAATATGGCTTGCTGTCAGTATGGTTTTCTATTCCAGTAAGTTGTTTATGCTTTAAGGGGAGGGAGGAGGGAAGCTTAGCTCTCTCCAGAACTCAAGTGAAAAGTGTAGGTTTGGACCTACATACATGACTTTAATTAAGGTTAAGTCATGTTTTTTTTCCACTTCTTCACCACTTTCTTGGTGTTTCCAGCAACTCTGACTTTATCCTTTGTGTTTTTTCCAGCAACTCTGACTTTATCCTTTGTGGGGTTGGGAAGGTGAACTTGGTTTAGTTCTGTTTAAACTGAGTAAACAATTCGCCATTTTCTTTACTCCTGCTTTATGTAGAAATTAAACTGACTGTTTCCAGTCATTCTGAATCAAGAGTGTTGTTGTGTATGGCAGTGTTGGGTACTAGAGCCCCAAATACACTGGGCTGGTAAAATTGGAGCTGATGCTAGGGCACCTACTGCTGCTGATGCCATGCAATCTGATACACATCTGCCTCCTCTCCAACTACAAAAACTGAACTTTCAGTCCAGGCATTGTGCTAAAGGCAGGCACAGTGCTTCTGAAAGCATGTGGCCATGCTGTCAATTAACTGAAATGATAACTTCTCTGCACTCTTCTGTGCTTTCTGGAGTCAGTGATAAGCTTTCCTCCATCACAAGTCCTTTCTGACAACTTCATTCCCTACCTATCTGACTGGTTCTGTGAGATTTGAGTTTTGAGACTGAGGGATGTAGTAAACCTCCTAGTGAGATTTTCTTCCCTGGGATGTTCCTGCTTGCTATTGCATTGCTTTGTAAACAGTTGTTTCTTCTGAAATAGGTATCTTACTTAAGGATTCCTTAACTCCTAGAGAGTAAACAAGGAATAATATGATTTGTTCAAAGGAGGGACAAACTTGAAAATGGAAACTTAGTTAAAACTGTAAAGCCTTTCCTGTGTGCCTTTTAATTATTTATTTTAAGGAGGAGAGGAACCTCTTTTCTGAAGGGCTTGGGTTTTAATATTGCAGCTTGTTGCTGAGCCTTCACTGTTCCTGCTGTTGCAGTGCAACAAAACTTCAAGAAGTTACAAGAGTTCTTAACAAGTCTGGAGGTTAAATAACTGAAGAATTGCACCAGCATGCTGTATAATATTCTGCTGCAGCAATCTGACTATAATAAGCAAACAGCTTATTGTAAGAGATACAGCTCTTATGTTCTTCTAGCAGTTGTTTTCCTTCACTTAATTAGATAGGATAATGACTCTTCACAGTGTATGCCCTGAGCTGGCAATGCAGAGTCATCTGCTGGAGAGTATCCTAAAGGGGATGATGCTGTCATTATTAAAGCAGAGTCTAAAGCTCTAGAAATGTCTTACAGTAATTTATTTTTTCTCTCCCATAGTGGAAATAAATCTAGGAAATGTGTGAGTTGTGTTACTCGATAAAGAATTTTAGTTGTGGGGTTTTTTAATGCCCCCTTTGGCTCTCTCTTTCATTGCATGGTAAGATTTTGGGTAGCAGGGAGGCTACAGAGGTGGCTTCTGTGAGAAGCTGCTAGAAGCTGCCCTTATGTCTCATGGAGCAGAGAGGGGAGTTGAGAATGGGAGAGAAACAACTCTGCAGACAGCAAGGAGATGGAGGAGGCACTGGAACAGAGATTCCCCTGCAGTTTGTGCTGAAGACCACGGTCAGGCCAGGCTGTCCCCCTGCAGCCCATGGAGGTTTATGGTGGAACAGACACCCACCTGTAGCCCATGGAGGTTCATGGTGGAGCAGATACCCACCTGCAGCCCATTGAGGTTCACAGTGGAACAGATACCCACCTGCAGCCCATTGAGGTTCATGATGGAGCAAATATTCACCTGCAGCCCATTGAGGTTCATGGTGGAGCAGATACCCACCTGCAGCCCATGGAGGGCCCCACGCTGGTGGATGCATCTCTGGGCAACCTGCTCTAGTTGAGGATGTCCCTGCTTACTGCAGGAGTGGTTGGATTAGATGACTTTTAGAGGTCACTTCCAACCCAAACCGTTCTGTGATTCCATGATCTGAAGGAGGCTGTGACCTTCCTTTGGAAGGTTGTGGGAGGTTCTGAAGAAGGGAACCTTATGCTGGAGCAGGCTTCTGGCAGGACCTGTGGCCCTGTGAAAAGTGAAGCCCATGCTGGATCAGATTTGCTGTCAGGGCTTGTGAGCCCCTGGGGGGACCCATGGTGGAGCAGTTAATGAAGATGAAAAATGTGTACTCCTATGTCCCTTACTATGATGTTAAGCAAAGCTGTTTAACTAGAGGATTCTTTTAAATGGCTTTTATTTCTCCCACCCCTGAAGATTTTAATTTCAAGCTGAAGTTTTGTTGTCTTAGCAGCAGTGTTTTGACCACCTACTGTCACATTTGCACTGGGGACTGTGCACTTGAGTACTGTGTCCAGTTCTGGGCTACTCAATTCAGGAGAGATGTTGAGGTACTGAACGTGTCCAGAGGAGGGTGACAAAGCTGGTGAGGGGCCTGGAGCACAGCCCTGTGAGGAGAGGCTGAGGGAGCTGGGGGTGTGCAGCCTGCAGAAGAGGAGGCTCAGGGCAGACCTCATTGCTGTCTGCAGCTACCTGAAGGGAGGCTGTAGCCAGGTGGGGTTGGTCTCTTCTGCCAGGCAAGCAGCAACAGAAGAAGGGGACACAGTCTCAAGCTGTGCCAGGGGAGGTCTAGGCTGGGTGTTAGGAGGAGGTTCTTGACAAAGAGAGTGATTGGCATTGGAATGGGCTGCCCAGGGAGGTGGTGGAGTCGCCATCCCTGGAGGTGTTCATGCAAAGCCTGGCTGGGGCACTTAGTGCCATGGTCTGGTTGATTGGCTAGGGCTGGGTGCTAGTTTGGCCTGAATGAGCTTGGAGGTCTCTTCCAACTGGTTGATTCTGTGATTCTGACTGTTTACTGAGGCTAATTACATTATTCCCATCTGATGGTCAAAGAATTATGGATGAAGAACAAACCAGCAGGTGCTTCACTAAAAACGTTGTATACAAAAGACAATTTTGACATTATCTTGAAAGAATTTCATAACTGCTCTACTGTTGTTATTGGGAGCAGCCCTGCACTGAGAGCACTGCTGCTGTGTGATAAAGGGGAGCATCCATGTGCTTGCCTCATTGAAGCTTTGTGCTGGTTGGTCTGCACAAAAGCATCTTGGTACCCTGCTGCAGGAGTCGTTTCCAAGTGTGCTTCCTTTCATTAGGAACAACTGTTTCAGGTTTCCTGGACAGTTTGTGGCCATCAGGTTTGTGATCACTGTGCCAACCTGACTGGCACAACTGTCCCTTAATCTGTGAACTTATATTGTGAGTAGAGAGATGTAGGAAGGAGGTTTAGAATGTGCCACATTGAGCCTGGAAGTGCGTCTGTGCGGTGGTGACCTTTCAGCAAGGCCTAGGAGCTTAAATGTGATGGCATATGAATGCCATTGAGTGTTTCCAGGACCAAACTGGCTCACTGACCGTGGGCTCCCAGGTGTGCCACTTGTAACACTGGTAAATAGATAAAGGTTGTGCCAGTGCTTACAGTTAGACTGGCATAAGCAAACTCTTGTTCGCTCGAGAATGCTTCACAGAATTCCACATGAAATGGATTTGATAGCAAGTAGCTGCCTGGAGGTGATAACCTGCTAGAGTTCAGCTCTGCCAGACTTCTTGGAGACAGGAATATCAGCTTATAGATCCTTAGCTGTACCGGAGCAAACTGTTTCCTTTGGATAGCATCCATATTCTTTTATCTCATCCACAGGTTGGCTTTCAGGTGGAGGTAACCTAAATGAGCCAAAGCTGCTGCACCTGCTGTGGAAGGATGTAATGAATTTGAAGGGACACTTGGGGGAGACTTCATGTCTAGTGTTTCACTTCCAGCTTTTTGATTTGCTCCAAGTAACTCGCTCTCAATTGAGAGCTATTACTTTAAACTCCTGAAAAATGAAACTTTTTGCCTTTTACTTGCTGAACTCTATTATCTGTGTAGTAAAGTAGTCTTAACTGTAGTAATAGTCTTAACAGCAGAGTAAACCTGCTGCATTGTTCATACTGAGTTTGGAGGGGAAAATCTCTTTAAATACTGTTAGTTATCCTGTATTATAAAGGAGATGGGAAAGAATAATTCTCTCTCATTGGCAGTCTGTACTTGCTAGAAGAAACTAAATTATTTGCTCTGTGTCCGTGGTCTGTTACAAAATACTTGTTTTGGCATGGTCAAAGGGACCCTGCATGGTGAAACTTTGGTGTTGCATTTTAGCTTCTGCAGTGTGGCTTGATGCTGAGCCTTCCTCTAGAGCCTGTGTGGTGAAACTTGTGGCTTCTGTGCTGCATTTTAGCTTCTGCAGTGTGGCTTGATGCTGAGCCTTCCTCCAGAGCCTGCGTGGTGAAACTTGTGGCTTCTGTACTGCATTTTAGCTTCTGCCCTGTGACTCGATGCTGAGCCTTCCTCTAGCTAGAAGGGTGCTCTTACTTAGTTCATCTTTGGCTTTAGCAATGACTCAACAGGCTGCATGAATCCTTTTAAGTTTCAACTGCCAGGCTCCAATGCATCAGAATATAGGTAGTATTTCTAAGCAAAGAAAAAGGGAGGTGAAAAAAGTGTTGGAGCTTGTTGCTTCTTGGATGAAAATGCTCTTCAGATTGGTTGAACTCCTCCCTTACTATGCGTACAACTGAAAGGGTTACACAGCTTGCATCTTTGAGATGTTTTCATACGGAGTATTATATTAGTGTGTCCAGTTCTGGGCCCCTCAGGTCAAAAGGGACATAGAACTGCTTGAGAGAGTCCAGCACAGAGCCACGCAGATGATTTAGGGAATGGAACATCTCTGTTACGAGGAGGGACTGAGGGAGCTGGGGCTGTGCTACTGGGAGAAGAGGAGGCTGAGAGGTGACCTCATCAGTGGTATAAATATGTAAAGGTGAGTGCCAGGCTGGAGCCAGGCTCTGCTGGGTGATGCCCAGTGACAGGACAAGAGGCAGTGGTTGGAAGCTGAGGCACAGGAAGTTTCATTTAAACATAAGGAATATTTTTTTCCCTGTGATGAGGGTGACAGAGCACTGGAACAGGCTGCCTAGGGGGGTTGTGGAGTCTCCCTCTCTGGAGATATTAAAAACCCACCTGGATGTGTTCCTGTGTGTCCTGGTGTAAGTGATCCTGCTCTGGCAGGGGGGTAGGACTGGATGAGCTTTGGAGGTCCCTTCCAGCCCCTGACATTCTGTGATTGTGATTACTTCTTACAGTTGTGGGTATGCATTGGATAGCCTCCTGTAGATGACCTGAATGATAACTGAAGCACTTGGGGCACGACTGTGACACAACTTGCTGTGCAGTGGTCTCATTGACCAGTTTGTCCCTGCTTTGTGATCATGTAACTTGCAGTGCCAACAGGAGAGTGAGGGTCTGTAACAGGTGGGAGGAAGAGGCAGCTCTTGGAAAAGAAGTTTTCCTTACAGTAGAATGTAAACCTAAAAGTTCGAAGTTGGCATCATCTTGGTATCATAGAATCAACTAAGTTGGAAGAGACCTCCCAGCTCATCCAGTCCAACCTATCACCCAGCCCTGTCCAGTCAGCTAGACCATGGCACTAAGTGCTCAACTTCTGGTAGTTCCAAAGCATCCAAGGTTTGCTTTTCAAACCTGATGATGTTTTTATAGCACGTTTAGTTGGGGTTTGTTTGTTTGTTTTGTCTGTGTGTGTTTTGCTGCTGTTAGTTTGTTTTTTGGTGTCTCTTTTGTATATTTGTTTGCTCTCTCTGTATATTAAAAAACCCAAACAAAACAACAGCAGCAAAACCCCAAACAAGCAAAAACTCCAAGCCAAAGCAAATTAATAAAAAATACCCCAAACAAATGAACATAAAAACCCCTCAAGATTTGTGGCACTTATGGTCAGCCAGGTGGGCATGCTTCTGTCCTGTGTGGTAATTATTCAGCAAGACAAAGGTCCTGGTTTTCACCGAGCCACTGAAAGACAGTTCTACAGCCCAAAGGCTATAGTTGAGTTCAGAAAGCTTGCGTTTAAGCCCCAAAACTCAGGATCCTTCTAACCCTGTAAGTGCAGTCAGTGAGCAGCTAGGCAGAACCTCATCAGATGTTCAGCCATGTGTGAGTGTTTTTCAGTTTTGAAAGGGGGCAGTGGTTCCACGCCCGTGCTCAAGCTCAGCCTGAACCCAGAGATTAAATGTTTCCCTCTCTATCTCCTCTCAGAACTCGCAGGACATGGTGTTCTCACAGCGTGTTTATTGAAGACCTATCAGATGGGCTCTGCACAAAACAAACCACAGCCACCCCTCCCACTCCTGAGTAATGGCTTAGTGGTTAGAGCATTCCCAAGGAGTGAGGACTGTAGGTTCAGCACCTTTCCTGCCTGAGGTGATTCAGAGCCTTGCCTCTTACATGCCTAGGCTCCCAAGGTGAGAGAATTGGGCTGGCTTTCGCTGTCATTTCTGGGCCAGTGAACACCTCAGGGGTTGCATGTAAAGCAGGACTAATGCAGTTGGAAGTGCTGACAGCGTTGCCATCATTAAACAGCTTAACTTTGTTTAGGGAGGAGATGCTGAAATTACCTCGGGCTTATTAATGTCTTGAACTTGGCCTCTATCTTTAAGTGATCTGACCACAGAGGTGAGAGAGCCAGTCTCAGGGCTTGAGGTTGTGGTCTGGAATAGGTGCAGATGCCTTGTGGTGATGGGCAGAAAGCTCTGGCACAGAGGTGAGACTGAAGGTGCATTCTTGTCTTTGGTGCTTCCTGTTGGCATATTTAGCAGGTTTGCAACCTGCAGGGTTTTGTGAATGCTGCTTAAGGGGTATTACACTCCTCATTTTTTTTTTTTTCTATAACAACTACAACTTTTGTGTTCATTGGTGGTAGACTGAAGTAGGATCTTGGCATAGAGATGCAGGCAGTGAGGAAATGTTGACATTGATCATTTTTCACCTGTGTGTTATACGTAGTCTGTCCATAATGCACTAAGGGCAGTTCTGCTCCCCACTCCCATTACAAGCAAGCATGTTTTTCTTCAGTGAATGTCCTTTTCAAGGGCTTGAGAGCTTTTCTCTTCCAAGTAGATCTCTAGACTTCTCCCACTTCACATCCCCTCACACTTGAGGGCACTGTAGGTTCATTCTTGCTTTGTACTCGAGTGGCTCAACAAGCTCTGAGTGCAGTTTTGAACAAGAGCTGGGTGTCCAGGTTTGTAGAAACGTGTTCTGATCTAGAAGCTTCCACCGAAGAAAAACAAGAACAGTTCTTGAAGATATCCCTGTTGTTTGTGTAAGAGTTCATAGCAGAGTTTGGCACCTGGAAAGGGAATAATTGGTCTCAAGTAGACTTCCAACTTCGTTCAAAACCCAAGATGTGTGCAAGCTGCAGTACTGCAGCGAAGTGGGTGAAAGAGGATTACAGACCCAGCAGGGCAGTCTGGAAGAAGAGTAAAACATTGTCAATAAGTGCTGCACACTGTGCTGAGTTCAGTACAAAAATTCTTGAAGAGAAATGTGTGCTCTTGTTGCTATTTAAGTTTTCCCATGCCAAGCTTTTTCACTTGACTGTACTATACAGGAACTAGATCATTACCATTAAAAGAACCTGAAGTTCTTCCAAGTTTATATTCAGGCCAAATGAAGTAAGCCTCTAGCAAACGTGCAACTAGATGACATAATAGCATATATTAAATGTGCAGAGGCCTTTTTTGTTTCCCCATCCTCTAATTATATCAAACAATAGGAGATAGAATCATGGAATATGAATACATGCCTCTTTTAGTGACAGTGTGCTTCAGCTCACAGATGCAGATCTGTGTGCAGCTGAGTCTTGTTCATAATGGATAGCCACAAGCACCCTGAAAAGGCAGAGGTTCTGTGAGCAGTTCTGTGAAAGCCTGCACCCTAAAGAGCTTCAACGTTTTCCTCTGGGACTGAACTCACACTTCCTTCACACTCAGGCCTTGTGATTTTCTGGGAGGTTCACGTGGCTGTATGAAATTCTGAGTGGCTGACCCCATGTGTGATAAATGGATTGGGGGCAGTTGGGTGAACTTGCCCTGGTAACACTGCTTTGTAATGTTGACTCTGCCTTCCGTGCTAGAGTTAAAGCATGCCTGCATGCCAAGGCATGTATCCCATCAGCTGCAAACCTCCTCCTTGAAAGACTCTGGAAAGGAAGGAAATGTAGCAAACGCCAAACATCAAGCAGCTCTGTAGACAATTATTGGTTTAATCTATTGGCAGCAGATTAAAGAAGATGGCAGATGATGGCCACTTCTTTCCCTTTTCCCACAAGATTGGGCTAAGAGTTTTCCCCCTGCCTCCCCCAAGTGACATGAATTAGTTACACAATTCCTGGGGTGGCTCTTTAGTGACCTCCTAGTTGTAAAAGCTTTTACGAACATCTAAATACAAGACCTGAAAATGGTGTGTGGTTTTTGTTTGGTTGGGGTTGTTTTGTTTCTGAAGTAGCTGGCATAAAACTGAAGGTTGGTCTGTTGTCAGGTTAACAGGCTTCCTTTGCTGTGATTCATTCCTCTTCTGTGAAGTTTTAATCTCCAGGTATCAAGTAGAGAAATGAGCAACCAAAACACCAAACACCCAACCAAAGGGTTGAAATGAGCAACCAAAACCAAAACACCAAACCCAACAAGCAAACAAATAAAAATCCCCCCAAACAACCTCCCAAAATAGCAACCAACCAAAAGGAAAAACCTAAAACCAACAAAGGAAAACAAAACCCAGTTGCTTTCTTTTTAAGATGAAATGAAATGTCCTTGAAAGGAGGGACAGACTCCATCCAGTCCTGTATTGTGGAACGAGGGGAAGCAGCAGCTTGTGCAAAGTGTTTGAGACTCTGCTTGCACAATGATCCACTGCTAATGCTTGATTTCTCCCTGCTGGAAATCTGGGAATCTCCCCAGCCTGCCTGATGTATGTTTCTTTATTTAATCTGTCCCACACTAGCACGTTCCATTGTGGGCACAAGATCTGGCTCAGACAAGCCTTATGGGTTACTAGCCCCAGTTGGTTGGGAAAGAGGTGATTATAGAGAGTTGGGTGACTGTAGTTAGACCTGTGCCTGGACCAGAGTTCAGGAATGGCAGAGATGTGAAGGAAGAGCAGCAAGTTCTTGGGGCTTCTACAGATTACATTGTCCAAGTGCTGGTTTGTGAGCTAAAGCTCCCTTTTAGAAGAACTGTAAGCTGAAGAGGAAAACAACTCTGGCATTAGGCTCTCAGGCCCAAGCTCTAACATTCCCATTGCTTCCAGCAATTTCTTTTCCTTCTTAGGGTAGAATTTCAGATGTGGTTTTCAGTTAAGACAGTCAGCAAGTTTTCACTTCTGGCACAAGATCCAGCCTCTTGGAGGGCAGAGGGCTTTGAGCTCACTGCTTCGAGTGAGTTTGAACTCAGTCAGGCAGAGCCTTGTCCAACAGTGCTGGTGGAGCTGTGCCCAGAACTGGGCAGGGGTTGTGATGCCTGCTGCTTGCCACCTTCTGTGGAGATAGAGCCAAAGGAAGAGATGTTCATTTTAAACATGAGGAGGAATTTTTTCACTGTGGGGGTGACAGAACACTGGAACAAGCTGCCCAGGGGGGTTGTGGAGTCCCCCTCTCTGGAGATACTCAAAACCAGCCTGGATGAGTTCCTATGTGATCTGTTGTAAGTGATCCTGCTCTGGCACAGAGGGTGGACTGGATGAGCTTTCGAGGGCCCTTGCAGCCCCTGACATTCGATGATTCTATGAACTCCAGGTACTGTCTCTGAAGTGGGAAAGGGAGAAGCACAGGTAGGTTGAAGGGGAATCAGCAAAGTAACTTGTGAAGTCAGGAAGACTCTCCTGAAGGTTGTTGGGTGTTACCTCCCCTTCACTGGTACACTGAGGGGAAAGTTCCTCAGTCCATAAGGGCTGTGAGAACAGAAAGCGTTCAGAATATATTCAAACCTAAGTGGTGTTTTTCAAAGAGTTAGAGCTCTGTGTGAGTGTTTACATGGGGCAGTAAGGAAAGGTAGGAGGAGGAGGATTTGTAGCTCATAGTATCACAATAAATACTGCTTTAGAATGTAGGCATTTCTGGGTGATTGTTTGGTGTTCTTGTCCTTGAAAAGCACCCCATGGAATATGCAGGCTTCTGCAGGAAAATGGGTTTGAAACCTTTTTGCCTCTTGTAGTCTTTTAATAGCTTGATTACCAAATGGCAGGGAGAGAAGTTCATTCGGTGTTAGATTCCTGAGACACCCAAGCAATGAATCATAAACTTAATGCCTGTTTTGTACTAACTGCCAAAAAAAAAGCACCAATCATGTTACTGGAGTGAAGCAGCATATATCCTGCCAAGGCACAAGCATACTTGGTAGTCTGCAACTGGTCATTCACCAGGGTCACTACTCTTAGTTCATTCAATCAATCAATCAATCACTAAGCTCTACAACCAATGATCAAAAGGGGAGAGTGAAACCTGCATGAGTTAGACTGGCAGCATCTGGAAATGAAAGCAACCTGAATGGCAAAATCCCTTCAGTAAATATCTTTATGCCAGGGCTAAATACAGATTTTCCCCATTTTTTCCCCTGCAAATGCCCTTTGGCCACATAGACTTGCAGAGTGCTGTAATGTTTTCATGTTATCAAACTCATCGATGTTTTCCCCGTTGATTTTCTTGGAGGGAGACCATCTCTGGTGTCTGATTGGCAGATTCCATTTTCCATCTCAGCTGTCTGTGCATAGATCAAATTGATGTCTGCAGCTGATGACTGCCATAGTTAGCATATCCCAAGCTGAACTCCTTTCAGGCTCTCCTGTCCTGAATCTCTCACCAAGTCCTCTCATTGCTCTTGCTTTCAGCTTTGCCTTTATGCTACGACTTCCCCTGCAGTATCTCGGACTACCAGCCGATGCGTCATGAAAGTCAACACAGTGTTTATTTAAACATCTGTTCAGTTCCACTGATCTTGACTGCATGAGGCTATCGATTTCTGTATTGACCATGCAGAGAGGACCTGTGTGTGCCTATAAAGCATATAACATACTGGGCCCATCTCAAGAGCAGCTCTCTCCGCTTGCATCACGCAGGACGCAGGGCTGCAGTAACGCATCCCTCTGACGCACGAGAGCAGGACAGAAGTACTGCTGGGGCAGGACGTGGAGGGGTGGGTGGTGTGAGGAAATAAAGCAAACAGTGTTCAACTGCCTGAAGTCCCAAATGAAAGAAAAAACTGTCAGCCCCTGGGAAGTCACAATTTAGTGTTGCAGCTCCTTCACAGAGTGTGACAACTCATTAGTGTCTGCATAAATCAAAGCTCCAGCTCTAAGAGCTAGAAGCAGGTAAGTGTAGTAGTATGTTTGTGGGCTTTGTTGGGTGTTTTTCCATCTGGGTTACTTTGAAATGTCTTCTTCAGGATCCTTGTGCAGAGACTTTTGCACTATTTTTCCAGTGCTTACCAAAGAAAAACCTTTGGTAGCACAACTTAACTGTGTGTTGTTACCATTAGAAAACTATTCAGAAATTCCAGCTTGGGTCTGTGTGAACACAGAAGATGACAACCTCTACTGTAGACTTCTTAAAGGAGCTGAGTTTCTCTACCAGTCTTGACATTGATTTAAAGATTAAAATCTTATCTAAGGTGAAACTTAAGAGGCAGTGTAAACTGTACAAGCAGGCAATTCTCTAGTAAGATAATTCTGGTTTCTTCCTAAGAGGTTAACATCGGGGTTGTAGTTATTTTGTTGTTCAGTCCTAGTATTTGCAAAGCTTTGCAGTGCATCTATGAACTTGTCAGCTTAAAATTCTGCTAATCAGATCTATTGTACTTAACCTTCAAGATCATATCTGAACTTCCGAAGCCTTTGCCAACTTGCTGTTAGATTCAGTCACGTTGAGAGGTACTTTGTGTTGGTCTGTTGTAAGAAGAGAATGGAAGTGTAACCAAAGCTTTGATCTCTCAAGAACTTGACACCTGAGTGTTCTCTCTGACTTGTTAAGACTCCTTACTAGGAAATCTTCTCTGGCATTTTTCTCCCAGTTGTACTTTCTGCTTCTTTTGCAATAGTGAACTGGGCATGACAGTTCTGGGGCTGGCCTGGGAATACAGACGAGGTCTGTTCCTGGCCCTGCCCTTCTCAGATCTGCTGTGTAACCTTATATGAGTTGTAGCCTAATTTCAGTTTGCTTAGCTGTAAGATGGAAATAATGCTCATGGAACTTCTACAGTAATGTAGAAGAGGATAAAGTCCTAGAGATGTGGTTAGATGAAGCTGCAATACTTCAAGTTAACTTTCACATGGTCTGCACTTGATAAAACTCCCAATAGCATATTAATGTGAAGAAAATTACATGTAGATGGAGTATGGTGGAAATTCCCATCAAAGTGATGCAATAATTTCTTTTGATACTGTGAACAGGCAACCTACAGTGCTGATAGTTGCCTTTACATTTAATTTTATGGCCATTTCACTTTTTGCTTTAGTTTACAAGTGGCTAAACATGTTCAAACTTTCAAAGCAACTGAATTTAAATTGAGGGAGAGAAATAGAGCATGAGTAATAGGGAGAAATAAACATTTTACAGCCTTTGCACCCACATGTGCTTACGTTTTCTTTCCTTGAGTCCTGAAATATTTGAACTTGAGACTAGGGTAGAGAGTCCCATCAAGAGACTGAGGTTTTTTTTTTGCTGGCCATTGAAATGTAGGTAGCTTTGAGAAGTACAGAAGCTGTTCAGCAGAGCAGTGACTCAGGATACAAAGAACACCACACTGAAAGCCATACTGAAAGCCTGAAGGGAAGCAGGATTTGGCCAAGCTGGGATCCAGCCGGAATGCTTGGGCTTAACATAAAGTCAAGAATAGCGTTTGAAAACAAAACAAAAAGCCCCCATTGCTTGTCTCAGTGTGTTTGGTAATCTTTTCAGCTTAGAAATTGATAGTGGGCTTTATTGCAAAGCATCCCTGCTTGGAGGTTTGTGCATTAGTCCTTTGTATATTGAAGGGTAGTTCTAATAAACATATTCCTGCATATTGCTGCTTGCATATTGCACACTTCACACTCCACTTGCATATTACTGCTTTAATATTGCACACTCCACACTCCACTTGCATATTGCTGCTTGCATACTGCACACTCCACTTGCATATTGCTGCTTTCATATTGCACACTCCACACTCCACTTGCATATTACTGCTTGCCTATTACTCTGCAGCCTTCAGCAACCTTGCTCTAGTTGTCCCTGCTGACTGCAGGGGGGTTGGACAGGCTGACCTTGGAGATTCCCTTCCAACCCGATGCATTCTATGGTTCTTGTGTCTTAACAGTGATATTGCGAAGTGGGACTAGGGGCAGGAATGAAGGTGGAAAATGCCATCTACTTGAAATCAGCTATGACTACAAAGCTGACCTTCTAAAAGCTGTAAAAGCAAGCTGTGTTATGCTGTACCTGTTCTGGAAGGTAGACAGAAAACAACAGTAAACTTCTCTTAGCTGTGTGCTGAGCTGTTCCAGTGCTCGGATGGAGAATGAGAGGCCAAACCTAAGCTGCATTTTCTCTGCCATAAATGTGTGCTCTTACGAAATTCGCATGTACTTCATCTAGGGTGCCAGTCTGAGCATTGCAGCTGTCTAAAATAGAAAAGCAGATGGAACAAATAGGAAGATTTACCGCCCAGCTTGATCTCATCCCCTGCAGCAGCCACTCAGCGGCAGCGCCGCCGAGACGCACGGGCGAAGCGAAGCGAAGTTCCCCTTGGCAGCAGCGATTGGACTGGCAGGGGTGGCAGAGCTGGCAGAGCTGCACGACAGCTTCGGGATTGGCTGGGCAAGAACACACCTCTGGAATCTGTTTAGTTCCTAAAAATCAGATAGCACCTTTTTACATTCCATCTAGAGATCTTTTATCTTGCATTTAACAGCCAAATAAACACCCAGCAAACGCAGTTAACCCCTTCGGAACGGCGGAGCCTGAGTTAAATGGGTGGAATTAATTCAGGGTGTTTTTTTTTGTCTTGTTTGTGTTTGTTGGCTTTCCCCCTCCCCGCCCCCTCTTGAGCACGATGAGTTCTGTGTGAGTTGTCTAGATCCATTGTTCATTTTTGTATGGGTGGGTATATATGATATGGAAGAACGTTGCTGTATCTTTAAGTAGAGCTGAAAGTTGGTTTTCAGCTTACATTGAAAGCAGTGATTCTGTGGAAGCTGGGGTTTAGGTCAGCTCTGCAACTCTTATTTCCACTTGAAACAGTGTCTTTCATTGATTTTGTAAAGATAAGTTACTACTCTTGATTGTATTTTAATGAAGATATAGGTTCTTATTTAAAAAGAAGAATTTAAGCAGACTTGGAATTTGCTTGGATTTTTTTAGAATAGAATTTAAACAGTCTTGGAATTTGTTTGGATTTTTTAGAACAGAGTTTAAGCAGACTTGGAATTTTTTTTTTGTTTTTTTAGAATAGGATTTAAGCAGATTAGGAATTTGCTTACATTTTATAGAATAGGATTTAAGCAGACTTGGAATTTGCTTGGATTTTATAGAATAGAATTTAAGCAGACTTGGGATTTGCTTGGATTTTATAGAATAGAATTTAAGCAGACTTGGAATTTGCTTGGATTTTATAGAATAGAATTTAAGCAGACTTGGAATTTGCTTGGATTTTATAGAATAGAATTTAAGCAGACTTGGGATTTGTTTTTTTTTTAGAATAGAATTTAAACAGTCTTGGAATCTGTTTGGATTTTTTAGAATAGAATTTAAGCAGATTTGGAATTTGTTTGAATTTTTTAGAACAGAATTTAAGCAGCCTTGGAATTTGCTTGGTTTTTTTAGTATAGAATTTAAACAGACTTGGAATTAGTTTGACTTCTTTTAGAACAGAATTTAAGCAGACATAGACTTTGCTTGGCTTTTTTAGAATGGAATTTAAACAGACTTGGGACTTGCTTGGCTTTTTTAGAATGGAATTTAAACAGACTTGGAACTTGCTTGGCTTTTTTAGAATGGAAATTAAACAGTTTTGGCTTGGATTTTTTAGAATAGAATTTAAGAAGATCTGGAATTTGATTGGATTTTTTTTAAATAGAATTTAAGTAGACCTTGGAGGTGTTCAAGCACAGCCTGGATGGGGCACTTAGTGGTTGGTTGGCTAGGGCTGGGTGCTAGGTTGGACTGGATGAGCTTGGAGATCTCTTCCAACCCGGTTGATTCTATGAACTTGTCAGTCAGCCACAAGCACCTCTATTTTCCTTGCCTATATAGAATTACCATTTCAAGACTTAACCAAAAAGGGAGCCTTGCTACACTATGGGTGTTGCTTAACCAATATGAAACATTCCATTCTTAGATCTTTGCACCCTCAGTGATGGTTTTATAAGCTTTTGCATTATCCCATTAAAATTCCTTGCTCTTTGGAGTGAAGTGATGAGGAAATAACACCTGCATTTATGGAGGACTTAAGGGCAAAAGATACTTGAAATCTTTGGGGCACAAGGCTCTTTTTGTTTAAATTCTTAACCCAGGAGAAAGACTGAGAAAAGCCTTCCCTGGAATACATAAACAAATAAAGTATGTAGGAGTGGAATGGGAATGGTGCTGTAGATTTCTAATTACTTGGGGTTTTGTTAGTTGTAAGCAGTGTAACAAGCAGAAGTTCCAATTCTTCCAAGAACTGAAAAGGAAGAGATTGGGTTTAGTAATTGTGGGTGATGGGTGCCTAGGGCTGCTGATAGGAAAGAGCTTAGTGTTGGGTTGAATTTTTTTCCCCTCAGGGACGCTGCCACCTTATATTTGACCTAAGCAGTAGAACATCTGTCTTCCTTATAAGATCTAACCTTCATGAGAACAAGGGGACACAGTCTCAGGTTGTGCCAGGGGAGGTCTAGGCTGGATGTTAGGAGGAAGTTCTTGCCAAAGCAAGTGATTTGCATTGGAATGGGCTGCTCAGGGAGATGGTGGAGTCGCTGTCCCTGGAGGTATTGAAGAAAAGCCTGGATGGGGCACATAGTGCCATGGTCTGGTTGATTGGCTAGGGTTGGACTAGATGATCTTGGAGGTCTCTTCCAACCTGATTGATTCTATGATTGTTTTCTTTTTGATGTGTAGAGCAGTGCTTTGTTTTGTCACCTTGCCAGTTATTTCCAGTGCTTAAATGGTGCACAGGGGGGGTTTAGCCTTGTAAAAAAGAAGTCCTTAGGCTGCAAACGCCTGGAACCCCAAGACTGACTGAAAGCTTGTATTCCTGAGGCATGGGGAGGACTTTGGAAGCACAGGGTTATTCATTGTTCAGGTGAGTGTTTCTAGATCATGAATTAAATGCCCGTGGGGAAACAAATATGTTCAAGGACATTTCCACTTGTTCTTTTTTCCCGGTACGTGTGGAAAAAAAAAGGAACACATTAAGCTTACTACTTCTAATTTAAGAAACAAATCAGGAGTTACAGGAGAAGAAAAATATTACACATACAGTCCTCTTCCTGAGAGAACAATTAGAGGGGAATATGGACTGCTAGCAGCTAAATATTGTGGCACTTTGTATACTGCTGTAAGGCACTCAAGTGCTTCTAATGAGAAAAGAGGATCCTACACTTAAGGAGAACTGAAAGTCTGTGTAGAAATGGTTTAACAGCCTTGCTTGAGTCAGGTCAATCAGGAATTAACCATTGGTAGGCATTCTGTGATTCTAGTTGCATGCACCCTATTCACATAATAGTGAAGCATCCACAAGCAATCAAGTAAATGTTGAACAATGCTTACAGTGCTTTGTAGGAGTCCTAGAATGGCTTAGGTTGGAAGAGGACCTCAGAGATATCTACTCCAGTCCCACAGCTATGGGCAGAGACACCTCTCAACTAGACTTGATTGCCCAAGGCCTCATCCAACCTGGCCTTAAACACCTCCATGGAGGAGGCATCCATAATCACTCTGGGCAACCTACTCCAGAGTCTGACCACCTTTGTGCTGAAGGACTTTTAAGCTCCAGTCTAAACCTACTCTTCCCTCAGCGTAAAACCATTTCCCTTGTCCTGTTGCTAGACACTCTTATGAAAAGTCCCTCTCCAGCCTTCCCATAGGCTCCCTTTAGGTACTGGAAGACAGCTCTAAGGTTCCCTCAGAGCATTCTCTGCGCTGAACATCCCCAGCTCCCTCAGCCTGTCCTTATAACAGAAGTGCTGTCATCCTTGGATTGTCTCTGTGAGCTTCTTCTGGACTTGCTCCAACAGTTCTATGCCCTTCTTATGATGGGATGTGTTTGTGTCACTTCTAAATGCCCTTCTTTCAGGCTGCTTTAGAGCAGATTTAATTTCTTATTAAAATTATCTCTGTGCATATATATGGAGAGAGAGAGAGTTGGCTTTTGGCTTGATTTTGCATTTCTCTTTTTTTGCTATGCTGATTTTAATCTTGGGAAAATTAGCATGTTTGAGCTACCCCCAATTAAATAATAGAGTTCTTTTTAAGGGGTGGAGACAAGCTCAGCTTGTAGTTTCATCTTGGCACCTCAGTTTAGTGAAGGGGGAAAGATGGAGTGACAGAAAAGAAAGAGGAAGGCATCCTCATTCAGGAAGGCACCGGTGTATTGTCCAGTGAAACTGAGAAGGAAGTTGCAGTGATTGAGATGGTAAACTAAGGAGCAGGACAGCAGATGGGGGAGGGCAAGTACAGATGTTTGGCTGGGAAAATGGAAAAGTAGGTTGGTTGGGTAGCTCAGAGGAATTGATGAATTCCTTATGCTGAGAGAATGTGATGGTCTACAAATAACAAAGCTAAATTTATTGTGGTTGACAAATAATGAATGTAAGAGGGGAAAAAGTGCAAAGTTCTCATTGTAATTTTCTTTTAAATCTTCAAGGAAAAGGTGGAGTTGTTTTTCTTTTTAAAGTTTGGATTTCTTTTTAGAAGACAGAGGCAAAAAATTGATCTTTGAATGAGGGAAACATTTAGCTTCAACTAAGCTCCCTTGTCCAAGATCTTTTGTCATGCAGCCCAGAGAGTGTGCAAAGCACAAACATTTAATGCATTCTGGAATTAAGTCACACATCTCCTGGAGGCAGTAGGAATGTATCTGTTCCATCAGTATCTAAAAACTAAGTTAGTATCACTTTGTGTTACTGAGGCAATATTATGTGCAAAACTTGTGTAGGTATAGCCTAACTTTTCCTTGGAAGGGCTTGTTGGGACCTTTTCTTTGAGAGAGCATATCTGTTTTTTGCAGCAGATCTGTGACAGCAGCATCTGAGCTACAGAAGAAACCTTCTCTTTTTTCCACTTTTTACCACTCAGATTTGTGTTAAAAAGGACTTCCCTTTGCACTTACCTCTGAAAACTTGTAGTAGTTGTGGGCATTGCCTTGGAGCCGGAATCATAGAATCACAGAATCAGTCAGGGTTGGAAGGGACCACAGGGATCAGCCAGTTCCAACGCCCCTGCCATGGGCTGGGACACTCTACTCTAGATCAGGCTGCCCACAGCCTCATCCAGCCTGGCCTTAAACACCTCCAGGGATGGGGCCTCAACCACCTCCCTGGGCAACCCCTTCCAGGCTCTCACCACTCTCATGGTGAACAACTTCCTCCTCACGACCAGTCTGAATCTCCCCACCTCCAGCTTTGCTCCATTCCCCCTAGTCCTGTCGCTGCCTGATACCCTGAAAAGTCCCTCCCCAGCGTTTTTGTAGCCCACTTCAGATACTGAAAGGCCACAAGAAGGTCACCTGGGAGCCTCTTCTTCTCCAGACTGCACAGCCCCAACTCTTTCAGTCTGTCCTCATAGGAGGGAGCTATCAGATCACTTTTAAGAGTAGCGATGTAAAAGGGTAAAAGTGGCCTCTGCCCACAAATCTGCAACTTAGTAGACTTTCCTTTCCCCTGGACCTGAAATACTGCAGTTGGAACATGGGTATAAGTGTTGCTTTTCACTAGAGTTTCTGGAGTCTTAAGAACCTACCCTGTGTAAAGAAACTTCTACGTGTGAGTGAAGTTCTCCCTGTACCCCGAGGCACCAGCAGCGGTGTTGTGCCGCAGCGCCAACGTTTCCAGGATCCAAGCTTAGTTGGGGCTGATGCAAGATGCTGCTTGTGTTTGAAATCATTCATGCAACCTAAATTCCGTCCTCTTGAGTGCTGACAGTCTCCTCAAATGCACAGAGATGTGGGCCTCACCGCAGCCACTGTCCAGTTAAGTTCTGAGAAGATAAACTGTAGTAGTCAAGGGCAAGCTGAGCGTTTGCCCATGTCCAGCTTCCATCTTCTGAACTTTTTGATGTAGGATATTCTAGGAAGCAGGGACTTAAGAAGAGTTGGAAAAGGGAAGTTCCTGTATTTGCATACATTGTCTCAGCTCTCTGGTGGAGCTCTGTTTCATTGTTGGAGTCTATTTATGCCTTCCTGCAAGTTCTGGAAATGCTGAAACTGCAGAAAAGAAGAGTGTGGTTCTGAGCAACTGCGCAGCAAGTTCTCTTTTAATCACTTTCATCAGCTTCATCCTAAAGTGAAAGCTCTGCACAGTATCTTCATCGTGAGGGGAGGAGGGGGAATTTAAGCTGTAATTAAGCCCTGTTTTAATATATGGTTTACATATGCAAAGCATAAATAGAAATACATTACAAGGCTGTCAGAGCATTATGAATCAGTGAGTAGTGGGTTGGACAGTTTGGCACCAGCAATTAAAATACAACTTATCAACAGTCTTTCTTTCTCCACACTTTCACATTTTTCCAACCTGATTAATTCTGTGTAATTAGGAATGATGATAGCAGAGCCCCAGCTGCGTTAGTGCTCTTAACATTTTCTGTAGCAGACAGGTAGCATGAAGTAGTTACATTGCTAAGTCTTCTGCTGAGCATCCAGAAGCAGCCCTGACGTGTTTTGGAATATGGCTTGATGCATTGCTGGCCAAAGGGAGAATTTGTTCTAGCAGCAGTTGTTAGGATGGGCTGAAGGTTAAATCGTTACGACAGTAACCACACTTGGAAATGTAATCCATGACTGGAAATTCTTTTTTCCTGGTTGTTGCTATAGGGAAGGGAAAGATTCCTTTGGAGCAGCTCATGCAGTGATTAAAATGTAAGCAGTGACTATATGCAATGTGGAGGGTTGGTTTAGACACGGATTAATCAGTGCAGCAATAACCATGAAATGTTTGCTTGCTCTTTGTGACGTCCCTGGCAGCCAAGTGACTTTGGAAATGCTTTGTCAGGCAAGTCTGAGCCTATGGAGGGACAACAGAAAGCCTCAGGTACAATTAGCATGAAACATGTCAGGCAGCTTGTAGGGAAAGTGGAATATCTTTTCTTTCCTTCCCAATCTTCCAAGCAGATGAGTTTCATTTCTCCCTGCATATATTGCATGCCCAGAGCCTTTTCAACAGGCAGCTCACCATTTCATCTCTGCTGGATAGCAGGCATCTTCCTCATGCTGTGGTCATTTTTCTCTCCTTATGGCTCTTTGAGTTTCCTACCTGATGAATGTTAAAGCTCCTGTCTTACTTTGTGTAATGTAACGAATTCTTTTTCCATGGCTGTTGCCTTTGAAGTACCTGGAGCAGTATTCTCTCTGCCTATTTCTGCATCAGGTTGCTTTTGTTTTCAGTCCCTTTGGCTTGCTTCTGCTGCAGAAGGTACAGACTAGGAAGCACCTGATAGAACAGCTGAGGGAAAGAAGTGTTTAGGCTGCTAGGCCGGGTTAGAGAATTGTGATAATTGCAGCTGTAGGTCATGGTCATTGCCTTTCTCCCAGAAGCTGAATGTAAGAAGTGTGTCCTTCTCAAAGCTCTCTAATATTCCTTACAAATTGTAGCAGTGGTGTCTGTTTCCTGTAGTAAAAGCTCTCAGAGTTTAGTTTTTCTTGCTGCTAGGCAGCTGAACCACACTGTGAATGCACAGCAGAGCCTGATCTGCAGTACCCAATGTTCTTTTTGGAGACGCTGCTTTCCAAATGACTTTCCCATGTGTAGAAGTTGATTATTTTCTTTGTCCTTATGTGTGGGATAGCTAGCTGTATTAAAATGTGTTTTCATGGAACCACAGAGGAGGGAAGGTGAGGAAGGACCTGAAAAGATCTGTTAGATCTATCAAGATGCCCCAGGGAAGAACCAATTAATTCAGCTAGGATGTGCATGAGAAGTTTATCTGCCTGCTTTAAACACTTCCAGCAGTCAGGAGTCTACGAAATATCCTTTCCCTTCTCAGTCTCCTCCTCCTCAGGTCAAATGCCTTTTTGGTGCTTTGGCTTTACTCCCTGATCCCTGTCATCTTTTCTAGCCGTTTGCTCAGTGGTGTTGGTGAGAACACAGAGGACAGCATTCAGTTCACATCTTTGATACATGCTGACCAAAACAACGGGATATTCCTGCCGAGGAGAACAGAGAGGTTTGCTTCCTCTGCCTTAAGCTACAGCACTCTTCATGAATCACGTTAGGGTTTTGATGGCTTTTTTCATCTTGACCTCATGATGCCATAATCCTTTATGTAACCTTAACTCTTTCCAAGCAGAGTGTCTCTAGCATCTTGTTGCACTTCCCTGTCTTTTGTACAGTTGATAATGTCCTTGGGAGAGCAGTAATTTACATCTCTTCCCTAAGAACTGTATTCCCTCTTTAGACGATTCAAGAATGTTTCTGCAGTTTGTCCAGAACCTTTACAAGTTCAAGCTTGTCCCTGCCAGTTTCCTTCAGTCCTTACAACCTTTGTCTTATCAATTCATTACTGTAAGCATTCTCTCAGTGCCAATAATTCAGGTCAGGTTTATAGAATCCTAGAATGGCTTAGGTTGGAAGGGACCTCAAAGCTCATCCAATTCCAACCGCCTGCCATAGGCAGGGACACCTCCCACTAGAAGAGGTTGCTCAAAGACTCATCCAACCTGGCCTTGAACACCTCCAGGGAGGTGTCCAGGTTTAGGGGACACTTGCTACAGAATCTCACAGACTGTGCTTTTGTCATGCTGCCAGTGGCTGCACCTTTCAAGCTCCATGATTTTACGAGATGGTTTTGTGTTCATATTACTGTAGTCCTACTGAGGAGAAAGTTTCTTTGGCTTAAAGTCATAATTACAGCTTCAAACTTCCTACCCTGGTGTGGAAGGCGAGTTAGAGAGATGTACATATCAAACCACCTCTGTGGTAACAGGTTGGATTTGATGATCTATGAGGTCTCTTCCAACCTTGGTGATACTGTGATACTGTGAAACTGATGTTTGACTTCCACTTACTCTCATATTATCATCTTGGCACTTTCAGACTGTTTTGCCAGGTTTGCTTGGTTGGCTGTTTTGTTTTGATTTGGGTTTGGATGTCTTCTTTTTGTTCTGTTCCATTATTTTTTTTCAGGAATTGAAATTCAGCTGCCTGAACTGGTTCCTTTTTTTATTCCATTCTATAAATAAAAGCACTGTGCTCCTTGCTTCTCTGTTTTTTTGGCTACTTTGCCTATCTTCCCTACATTCTTGAAACTGCCACTTCAGTCAGTTCTTTTATGTATTTAAAGTGAAATTAAAGAAGATCAGCTAATTTGAGAACTTAAATTCTTTCTAGCCTGACTTTCTGCCTTCAAGGCTCACAGTTTGTGTTGGTGTTGGGCTCTAAGGGTTAAGAAAAGGAAATTCAGGTGGGTTGGTGTGAGTAATGTTACTTTTTGCTCTTTTCCATCCCACATAGTATCTCCTCTCTAAAATTCAATTAATTTTATTTGCTTTTAACTCTCAATTAGGAAGAAAATAGGTGCAAAAAATATTTGCCTTTCCCAATTTCTGAGGTTTTGCAGTCATTTCACCTTTCAGGGCTGTAGTGTTCCATAATACAGCCATATGTTGCCTAACAACATCTTGTTAAGTCCTAATGATACACATTAATGGAAATAGCTCTGCCAAATAACTCGAGTTATTATTGACCATTAACAATCTAGACCAAGAGACAGTAAGCAAGTGAGGATAATTTGTATTTCTGAGTGGAATATGGACAGAAAATCCAGACTAGGATTTTTATTTTGATCATAGAATCATAAAATCACTCAGGTTGGAAGAGACCTCCAAGCTCATCCAGTGCAACCTAGCACCCAGCCCTATCCAGTCAACCAGACCATGGCACTGAGTGCCTCATCCATTCAACAGAACAAGGGGACACAGCCTCAAGTTGTGCCAGGGCAGGTCTAGGCTGGATGTTAGGAGGAAGTTGTTGGCAGAGAGAGTGATTGGCATTGGAATGGGCTGCCCAGGGAGGTGGTGGAGTTGCTGTCCCTGGAGGTGTTCAAAAAAGGCCTGTCTGGGGCACTTAATGCCATGGTCTGGTTGATTGGACAGGGCTGGGTGCTAGGTTGGACTGGATGAGCTTGGAGGTCTCTTCCAACCTGGTTGATTCTATGATTCTTTTCTTTTTTGGTATGTAGAGCAGTCCTGTGTTGATTCTATGATTCTAAGTTTAAAGCCTTTTAGCTGTTTTTTAGGGAAGAAGTTTCTCTCAGCTTGTGAGCAGCAGTAGGTGCAGCAGTCCCTGTGCTTCATCAAATAGCTGTGAATTGTTTACCAATGTCCCCATAATTTACAGCCAGATTATTTATAGGACTCTTTTCAAGCTATTTAGAGATTTAGATTTGGGTTTTTTTTTGTGTGTGTGTGTTTTTGTACTGCTCAAGGATATTTGTAAAAGTGAATTTCAGAGTTTGAAAAAAAAAAAATGCTTTCTTGGTAATAAAGTTGGAGAATTTTTGTCTGATGGAATTGATAACGAAGAGACAAATGCGCTGCAAAAGTGGACTATAAAAATTCCCCTATAAAGAAATAGTTGCATCCTGCTGATTTCAGCTCTCACTAAAACTGCAAATGCATTTAATTTTTGAGGCATAACTATATTTCCCCCCCCTCTAATTTATGTAATATATTTCTTAAAGAAAACATCTTCTCTTAGCAGAAAATGAGTGCAGCCTACCAATGACTGTTTCCTCCTCCATTTTCCGTAAATCTCCTTTTCATTCCAAATCAAACCCTTTTGTAGCCACAGATTTTGGCAGTTTTCTCCTTCTGCTTACCCAGATGAATATTATTCTCTCATGTAACCTAAGACTGGAGGACCAAAGAGTCTGGAGGGAAGTTCCTTGTTCGCAAGGCTGCCACTTAAAACAGAGATGCTCACGTTTGTGTGCCTGGCACAGCTGGACAGGGCTGCTCTGGGGAGACAGGACTTAAGCTTGGCCTTCCCTCACTAAAAAAAAAACCAAAATCCTCAAAATTCTGCTTGTAAACCATTAGAAAGGTGTGTAAAAAAAGAGCATTCCTGAAAACAGGCTGCTTGGCAGGGCCTTTTAGATATTAAAGCAGAGCTGCAAAATGAGTGAGTCAAGCCCAGCTTGGCTATACACACTGTAATTTATGACCAGGGTTTTTGCTTGCTTCAAATTGCAGTGTAGCTGTTCTGGATCTCTAGTGGCTCAAATAAACAAGACCTGAATTTCCAAGCTTAGCAAATAAAACTTTCTTTCTCCCTCTTCTCCTTGTTTTTTTAATGAGGAAGAGGAGCAAAGTCACACAGCCGTTTCCCCTTCGTGCTTTGCTTGTGCATCTCTCTGAGCCCGTATCATTCTGGTTCAGGCAATGTGGGGTTTGTTTTGGAGGATGTATTGCTATATCTGAGAAGTAAAGGAGGCTTTACTGTGAGTGCCTAGGTACTGGCTGAGGGATTCTTGAGTTTCTTCTCTGCCCTCCCCCATTTATATTCACTGTATGAAGTTATCATTTCAGCGCTAGGTTGACATCAGTAATCCAGCTGATTATTCTTTTAATGCAACTACAGAGGACTCGATGCTAATTCTGAGTGAGAGGTAAGCAGCATGCAGGTATTTGGAGTCTGCATATTTAAATTGGCTAATTTGGAAGGTAAGCTTGTCATAAATGCCTCGTCTGAACCTGAAAAGGGACAACATTTGCACTCTCACTTGGCCCATGCAGTACTGCTGGGCAGTGTCAAGTTAAAAGGTTCTCTTCTACGTCTGCTCTGCCCTGGTGAGATCTCATCTTGAGTACTATGTTCAGTTTTGGGCTCCTCTGTTTAATAGGGACAGGGATCTGCTGGAGAAGGTCCAGCAGAGGGCTGTGAGGATGATTAGGGGACTGGAGCACTGCCTGATAAGGAGAGGCTGAGGGACCTGAGGCTGTTTAGTCTGGAGAAGAGAAGACTGAGAGGGGATCTAATAACTGTTTATAACTATCTGAGGGCTGGGGGTCAGGAGGGAGGGACAGGCTCTGCTCACTGCTCCCTGGGATAGGACAAGGAGCAGTGGATGGAAGCTGCACCTTGAGGTTCCAGCTCAACACAAGGGGGAACTTCTTGGCTGTAAGGGTCACAGAGCACTGGCACAGGCTACCCACAGAGGTTGTGGAGTCTCATTCTCTGGACACTTCCAAGGCCTGTTTGGATGTGTTCCTGTGTGACCTGAGCTAGATTATGTGGTCCTGCTTTGGCAGGGGGGTTGGACTGGATGATCTCTTTGTGCCCTTTCCAACCCCTCACATCCTGTGAGCCTGTGAAATACTTAGGCTTCAGACTTGCAGGTTTTGTGTTTAAAGCCCAGGACTACTTGCAGGTTATGTCACAGAGCTTTTGTTGTCTTAATGAGTTTTAAGAAGAAAGAATTGAAACTACATTTCTGCCTTTGTTATAGTAGACACCTCTAAGTGCCTCTTATCAGATATTAAAGTGCTCACACGTTCACAAGGAAGCCACAGCAGCAGCAGTTCCCAAGCTGATTTGACATTAGCGAGAGAGACAAGCACAGGTTTACATAGCTTTGTCACTAGTTAGCTTTGCAAATGTTGTTCCATACATCACCCAGCTCTTCACTGAAGTCAGAGCTGTTTGAGCATTGATGTAAATAAACCCACACTGGCCTATAAAAGCTTCTTATTGATTTGGGTTTATCTTTTTTTTCTCCTTGTTTAAGCCGTTAGTAAACAGTGTTTGAAAGGTACACAGGGAATTTGTGACAGTTTAACTAAAGCCATTTTAATAACTGGTAGCAGTTTAACTACAAAACCTGCCTGCAGCTAAGGCTGTAAAAAGACTGCTTTCTCAACAGATCTTGTCTCCTCTCACAATAGAGTGATCTGCTGAGCAAGGCAACTTGCATGAATGCTCACTGCTTTTGACTCCTGTTAGTTTGGTGAACTCTCTAGCAGAGGAAGAGTGACAGTGGTCGTCAGCTTCCAGCAGCATCAGCAAAGTCCTTTCAGCTACTTGAAAACTGATAGCATTTCTGGCCGTGGATGGCTGTAACAGGTCAGAGTGAGATTGCAAGTGTGTATCTTGACCTTCATTACGGTTGAGTGTCCTCCAGGAGCCATAGACCTGTTTCTTGCATTAAGAGGCAAGGTTTATTAGCTCTGACATGGTGCAAACAGTGCGAGGGTTCTACAGTTCCTGCACTGGTGCTGGCTTCCATTCAGACACCTGCTTGGCACAGTCACAAATGCACCATGGCTGCAAAAGAATTGAGTACAGCAATGCTTTGAGCCAGTGACAGGACAAGGGGCAATGGCTGGAAGCTGAGGCATAGGAAGTTTCATGTGCACATGAGGAGGAATTTTTTCGTTGTGAGGGTGACAGAGCCCTGGAACAGGCTGCCCAGGAGGGTTGTGGAGTCTCCATCTCTGTTATGGGGAGAGCCTCAGGGAGCTGGGGCTGTGCTGCTTGGAGGAGAGCCCTGCTTCAGCTGAAATACCTGCTGTCAGCAGTGCTCTGTGATGCATCAGAGTTGGTGCTGTTTGCTCCTGGACTTGCATTTGTTTCTCTTTAGATGAAAAGGCACTTGCAGACACACAGCAACAGCTTAATAAGATGTGTGTGTATACCTGTTTTGTTTCCTGTGAGAACTAGCAGTGTGTTAAATTCATCAGCAGTTAGAAAAAAAATCATTAGATTTTGTTGTTGTTGTTTTGGTTAACACTGTGAAGAGCACAGATTAATTGAGATAATGCTATCAGGTAACATTTATGTCTTAGATAGTAAGGATACTCAAGCAGTCTTTACATGGCTGTCATTAGAAGCCTTTGAAAAGGTTAGGCAAACATCTGTCAGGATGCTAAAGCTCTAGCTGATTCTGCTGAAGCAGGAGGTTAGTCTTGAATAGGCTTTCAAGGCTTCCATCTGTCCTTTTTTTACAGCTGGGATAATTTTGTCATTTCCTTCTGACTGTTTCCCAAGCCTTCTGCGTGGTCTGCTATGAAAATCCTCCAGAGGTATTCCTTAGTGGCCACAGAGATTTTAAGTGATGGAGAATATGTAGTCATTTTGTGTCCTGTTCCACTAGACCTTTCTGTGTCCATCAGGCAGAGCTCAGGAACTATATATTGAAACTACACAGCTGCTCACTTTACAAAGGTACCTCAAAAATAGCAAAGCTGGTGGCTAAACCTCTTTATTACTTGGCTAGCACAGAGTTTTTCTCTGAAATCCCACTTAATCCAGAGTGTGTATCTCTAAAATAAGTTGCCTGATCAGTATTTCTTTTCCTGCTCTGGTGTTTGTAGCAGTGGGACCTTTAAGGAAAGAAAGAATTGCTATTTTGATGAGGGGTGAGGGGAATAATCCCCAACCAGTAAAAGCTTTTAGCAAATGTTTGAGGCTTGTTTATTTCTTTTCTGAATAGAAGTAGTGTGGTGGCTGTGACAACAGGAAATCAGACTCGTGGGGAGAGGTAGTGGCTTTTCTTAGATGAGCTCATACAATTGATAAAAGTAGATAAGCTTTTAAGCCTGCTCTGGAGTAGAGCTTGCCCCCTGTAGTTTTCCAGCTGTATCAGTTATCTAATGAAATATATGATTTAAAACTAAACCTTCTTTTCTTACAGGATCCTATGAGTAAACATTTTCTCAATCAGATATTTAATGTTCAGCAATCTTCATGTTTTCCATGTCCTCTGTGGGGTTTCTGTTCTGTAACCCTGCTCTACATGAAATAGATTTCTGCTCTGAGTATTACTAATGGAAGGTCTAGTATAGGGGAGACTAAATGCAGGTAAATAGGATTTACCCTCTTCTAATTTGGGCAGAACTGGGGTTAAGCTACTTCTTGGTGAGACCACTAGAGAGATGAATCTACCCATTCTTGGGTTTTATTGGCTTTCTGTGATTAACCAAAGACTTCATGTGCCTAGCATTTAGCCAGCAAGTATGGGGTTAAAGAAGAAAATATGTGGTTAAAGAATCACAGAATTTCTTAGATTAGAAAAGACCTTCAGGATTCTCAAGTCCAATCATTAGTTTCACACTGACAAGTCCTTGACTAAATCAAACCTCTCAGCACAACATCTAATCACTGTGAATCGCTATGGTTGGAAAGGACCACCAGGATCATCCAGTCCAACCTTCATCCCAGCACCCTTCATCACCAGACCATAGCCTCAAGTGCCACATCCACTCTTTTTTTAAACACCCAAGAAGAAATATTCATAATGACTTCAAAGGCTTCAAACTTCTGAGTTCTTTCAGAATTTGGATCCTTTCACTATCCTGTCCAGGGAGCTTTAGGTAGTGCTTATCATCTGAATGCCAATTTCAGGTCACTGACTGGTGCTTGTTATCTGAATGCATCTCCCAAATGCATTCCTGGGGAGAATCTGCCCTCTTCCAGCAGTGTACATTTATTCAAGTGGGACACTCCAAAGTGCCACCTGTTCTTGCCTGTAGCAGCAGGACCCTTCCTAAGGGAAAGAGGTGCTCAGAAGGGGAGGCCTGCTGGGTTTGGAAGTGGTGTTTAGCAAAGTTACTCTTCAGAGTATCGTATGGTAAATTAAATTATCGCCAATGCCATCTGCATTTGAAGGAGTCTTTATTCTTTCCATAAATTTTGTTTATGGAAAATTGAGGGGAGGAGGGGGGGAAAAAGCCCAACCCCAAAGCCCTGTTTCTGTGTTTCCAGGCAACACAGTAAGTGTTCTTCATAGAATAACCTTAAGTGTGCTCAAGGAGCTTGTGGTGCTGGTGTGGCTGTGCTGTTTACCCGAGCTGCCTAGGTGAGATCACTTGCTTTGCAGTGTGATTGGTGCATGCCTTGCTATTAGCAGCTCTGCTGCATGGAGATCTGGCTATTCATAAATCCCAAATAGCACCATGAGGTTACAGTGAGGGAAGCAAACTGCACTTTTTTAGCTCATAGTCCTCTAACTACGTGCACTGAAGCAGGGGACCTGTGATGAGCATTCACATCCATGCTGAGTGAGGCAGCTGGCTGGTGCAAGGTGGTTTTTCAGCTTTCAAGGTTCATATCTTTCATAGCCATTACAGAATGGTAGTCCAGTCCTTGCTGGTTGGGCCACATCTTGAGTACCATGTCCAATTCTGGGCTCCTCAATTTAAGAAACATCTTGAGGTGCTTGAACATGTCCAGAGAAGGGCTGCAAGGCTGGTGAGGGGCCTGGAGCACAGCCCTGTGAGCAGAGGCTGAGGGAGCTGGGGGTGTGCAGCCTGCAGAAGAGGAGGCTCAGGGCAGACCTCATTGCTGCCTACAACTACTTGAAAGAAGATTGTAGCCAGGTGGGGTTGGTCTCTTCTCCCAGGCACCCAGTGACAGAACAAGAGGACATGGCCTCAAGCTGTGCTGGGGCAGGTTTAGGCTGGATGTTAGAAAGAAGATCTACACGGAAAGAGTGATTGGCATTGGAATGGACTGCCCGGGGAGGTGGTGGAGTCGCCATCCCTGGAGGCGTTTAAGAGGAGGCTGCATGAGGCACTTAGAGACATAGTTTAGTTCATTAGAAGGGTTAGGTGGTAAGCTGAACTTGACGATCTTAGAGGTCTCTTCCAACCTGGTTAATTCTGTGATTCTTGTCATATAAACAGGTATGGGGATAAATAGACCTAGCACTGTTATCAGTGCTGACTTTGCTGCTCAAACAGAAGAATCCCTCCTGTTCAGCAGTAGGAAGTACATCAAAGAGTAATAGGCTTTAAGGAAGGGTTTGCTTTGTGATGTTTCTTCCCATCCTCCTGACGTGGATTCCCTATGTGTATCATCCAGAGTGAGGGCTGCACCCTGTAGGTGCTGCTGCAAAAGAGTGGCGAGTGTGTTTGGAGTGCCAGTATCCTCCTTACTCTGCAGGATATAAAACCATACTTACAAAATGCAGGGAGTAATATTCATCAATGCACAGAGTGTACAGTGACCTGATAAGAACTGGATGATGAAATCTGTTTGAGGAGGCAGTCATCAAACAATATTTGTATTAGGTCTTTACCTGAAGGTGAGGGAGAGCAAGAAGATTGCTGCTGTGGTGGTAGTTTCACGCTCTAGCAGACAGGTGGAAATGAGGTTATGTTGGCTTACAGTAAAAGTGCATTTAAAAGATTACCTTTGTGACCACAGAGTTAGTTTAGTTAAGTTCATCTCCTACAGTATTTGAGTGCTTTATACCAGTACATCAACTAAATTGATCAGCTCTTTGAATCTCCTTAGGGCTATCAAAGTTCTTCGTTTCCACCCTGAATTTGCACAGGGGCAGTGTGCTCCCCAGATATCTGTGTCTTCCTTGTTCATTCCTTAAATCTAACTCCACTTCCCAGTGGAATAGCTGTCCCCTGCTGCCAGTGGTAGTCTGGGTTTGTTGCTGTAATGGTTTGTACAGTTTCTTGGA
Source organism: Tricholaema leucomelas (assembly GCA_013400475.1). Classification (NCBI taxonomy): domain Eukaryota; kingdom Metazoa; phylum Chordata; class Aves; order Piciformes; family Lybiidae; genus Tricholaema lacrymosa; species Tricholaema leucomelas. The sequence goes on from WAAF01002413.1 coordinate 564,761, forward strand.
AAAAAACATAGCTGGATAAATATGACAGATAAGTAATCAGAACTTGTTTACAGCCTGTTGTGTGGTGCCGCAGTGGACACACCTGTACTGGCTGTGACAGGGTGGTTACAGTGCAAGGAGAGGCTGTGCCAAGAGATAACCTCAGGTTCCAGAAGCCACCTGGCTCTGCTGCCTAGCAGTGTGCTGCCTGCACTGCAGTGGCAATCCTGCTCTCAGAGCTGGCTCCTTGAGCCTTCTTCTTTGGTGCTGTGCATCGTGGCTAAATAGGCCTCGTTCAAATCAATGGCCCAGATTCTTGGAGAGCTTTTTCATAAAGCTCTTATTGTGTCCTGGGTGAGACCAAAGGAAGCAAATCAAATGTTAGGCTATGTTACAGGCTTGGAAAACCAAGACAAGCCATGGTATTGTGCATTCTCACCTTGGATGCTCTTTAGCTTTGGCTGCCTTACAAAAGGCACAGCAGAAATAGGCAACTTAGGTTACCAGAATAGGCTGGGGTTTGGACGAGTTGAGAAGATGAGAAAGGATAGGAGAGGGATTAATGAATGAAAAGAGCTAATTCTGTGTTCCTGTCTTTCTTCTTAATCTAAGGAGTGATACATGAATTAAAAGACATAATAACTTTTTTTTCCCTATGTATATATAAAGCAGAATGTTACAGAATACCTTGGAGACAAGAGGGGAAAAAACCTTAAAGCCTGCTTTTCATCTCCTGCCCACTCTTCCTCCTCCCAGAAATCCCCACTTGCCTCCCTGTTGTCAATATTTACCTTGGTTATATTGAAGGCATACAGCTGTAAAAGCCTAACAGAGAAAAGCAGGATCATCAGTTCCATAGAGGAGGCAAACCGCCCAAACCTTACTGCATGCCTGGACAGCCTTGCAGTTTCTCTCTCTGGTACCTGCTAGTTGTAGCTGCTGGGGGTGGTGAATGGTGTCTTTCAGTACACAGCTCTGAAACAGAGAGGAGAAGGAGGAGAAGGAATGATAACTCAAAGCATATAACAAGCATTAAGTAGCTCTAACTCAGTGCCCACCTCACCAGTTATGCATAGGGCAGCCTGCTTGACCCCTGCTGTGTGCCAGGAGACTGAAACAGAGACAAAAGTTAAACGGTGTGTATGGAATTCAAGGGCACAGCTTCTTTTTGCTTTCTTATCTGTACAGACTTATCAGTTGACTTTTAATCATTCTTACACAGATTATTTAAATCCCATCCACACTCTTAAGAAATTAAGGTTTATATATGTGTGTGTGTGTGTGTATATATATACACACACATAAAATAACTCATACTTAGCCCAGCAGACAGCTTTCAGGTTTTGTTCTGAATGTTGCTGTATTAATTAAGCCCCTCAGTGTTGCCAGCTGGCCACTGTTTCTTGCCTGCTGGAAGACTTTTGAGTCCCTCTTTACTTTAGGACTTCACTGTTTTGGTTAAATTGTGTTACCAGGTACTCCTACATCTTTTATCACCAGCCTGTAGTGTTAACTGCAAAGGTGATGATGATTTGATGTCTCTGAAAATCTCAGTGATGCTTAGATGCTCTTTGGAACGGTGATTTCTTGTGTTTGTTCTGAAGAGGAGACAAAAAGAAAGGTATCTGGATTTTCTGTCTCAGATGCTATAGATTTAACAACACCAAAGGTCATCTTTAAGTAACGTTGCTGATTTTAGAAGGAAGTTGTAATGGAGTTGATAGTTACACTGAAGTCCAGGGTTTTGGAACAGCTGCTGTAGGAACTGCTGATGTAACCAACTGGAATTGTCCCAAGCTTGGGTGAGTGTTTGTCCAAAGAGAGAAAACAAATACAGTAGCTGCAGTGGAAGGGACAGATAGGGCTACCGTTCTGTTTTCACATTGAATGTGTGTGTTTCTGTTTGCTGGCAGCTTTGCTTAGTAATGAAACTTCTAAGTTCAGTTCTAAGAATTGAATCCATCTGCAGAGATTTTACAGCAAAGCTCTTGGGCCATTGGGAAGGATTTAGTTGCAGTTTGGGTCACAGACCTGGGTAAACTCAGATTTTCAGTGCAGGCCTGCCTTATCTTAAACTTTCACTGTTTGCCTCTTTTTAACAAGGCTGAATCACTTACCAGCCTCATCCCTTGAAACCTGTTTTTCATCTGAGAGATGTGGTTTCCACTCCTTGCTGATGTGCCAGTCAGCAATTTATGAAGCTGCTGTCTTGGGTGAGTCTTTATACTAAAGGGGCTGTCCCTTAGCCAGACAAGTAGAGGGATGCTTTTCCCTGGGAGTCCTTGGCCCCAGATGCTCTTTCTTACTCTCCCCACTTAAGCCTCTGGTTTGCCATCCCTTCCCAGAAACTTCTGGCTTTGCATTCTGCCCTGTCCTTAATGGGCAGTGGATCCAGCTGCCAGGCACTGGAGAGGGATGCAGCCTGTTTCCTTCTGCTTTTGTATGTATCTGGTGCGCAGGGAGTTTTCAGCCTCTGCCTTCTGAGTTCTTTTAAGGTAAAAGGAAGCTGTGGTGTGACACTAGCTGAAACTCAGCCTCCATTTAGTGAACTTATGCAAATTTCAGGTTGATTAATAACAGGCTGAAACCCAGAGAAATTGTTCCAGGCTTGGTGTTTGCTAGGGTGGTTCAGACATTTTCAGTCTGAAAGTCACTGTGATAATGAGCCCTCGTTGCCAAGTGTTAGCCTGCTCTTACACAGCCAGAGCTCTTTAGAAATAGCCACAGCCTGCAGCAGAGCAGAAATCAGATGCATACCTTGAGAGAAGGTCTTAGCAGGTGGAGATTTAGAGGGCCTGCTTCGCTTGCAGCCTTTTCATGGTCCCAGGTCTGATGTCATGGAGGAGCTGAGCTGCCCTTGGAAAGCAGCAGGGTCAAAAGAGACTGAAAATAGTAAAACCATAGAAAACTTATCCTGGTTTGTCTGTGTTACCTGGGTTTGTATGACCCAAGTCTCAGTGACTTCCTGTCTGTGCTTGCTGGAACTAGTGGATGCTCTGAAGGCAGAAGAGCCTTTGTCTGCACATGGCACCGCTGAGTGACCACCAGAGCTTGTGGCAGGAGGGTCTGGGGCTGGGCGAGCAGATGGGGCTGCTCTACAACTCCAGAGCAGCATTCAGGTAATTACAGCCCCACAAGGCTAGCAAGAAGCAGTTCAGGGCAGGGTAGTAAGAAGAAGAAAATCAGATTAATTCTACTGCAATTTCTGACTGTTTGAAGTTAAGTAGAGAAGTAATGATGGGGAAGGTGCCACAGTGCAAGAAATGAAGGAGGGATGGGTGATGTATAGAGGAGGGGATCCTGGGCTGTGCAGAGGGAAGTCAGCTTGTGATTAGTGTGCACTGGTCTGAATCTAAGAGCCCAGCTGTTCTCTCTGCATCTTCATCCTTTCTAGGTGTCTTCCTTTGCGCTCTGAATTTCATGACCGCATTTGATGAAGGGAAGAACTTGCTGCAGGGGCCTTGCTGGGACGTGTGTTAAGGGCTGCATGCACAGGCTGACATCGCCTAAATGTAAAGAGTTCCCCTGTCGACATTTGATTCATATTTTAGCAGAGTTCTGTTACATAAAATAGGTCATGAAACCAGGGGCCTGCTGAGATACCTCTCAGTGTGCAGTGCTCTGAGTCTTCTGTCTGCGTTGGGCTATGCTAATCCCTGTGCAAAAACCTGGGCAAAGGAAAAAGTCAGGACACAGTGTCACAGTCTGCAGCAGACAGAGTGACTCTCAGGAGTGTCACTTAGAAGTTAACTGAAAACCTTGGAAGCTTTCTTCCTGAGTGTTTCCCCACCCACTTTGCACATGATTTCATCACTACTGTAATAAGTTTTCAAGTTGCTTTAAGGGCACCCAAGATGAGATCCTTTGCTTTATGTAAATCACAGAATCACAGAATGTCAGGGGCTGGGAGGGACCTCCAAAGCTCATCCAGTCCAACCCTGCCAGAGCAGGATCACCTACACCAGGTTACACAGGAACACATCCAGGTGGGTTTTGAACATCTTCAGAGAGGGAGACTCCACAACTCCCCTGGGCAGCCTGTTTCAGTGCTCTGTCACCCTCACAGGGTAAAAATTCCTCCTCATGTTTACGTGGAACTTCTGTGCCCCAGCTTCAACCCATTGCCCCTTGTCCTGTCGTTGGGCATCACTGAGCAGAGCCTGGCTTCATCCTGGCACTCACCCTTTACATCTTTATGATGAGGTCACTTCTTAGTTTCCTCTTCTCCAAGCAGCAGAGCCCCAGCTCCCTCAGGCTCTCCTTGTAACAGAGATGTTCCATTCCCATCATCATCTTTGTGGCTTTGCACTGGACTCTCAAGCACTTTTATGTCCCTTTTGACCTGGGGGCCCCAAAACTGGACACAGTACTGCAGATGCAGCCTAAATCATTGTTTGTAAGCAGACAAGCTATGGAGATAAAGCACCTTTCCACCACAGGACCTGTGTGCCTCCCAGGGTAATGTACACCATACACTTATGTAATGGTCCATGTCGTTGCCAGAGTAAAAATATCTGCTGTTGCTCTCTGCAGTTAGCTTAAAACTTCACATCTAATCTGTTGTCTCTAGTTCCCAGCTTTCACAATGTGCTGTTGGTTAGAAACTGTCTGAGCAGCTACTCCCTTTGCCCCCTGAGACAAGTGGGAACATGGGCTAAAGGTTGTAGATGGTCTGATGAGGAAGTTCACATCAGTGTCAAGTGCAGTTGTGTAGCCTTGCCGTGGCTGGTGGAAGTTTTTGTGTGGGGAGAGGAGCAAAACAGTATTTAGGGAGAGACTTGTATAAAGCACATGGGGAAAAATGGATGCAGCTGTATTCCTTCAAGTCTGATGGTGGCCAAAACAGCAGGGTAAATGCCATTAACAGTTACTTGATCCTTTGCTAGTTGACGGAGAAAAAGACACAAACTACATTTGTTGTTAGAGGGTTTGTTTACTACTTGAGAACTCTAAATTGTTGTTGCTCTATTCTGTCAACAGACTTCTCATAAAAGCCCACCCAATTACCACTATATTCTTGTATTTTGTCACAGAAAGTGTTTTAGCCATGCATAGCTCAGTGAAGGATTTAGCAGGGTAAGCAAGTGCAAAATTGAATGACTTTAAAATAGACAGTTTCCATCGGAGACTCTGTTCTGGAAAGGAGTGGAAAAGGCATTTATTTGCCAAGTTCAGACTTCTGTTTCTATTGCAGCTCTTGATGATAGCCCTGACTTTTAAACAGGCTGCAGTCCTTCCCATGGTCCTAGGTGCTTGAGATGGGGAATTGTTAGCCAGGAAGCCTCAGTGTGAAGCTGATTGTGCTTTAAGAGTGGCTTGGACACCTCTGTAGCCAATGTTCCTTAGCATTATACTTTGAGAAAGTGACTTGTTTGTGGCTGTTCTCTCTCTTTTAAATAGCTATGTAAAATGTCAAGGAGCTGGCCCAAGGCAGCATAGCAGGGTTGTAGGATAACCATGGCCAGCACCTTTCTGTTGTTCTTGTAGCCAGATGCCTTAACATACCCTCTCCCTTGGGGAGTATTCTTGTAATTCCTCTGTACTCAGCCCTGGATTTGTGCCATCTATCCCATACATGCTGGCTGCTTATTACTAGGCAGGCTTGTCAGTGCTTGAGGATGGAGTGGCCCTCTCTTGGCAAACTTGTGGCCAGTAAGGCTCTCTTAAGGCAAAGGATCATTTGTTGTTACGCAGAGCAACAAGGGAGAGACAAGACTGCTGAGCCAAAGATCTAAAGGTATGTTTGGGTTTCTGTGAGTGTCTGTCTTGTTCTGAGGCAGAGCAGGCAGTTGTGGTGCTTGGTGTTTTTTTTCCATCAGTAAGTACCCAGGCAGAGGCTTGGTCTGTTTTTAGGACCCTATAAATAGTCCTATCATTACCCACGCACATTCTTGTCCATTTCACCCCTGCCCTGCCCTCCTCTGGCCTCCTACAAGATTGTAAAGACAAGGGAAAAGAGGAATTTGGTCCTTTGGGGCTTGTGGTAACTGGTTATAGTCTCTGTAAAACAGCTGCTGTGTGCACACACCCAGGTGCCTGATGGTGTTCGAGGCAGTGGGTACTTGGCAGTGCCCAGTGAGCTAGATGTGATCTGGATGCCCTGCAGTTACTTCCATGGGTTTTCCAGATCTGATAATTGCACCTCCTGTGTGCTGGCCACCTGGGCTGTGTCCACATTCCCATCCAGAAATGTGATTTATTAAGTCTCTCCCTGTGAACCAGCTCCCCAGCTTGCCTCTCTCTAGCTGTTTTCTTCTTCCCTCTGCCCCTCAGAGCAGTTATGTTTGGGAAAGGTTCAGAGCCGTTAGGAGAGTTTGTGCAGTTGCTTCTATCATGTAAAAGAGGGCAAAGTCCTGCACTCCTGACATTTGCTGTAGAAGTTTCTATGGGGGTTATCCTGCTTCCCTCTTCAGGTCAGCTGAGGTGTGGTCAGAGGATGGATTTTGAGACCCATTTCCCTCAGCCAGGGCAGTGTGCTGCCACAAACAACCTGAAGTCTCAAGTGACCCTAGCCCAAAACATTTCCTCATACAATCAAGACATTGATAGTTCAACAGAAGAATGACTACAGGACAGCTATTAAGAAGGTGCCTGCTTGTGTGTGCAAGGCTGCATTCATTTACAGCCCTGAGAATGAATTTACTGTAGAAAATGTGGCCCTTGCACATGAAAGAAAGGATAGAGATGATCTTACAGTGTGAATTCAGGCATACAACGTTCAATTTATTATTGGAAACAACAAGTGGGGTCCATGGAACCCTCTAATTTGCCACAGCTGAACTTCCCTTTCTGCATCCTGATCACTGCAAGCTCTGAGCTTCACCTGCTAGCTGTGGACATGCAAACACTTTGCCTTAATGAAGTTACTCCCATGAGACTTGAGTCTAGACAGATGATTTTCAGGGGTGTCCTCTCTCTCCTTAGCCCAGTGCCCAAATTCTGCCCTCTCAGCCTTCATGAGTTCGAATCCAAATGCAGATCCTGGGGTTTTTATTCTGTGAGCCCTGGGTCTAAGCTCACCGAAATGATTTCTCCTGGACTCATCCCAGTCTTGTTTGTTTTAGCCATTGTGCAGTGATCCTTAATTCCTTATTTGCTACAGTTCCAGGATTTGGTCTCTGGTCCTTCCTGGCTGCAAACCAAACTTGGTTTAGCCTCAACTTTACCAGGCTCAGAAGAGCTGCTGTGGTACCTGTGGATTTCTTTCGAGTCACGTTTCACACTAAGTTACAAATCATTGATTGCTCATAGGAAATTCACTTTTGCATTCACAAAGATAACAGAATAAGTGAAGCCTTAGATTCGTGCAGAGACAATTCAGAGGCCTTCCCTTGCTTTGAAGGCACAGCTTGCATTGTGTAAAAGGCTTTGTATGCAGTGGACTGCCCAGAGTGGTAAGGCAACCTCCATCTGTGTAGGACAGGCCTCCCAACAGCATCTTTACATGGTGTTGGTGAGGATGGTCAGACAGCATTCCAGCTGCATGGCAAGTAATGCTTTGTCTCATGGCCCTTAACAGAACCAGTCATGAAGATGAGGACCTGCAGGAGGTTCCTGAGGGTGAATTGTCACAGAGCTGAGAAGGAGTATTTGCCCCTTTTCAGGACTCATCTTGAGGAGGGAGAGCTTAACAAAAAAGATAATAAAGTGAATAGGTCAGATAGGTTTGATAGGTTGGACTGGATGATAGTGAAGGTCTCTTCCAACCTGGTTGATTCTATGATTCTATGAATCCCAACTCCAAGGAGCTGTGCAAAATGTCTTGGACATGGCTGTGATCTGAGTTTGCTAACCAAAGGGAAGAGGGGAGAGTACTTTAGGCCAAACTGTTTGTAGACAGCTCTGAGCTGCATTACATTTTATTCTTACTGCTTGAACTCCAAATAGCCTCTCTTATTAATGTTAAACTACATGGGTTTTCTTAACCTTAATGTTTGTTTAGTACTGAGACAGACAGGAGAGTGAGTAACAGGCAGCTTGTAGATTTTGCACTTCCTCGAGGGTGGCAATCTGCAGCTGACAGCTGAGCTCCTCTCCGTACACCTCTAGCCACCAAAAGATCAGAAGTTACCAAGGTCAGTTTAGAAACTGGTTAACACAGCCTTGCATCTGGGGAGAGCTGGGTCTGGGGGAGTATTGTTCACCAGAGTATCTCTTTATAGTGCATGAGCTTAGAGCCACCTCAGAAGGGTATCAGAAGAAAGCACTTCTCTAATGTGGATATTGACAGCAAGCCAGCCAAACAGCTTCTGTGGTTCAGCTGCTGTTCATTAACCTAGGAGGAGCAGTGTCCCCTAAAAAAGGGGGAAGAATCATCTGCTAAGGCATTCTTTCAATCTGCTAAGCTTTAGAGATGCATCTTTAATCTACCTATTTGTAGTAGTCCTAGAAACCATAAATCTTGGGTTTTTTGTGTGTCCCTGCCAAGGCATGAACAATCTCAACATCTCAACTTCTTTTAGCTCCTTGAATGAAGCTTTCTACTTCTGATACCTAATAAGTACAGGAGGGAATGTCAAATTTGGACAAGCTTTGGGGAATGAATAAACCAACCCCTCTTGTGGTGTAGGGGTGGGGGGCAAGCACTTCAGAAGAATGCCTCTTTTGAGGGAATAAGTGTGCTTAGTGACAAACCAAAGAGTGTGTGGAAGGATAGACCCTAATAAGGTGAATTGACGTCAGCTGTGAGAACAGCTCAGGTGTAACCACTGAGTCTCACAGCCTCTTGCAGCTTTTAGAAAGGAGATTTTGGATCTTCTGGTGGGGCTGCAGTGGGTTAGCAAAAGCCCTTGATTACTTGCAAGTCCTATAAAAGCTGACTATGTGGCCATTGAGATAGCAATGTGTATGAAAGAGGTAGGAAAATACCGTTTGAAGGATGTGTAAAGTTTGAAGCACAGACAGTAAATATAACCTCAGAATGTTTTAAAATGCAGCCTTGCATTCCTAAAGGCTACAAAATGAAAGCTTCTCTGTGTTGCTCTAAACTTATTTCCTGTTGTGGGCAGGTGTCAGGCCTCCATTCTTAACACTTTGGGTTTGTTAGCATTTATCATACAGGTATCAGGTGCAGTGCCTTTCTGAAGGGCCAGTCCTCTGTGATGCATACAGCAAGAATTTGGTTGTATAAAGAAGAGAGTTTATCCTCCTCCCCAGACTCTGATGTATTGATTCTAACAACAGATTGAGTTTTGTGAAGACAGACAAATGAGATGGCTAAGGTTAGATCAGGAGCAATGCTCTGAAATCCTGACTGTTTTTTCCTTGACTTGCATGCTAGGGTGATCGATTCCTCTGCTTAAATTCTTTCATGACTCTAATGAATGGTTCTGTTGCTGTGCCTCCCATGGTGTTATCATGACAAAGGTTTTTTTGCTCTTTTAGTAATAACAAATGTAAAGGAATGGAAGAGATTAGGAAAGGCATTTGAAGTTTGTAATGGAAAAAGGTAACGGTTGTGGACAGCAAGAAATGAGGGGAATCCACAGGGAAGTGTTCACAGTGGCCAGTGTGGGGCTGCTTACTCATTGCTGAAACACCTGATGTGACTTCATTAAGGTTCCAGATTAGGTGGAGGATGTTCAGGCTGTTCTGGTTGGAGAGATTCTTGCCCCCCTGCTTTTATTGCTGCTCGGAGTTGCACCACCTGATATCTGGCCCTTGTTTGTAATGCCTCTGTCCAAATGAGCTAAAACAGGAACAAACAAATGAAACAATCAACCCTCACCCCAAAAGAGTCCTCCAATGGCTTTGGCTGTAGGCAGTACTGAGTTCTGTTTGCAGCAGCTGAATGGGCAGGTTTTAGGGGAGAGACCTGTCCCCCTCAGAGAGCAGTGACACCCAGGGTAGTGCAATGACCTCTTCAGCTGGTGTAGCGGCAGATGGCAGACACCGTGCAGCTGGGAGCTCTCTCGGCAGAGTTAAAGACACTGAGGGTGAATGCTAGTGTTCACAGCCATTCTGCTAAGCTTGCTACAGCTTGCCACAGCTGCTGCTACCCTATGACTGCAAGAGAGAGAAATCCAGACCTAAAAACTAACATCAAGTATCTCAGAGCCCTGGAAAATTATCTGTTTTTACTTGTAAGTGTTCCTGGGAAAGAGTTGTCTGGTCATCCTCTGAGATATTCATTTGATGTGAGGGCATTGCAGTAACAGGCACTTGGAGTGCTCCTGCTTGGATAGCTTTTCTGTGGAAAGAATGTAAGATCTTGGTTTGCCAGTTCTTCAGAGTCATCTGTTTGTGCTGAGCTGGGCTCAAAACAAGTTGCCCCATTGGACTGCAGTGGAACTGTTCCAAGTTACAGCAGCAAAGTGCTGACACATGTGTTTGCAGGATCAGGCTTTTCACATTGACACTGATTGGTCCCCTTTTAGCTTCATCAGGACATTTACTTAGCTGTGGCAATAAGGAACAATTGCGTTTCTGATGACTTAACAGAGGGTGCACAGATGCTGAGTGCTGTGCTCTGCAAGCAGCTTTTATGGCAGTGCTTGCTGTGCAAGAGGGTGCCTTCATGCCTTCGGTGATGTTTGCCTGGGGTGACTTCATGTGTAGCTGTCGTACGCTCTTTCTAGGTGAAAGGAAACCTGCTGTCTATTGATGTTTTCATCTTAAACACTTGTTGGTGTTGTTTTCCCTTGAGCTCTGCATACTTGCATCGATACATGGTCAAACATCCTCTTGTGTTTCCCCAGCAGAACGCTCAAGCTATGCAAACCGACCCATAGAGCTGCCCCCGTGTCCCCAGGCTGCACTGGCTTCTGCACTCAGCAGTACCCAAGCCAGCCTTGTGCTGTGCTCCACGTTCCCTCGTGGAACTGCTCCTGTAGCTTCCCTCCCTGGCCTGCCAGTGGAAATCGCTTTGGTCTCCTGTTGTGCCCTGATTTCTCATGAGCACCTGGCTCGGTTTCGTCTGCTCTTTCACTTGGAGGAGTTGTGCTTTGGAAATACTTGTGTGAGGGCTGGGGTGGAGAAAGCACTTGCAGCAGACCAGGGTGATGAGGTGCTGCAGAGGCATACTGGGGCCTGAGCAGAGCTTGTGTACTCAGGCCATATGGGAGAGCTTTTAAGACCATTATTATTTGTTTGCTACAGCTCTGCAACTTCCCCTTCCCCTCTGTACATGCTTTTTTCTGACATGCTGTCACTGCCTTCATCTATCCTGATAAAGCAAAGAACATGGTATAATCTTCCTACCTTCTGCTCTCGAGTTGGTGGTTTAATGAGAGATAATTTCTCTTGAACAATATTAGGGGAGGAAAAAAAATTGTCTGCCAAGGTTCTTTGTATAGGAACAAAAGTTACCATCAACAGGCTTCCCCACAAATAGCCAACAGGGCAGTCAGCTGCAGGGGGTGAAAAGCCTTCAGGGAGCTCTTCAGGACCTGCTGCTTCCAACCTTTTGGGGCAGTCCCCACACCCTTTTTTTCCCCTTTCTTTTTTTTTTTTCCTTCTCCTCTTTCCCCCTCCCTTTTTTTTCCTCCTTTTTCTCCCCTGCCCCCTTTCCTTCAAATGATGCTAACAGTTTTGTGGATGGGGATGACCTTTCATCTGACATCCAGGAAGACTTTTGGTGGTGAAGCATCTTGTTGCATTTCAGCTTTCAGGTAATTGCTCTCTTGCAAGAGTGCTTTTCCTCAGCAGAAGCCAGCTCTTTGCCTGTGATGCAAAAGGAGCCCATTCCTTCTCTTTTTGTAACATTTCGGCCTGAAGTAAGGAAATAGGCAGTGGGAATTAAACAGTGTTGCTCATTAGTTTATTTTATTAGCTCACAAAATGCAACCTGTCTTGCCAGTATTGCATTCTTTCTTTTTCCATGCTGCTGTTGAACATTTTATGAAGGACAAGTAGTTAGGAAGTACACTTCTCTGCTGGAGAAACTTAACCAGCTTAAAGCCAAGGCCCCCAGGTCTGCTACTTGGGCATCTCTCAATGATTTAACCTTGCAGCTGCTGTTAAACCTTAAGAAATGGAGTATCCCTTGGCTCTCCACAGTCAGTTGCATTGCCTAGAGAGGTGGTGGTGGTATTTGGAAAGGAAGCCTTAAAGCTTCCTTTCCAAAGGTGGAGAGGAAAGGAAGCCTTAAAGCTTTAGCATTAGAAATGTGCAGAACTGCTGGCCTGAGCCAGCCTCCTTCCCCTGGCAGCTCTGTCCTCCAGTGTCTTCTGTGTTTTGGCTGCAAGCTTTGCACACCCACAACAGGAGCAGCCCGGGAACAGCTTTTCAGCGTTCAGTTTTACATTTCACAGAAGTGTAAAGTTCAGCGTGACGGAATTCCCCTGCTTGCTTGGTAGGATTCAAAACAAGCAGCCTGAATTGCAGACAGAAGCCTTGCTTCCCAAAATTGAATAAGTTTGAGGGGTTAGAGCTGTCCTGGCCTCCTCCCATCAAAATTGCAGCAAAAGTTCTCTTCTTGGGGTCTGTCATATTTTAACTGAAAATATTTAGAGGAAAGTCATCTGGCAGCATTTAGCTTTGTAAATCCGGGACTGCTGTGGAAGACAAAAGAAAAGTAGTGTTAAAAGATTAATAAAATAATGGTTGGCCAGCTTCAGGGACTTGTTTCTTTTGAAATCACTGGTGCCATAAAATCCCAGTTCAAAAGAGGTGGGAGATGGAAGGAAGGCATCTGGCGGAGTATCTAGCCCTGGGGGGTGGAGGAGAGCAGCAGTACAGCCTGCTGCAAACAAAGGCTGAGTGTTTTGCTGATGTGATTGCAAAACATATGTTTGCCCAGGACTGTTATGATCTTGGGAATAGGCAGGAGGCCAGATTCTTGCAGCAGCACACTTAGCCACACAAACATCTCCAAAATGTTAACCTCCTGCGATTTCTCAGTTTAAAAGCTGTAATTAGTTTGTTGCTTGAAGAAAAAGGTAGAAACTCTTGTATAAGGAACGGGGAGGAAACGTAATAAGGAGAAAGCAACAAGTGCTGTCCAAAGAGATTCGCTGTGCTGGGGGGGAAGTGGAACGGCTCGCGGGGAGAGGAGCTCCGGCCCCCGGACGGGGCTGCTTTGGGAGCCTGCGGGAACGCTTGCCCCGGGCTGGACCGCCCCACGCCGAGGCTCGCCCGCGGCAAAGGCTCCTGCCGCTTCTCCCCCTGTTCGGAGCGTCCCTCGGCGTTCGTGGACGGCAGCAGGCAGCGGGGAGAGGGTCCGCGCGAGCAGCTGTCCGGCGGCCCTGCCGCCGCTCCGCCCTCGGGGAGGGACGCGGGGCAGGAGGGAGGCCGGGCCGCGGGCAGGGTCCGCCCCGGCGGCGGGGGCGGCGCGGTACAGCCGCGGCCGGGATGCCAGGGGAGAGCGGCGGCCCCAGCCTCACAGCGCTGGCATGAGGGTGGCGAGGCCGGGCCCACAGCACCAGGTACCGCGATGGGCGGGAGGGAGCCTCTCCGGGGAGCCATAAAAACCTGCTGGGAGGTGGGGAGGGGGCCCGGGCAGCCCCCTGCAGCGGGGGCCGGGGCGCAGGAGCTCGCGGGCTGCTCGCTCGACCTTTAAAGACCTCGTTCACAGCTGGAGGGGAGCTCTGGGGAGTTTGCTCCCTTCTAGGAGCTGACAGGGGCATTGCAGGTGCTGTCGACAGCCTCCCTCTTGCCACCTGGTCTCTCCCTGGCAGCGCTGCTGGGTGCGCGGTGTCTCCGCTGGGCTTTATGCTCATTTCGCCTCTGAGTTGCTCGGCATTTCTTCTGGGTTTGCACAGACTTGAACGATCCTTTTGAAAGAAGGGGACTGGTTTTGTGTGTGTGATAGGGGGAGAGATGGATGTAGCTGTAAACAGTGAAGCCCAAGGCATTCCTTTGGGCGGGAATTAAAATGCTGCTTTGAATCTCTCCTGCAAGTTTCTTAATGTCGCCGAGTTTAAGATTTGTCTTTTAGAGGGAATTTTAAATCCTCAGAACGCTGCAGGTTGCCACAGAAACTATATATATTTTTTTTTCTTGGTTTGTACAGATCTAATACCTCTTGGATACAAATGGCTTTGCTTTGACATAGCCCAGCAGTGCAGCCTACATAATGCAGACGGTAATTGTCACGTTTAAACTTGCTTCCTTCTGTGTCACTGACTTATCGGTCCTTAAACGATGATTCCGGCCTGGAAATTGCAGATATTCCTTCCAGATCCTCTGTCCTTCGATGCTTTGTGTCATTGTAGATAGGAGGGAAGTGGCACATCGAGAAGCCGGGCACTAATCATTGAAATTCAGCCTCTCGGTTTCAGTGAGCTCATATCAAAAGTAAATTGGGTTGTGGTCTCCAGGCAGCTGTGTCACAAAACCACTTCAGGAAGAGCTATGAGTGCCGAGGAAGGATAGGTAGCATTTAGTGCCTTGAGACAACTCCAGTTGGACCTGCTCCTACTGCTTGGTCCTACAAGTTGATCAGTAAAGAAGCTGAGCAGTGAAGAAGTGCCAGGGCTTGAGACTGAGCAGCCTGAGCTTGACGAGCAAGCTGCGTGGCCTTGGGCACACGCTTGCCTCGGTTTTTGTCTGGGATCACATGAGCTGGTTGGGGATGCTTTAGAGATCTGGTATCTCAAAGGGCTTTAAGACATTCAGAGAAAGTACTCTGATGAAAATAATGGGAGAATTTAGATGCATGTGAGAATAATGCATGCTCTGTGACAGAAACAGCTCAGTGTTTGCTGTGCCCTGAGCCCAGCCGAGAGCAGCAGGTCTGTGGGACAGTGCTCTGCAGAGGGGAGGGAGCTGCTCTCAGCTCTGTAGGTCCAGGCGAGTGCAGACATGTCTGCTGCGTCAGCCCAGTGACAGCCTGAGGTACGAAGACAATGGAACCGCTGCAAAAAAAAAACCCAAATCCAGAGCAGTTTTGAGGTAATTTCTCTGAGAGATATGAAAAAAATGGAACCGGTGCAAAAAAAACTCCAGAGCGGTTTTGAGATCATTTCTCTGAGAGATACGAAGAAAATGGAACCCATGCAAAAAAGAAACCAGAGCGGTTTTGAGGTAATTTCTCTGAGAGATATGAAGGAAATGGAATTGGTGTAAAAAAAAAAATCCAGACCGGTTTTGAGATCGTTTCTCTGACACTTTAATGGGAATCAAGGTTTGCTTGAGAAAGCCACAACAATTCCAGCTGTTTCTGCCTTAGGTAAATTAATACAAGGGGAAAAGCTGCCAGTTGTGCTTAGCCCCAGACTGTTTTAAGTGTATAGAAAAGGGGTAGATTTGTGGTCTTTTCTCCTTTTGTTTTAGCATTGGTAGGAAAAGGATCCTATTTCATCACTATTCTTTGTTCCTTAAACCATTTTCCCAAAAGCCACTTATCTGGTAAGAAATCTCCAGTAGCTACTGCATTTAGCAGAACTGAAAATGCATTTTTTAAGCTGAGCCTGGTGATAAATAACTTCTCCTGTGAGGCCAGTTGTGCCAGTCATCGTCATTAAGGGAGGCTGTAGCCAGGTGGGGTTGGTCTCTTCTGCCACGCAAGCAGCAACAGAACAAGGGGACACAGCCTCAAGCTGTGCCAGGAAAGGTCTCTGCTGGATGTTAGGAGGAAGTTGTTGGCAGAGAGAGTGACTGGCATTGGAATGGGCTGCCCAGGGAGGTGGTGGAGTCGCTGTCCCTGGAGGTGTTCAAAAAAAGCCTGGATGGGGCACTTAGTGCCATGGTCTGGTTGAGTGGCTAGGGCTGGGTGCTAGGTTGGACTGGATGATCTTGGAGGTCTCTTCCAACCTGGTCGTTTCTATGATTAAGATCCTCAACAAGGAAACTCCAAATTCTAGCCTGGCATTGTCACCACCAGTGAGATTTTGCTGTTCCTGGCATTAAGGAGGAAGTAGGAATGGGAGACAGTGACTGAAGCTGCAGCAGCACAAGGCCTCTGAAACCGGCAAGGCTCAGAGTCTCTTTTGGAAAGGCAGAATAAGCTTCTTGGGCATTTGGATGCTTTGTGGTATTTTATCCTGTGAACATCCAAAGCTCTCAGTGGGTGTTTTTAACATCAACCTCAAATGCATACCACACTATACTAAGCTGGCTTTTCACCACTGGCACCTTACACGGCTTTGCTCTGCTAGGAGATTGTGTTGAAGAGTTTTTAACTCACCTTTCTTAATCCTAAGCGTGGCTAGGAATGCACTTAAAGTGATCACTGGTTGTCTAGGAAAATGTCCTTTCCCAAACAAGTCCCCTCAGATTCATTTCCCTTCTCTGGTTCCTTCCTTTTAGATTGTTTTATATTGCATTACCAGGTGTGATTTTCATCTGGCTCTGTTTGAATCCAGCAGTGTTTAGTGTTTAACCAGCACCCAGATGATTCAGGTGAAGATAGGAGTCCAAACGTGGCTTAGTGAAACAAACAGATAATGATGTTTTCACTTTGCCTGTCTATGATACAATGTTCTTTTTGTCATTTAGAGGCGCAAGTTAGTATGTAAATAGATCTCTGTGGGAGATACAACATTTGATATTGGGACTGACTGTACTCGAGGGGAGCAAAATGACTCAGTGCTAATATCAGGGAAGCAGTCTGAAGATTGTGGGTCAGGGCTGGTGCTCAGCTCATGAATCCCCAGTGACTTGAAATGAACAGTTTGGTAGCAATCCCCATAGTCATCTGGCAAAACTATGATTGAGTTTTGGAAGAAGTTTTGTGATAAGAGGCAGAGCTGTAGCCGCCAGGAGTCAGTAGTGGGGGAGAAACAGGGATTTGAAAATGCATTTTAAGTGTGCAGTAGAGCAAGAGTTGTAGCTAAGGTTGGGTTGGGGGAGAAACAGGGATCTGAAAATGCATTTTAAGCATGCAACGGAGCAAGAGTTGTGGCTCAGGTTGGGTTGGGGGAGAAACAGGGATCTGAAAATGCACTTTAGGCATGCAATGGAGCAAGAGTTGTGGCTCAGGTTAGGCTGGGGGAGAAACAGGGATCTGAAAATGCATTTTAAGCATGCAATGGAGCAAGAGTTGTGGCTAAGGTTAGGTAGTTGCTCCTGTTCTAGAGACCCTGCATCTTGGTTTGCAACTTAACTCTGCTTCAGTGCTTCTAGGTGGAATTTCTGCTACTGAGTGTGTGTTTAGAAATTATTTTTTCTGTCACTTCTGTGTTAAAGATGTTGAGGACCAAAGCAGATGATGCTGTTACTAGCAGAGGTGATGGGTGTTGTACTTAAAGAATGTTCAGCTCAGTTTTCCAACTTGAGCTTGTACCTAGCTTTGATAGGAATGCTGTTCCTGTCAGATGCTTTACAAAGGTACCTAAAGGTGAACTTGACTG
This sequence comes from Tricholaema leucomelas, assembly GCA_013400475.1. Classification (NCBI taxonomy): domain Eukaryota; kingdom Metazoa; phylum Chordata; class Aves; order Piciformes; family Lybiidae; genus Tricholaema lacrymosa; species Tricholaema leucomelas. The sequence goes on from WAAF01002413.1 coordinate 581,971, forward strand.
ACAGGCTTAAAATAGAGAAAAAGCCTTAAGCAGAGTGAGTTTGTGTGTGTGAGGTTTTAAAGTGGTCTTTGAACCTTACAAGCATGCAGTACAGATTTTTGGTCTAGTTCTTGGCTGTACTAAGTGGGTCAGAGTGGTGTGAGAGAAATGCTAACTGGGGAGTATGTAATTAAGTTTGCAAACTTGTCTCATTAACTCTTCTCTCTCAGCTCAGAAGAGCTGTTTCTTGATGTAAATTTGCATAAAACATATTTCCTGTCTGAGAAGCCTCTTAAAAGGCACACAGCCTGATGCCTAAGGCATTCACCTGTGACAGGAGACCTCGGGTCAGGCTGCCAGTCTTTGTAGCAGCCTTTCTTAGCTTATGTAGTGCTTCTCTTCCTCAGTTTTTTCCTGAATGGGGGTGAATACTCTTGCCTGGGCTCGAAGGAATAGTGCATGACTGAAAGAACACGGGGGGGGGAGGTGTTCAAGGTATAGCAGTGATGAGGGGCACGCAGATCCAGAAAAGGAAATAACAATTGTGGCTGTAGAGAAATACAGGTTACATAGAGGGAAAGAGGAGGCTTTTCTGTGCTTTCTGAGGTCGTTTCTTGCAGTAAGGCAGTGCAGCATTTTTGTGGCTAAAGTCTTGCTTCTGTATCAAGGTGCACCTGGAAGGTGAGCATTGGGTTGCATTCTGGGGAGGCTTACCTCCCTGCAGCAGCTGTGAGCTTCTGGGTGCTGACAGTGAAATCTGTTCCATCCTCAGTGCTTAGCTTTGCAGTCCAACTGAGTTTTATGTTCTGGCTTTGAAGGCAGGGTGCCTCAGATGCATCAGTATTATTATTGTTATGTATTACTTGCACCTAAGTCTCAGTTGTGGTTGGCTTTCTGCTGAGCTTGGAGCTGTATTTGGCTGCAGAGCTTCTAGACTGAATGGAAATGGTGTGGCAAGGTTAATAAACAGGAGGAAAGAAGCTAGGAGAAGTTGGATGCAGAAAATAAGGTGCTAGGTAGGTCACTTTGGTGTGCAACTTGATGGTCTGGAATCACCTGAATGTTGCTTATGCTTTTGTAATAACCAAAATAACTATTGGTTACTTGCAGCTGCTGCTCATCCTAGCCCTGGCTGCTTTGCCAAGTGCTTGTGAGTGCTTCAGGTGAGGTGCTTGGAGAGGGAGGTGCAGGAGAGAGATGTGTGGCTGGTCAGGATGCAGGTCTTGCCTTAGAGAGGGAAAGCTGGAGAGCAGTGCTCCTTGAGTTGAGTGTGTTTGAAAAGGTGGAGGCTTAGTGAAGGACACTGTGGAGCAGAGAAATATGTTCAAAAGGAAGTAAAGAGATTCTGGGACTATTTTGAGAACCACCAGTGTGTTGTCTATGTAGGATTTGGAATGTTGGGATCCTGAGAGCACCCGGAGCTCTCTGCACGTTCTGAAGTACTACACCTTGATTAAATGCTGCTGCTGAAAGGGAGGAGGAAATGGTTTTTAAAAGGTCTGCCATAGCTTGTAACTGAAGAGTAACAACTCTCAGAAGATTCTTAATGTGTCAGAATTTGTGCAGCTCTCCTAACTGGTGACCATGCACCTTGAGCCTATTTCTGTTCTCAGCACCCTCTGGAAGAAACACATTTGTTCCTATTTTGCAGGTGGGAAACTGAGACTCATCTTCACAAATCCTTTGCAACCACTCCATTAGAGACTTGAACCCAGGCTGCTCAAAGCATAGGCTGGTGCCATGATTTCAAGGGGATGCTTTCTCTCCTGATTTACTCAATCCCTCCCGAAATCTCTAAGTCACTTTGTGGAGGGTTTGGTTACTTCACTAATGCAGCCTGTTACACGCAGTGTAATGACAGCAGGTTGATCTCTGCACGCTCCGAGAGCTGTGGTGTATTGATACTGAAGTATTCCAGACCGCCAGGCAAAACACCTTAGCAGCCTGCTGATCCCAGCTTTTAAAGCTTGGGGGTTTTTTCTTCCTATAACTCTTCTGAAAGGTAGTTGTTCAAGAATGTAGACTTCAAGGTATTTCTCTTGGAGGGCACGAGCTGGCTGACAACTGCAGGCATCTGCTGAGTTAAATGATGCACACAGGCTGCTTGCTTGTCACACGGATGTAAGATGCTTCTCTAATTTGCTAGTGTAGCTGTAGCTGAGATAAGAAGCTGTGCTGCAGCTTTGAGGAGAGAGGAAGTTTTTAAGACAGAAATACAGTTTTTAAAGTGCCATTGCTAGGGACTTGGCTGACAGGCAGAATCTGTTGGTGAATGTTTGGATCCTCAGCAGGAAAAAGCAGGATCACAAACTTCACTGTCTGGTGCGAAGAGCTGCCCTTTGATCTCATTTTATCCAAGCAACACTTGAGAAATGACTTAGGATTTAAGGAGCCTGTCGAGAGTCTGGCTTGGTAGTTTTGACTTAGACCTGTGCTGATTGTTTTTGGTTCTCTGAAGCTGGTTTTCAGTCTTGGGGAAAAGTTCAGGGAAGGGTAACTCATTAATAAAATTGCTTCTTGTAGATGAACTCGTGCAAACAGAAACCTCAGCTAAAGGCAGGAAAGTGCAGTAGTTGAGTGTGGCCAGTCCTGCTTGTTTGTTACAGCCTTTATCTAGGTGGGGGAAATGGAGCAAGGTTAAAAACTGCACTTAGCAGGTAGCTTTTAGAGGCTTCATTTGCTTCTAGGGCCTAAAGCAGCTGAAGGTGCCCCTCTGCTCTGTGGGGCCTGGAATGTTTGTGTTCATCTGAACTCAGCTGAGAACTGGATGGGGTTGGTATCATCAGAAGAGCGGTTTGGGCCATGGAAGAGAGGCAATGGATGTGCTTTAAAGGAGAACCAGAGGAGAGGGAACAGGTAAAGGCTCACTGGTTATAGCCTAGTGTTCAGCAGTCAGTTCCAGCCACAGCTTCAGTCCCAGGTCTCTCTTCGTCACTAAGAGCACCATGGCATCAGCTGCCCCCTTCGAGCTGCTTCAGGTGCCAAGGCTCCTGTCTTTCCTGGGGAAGCCATGCTACTGGCCTGGGAGCAAGCACAGATTCACAGAATGGTTTGGGTTGTAAGAGACCTTGAAGATCACTAAGTTCCAAGCCCCCTGCCATGACACCTTCCACTAGCCCAAGTTGCTCAAGGCCTCATCCAACCTGTCCTTGAACACCTTCAGTGAAGAGGCATCCATGACCTCCCTGGGGAACCTGTTCCTAGTGTCTTCACCACCCTTACTGTAAAGAATTTCTCCCTAACATGTAGAGTGCTGTGCAGATGGCATGGGGCTCTGTATCAGGTGTGAACGTGTGGGGACATGTCTGCCTGTGGACCTGGATGTGCCTTCTCAGAGGGCTGCTTCATGCCACATGCTGGAGCCATGGCTCCTACCCTTCCAAAGGGAATGATTTAACAGGCAGGACACAAATGCATGTGAATCTTTGGTTCCTTGTCTGGACAAAGGGTCCAGGGTGCCATAGACCTGGCAGAAAGCTTCCTCTAGCTGAGGGCAGAAGGCAAGCAGTGAGCTGCTGGAGGGAGATCCAGCCTCCCTCTCACCTGCCAGGCAATGCCTGAGCAGCTTTCTATCCTATCTCAAAAAGCAAGCAAATGCCAGTGTACATCAGGTACTTTTCAGCAGTGTCAGAGCTCTTTGAGGTTGGGGGAAAAGCAATCTGATTAGGGTTACAGCTGTTTCATTTCCTGACAGATGCACAGGGCGCTGCGGATGTGCACACACGCAGCCGTCTCGCTTTGTGTCGGTGGCACAACCACACAGCAGCCGCCCGTGTACTGAACTCCTTGTCCTGGACAGCCTGCCAAAATAGGCTTTATGCAGGAGTTTCTGTGAGGCAGGTTGCTGAGTGTGTGTGTATGTGTGTGTGTGTGTGCACATATATTTGTGTGTGCTTTGGTCGGTTGGCAGGGCCTCTGTTGTTGAACTTCTTGTGGCTGGAGCGGGGCGTGAGGCTGTAAACAAGTGTGGCTAATTATAAAGCACTCCTGGTATAAATGGTTTGCATTTGTACAAATGGTCCTAGGAGAAGGAGCTGGGTGAGAGTACAATGAGTACCCAAATAAGCCCAGCTCTAAAGGGAGAACTCTTTCCTGCTGCCACAGCTAAAAAGCTGTTCATAACTAAATGCTGAGCTGGTGTAATTTTCTCTTCTAGGAACTCGGAGTAAGAATTCCTAGACCACTGGGACACGGACCAAGCAGATTCATCCCCGAGAAGGAGGTGTGGTAGTGTTTTCCAGTACACAGTGAACTTTATGCTTTTAAGGAACACTCTTTTAGTAGTAACCCACACTTGGTTTCAGGACAGCTGCTGAACTGCAAAACATTTTCACTCCTGATCACATTCAGTCCTGGTGAGGCTTTGGCCACTCTTCTAGGCTACTCAAGCAGAGAGAGCCCTGGGAAGCTTTGGAAGAGTTCTGACTCCTCCTGCACTGCTGTCTAGCGTAGGAGAAACCCAATCCTGTTTGCTCTAAGAGTGTCTGTTTCCTTGTGAACATCCGGATGTAATTTCCTACTGGTCCATAAGGCACCTGCCCCCTGCTCTGGGCTTGCTTTTTCTTGAGCTGCTTCTACTGTTCGGGATGATCTGAGAAGCTTCAGAGTGCTGTGGCTGAGCATTTCTGGTGCTTCTCTCCTGATTGTCTGCTAAGAGAATTTGGAGCAGAGGAGAGGTTAGTAATATGCCTGTGGCTTTTCTAGGAATTTTAGAGCCTTAAATGTCAATTTCCTTTTAGTTTTCCTCTCATCATCTTAGATGGGTTTTCACTTCTTTCCCTTTTTTTCCCCTTAGTAAAAATGATGATTGAGTTAGCTTTGTGTTCTTAGGATAAGCTAAGATCAGCTTGGGGCATTGAGGAGAGGGAAGGTAAGGCAGTTAAACATCAGCAGTCAGTGAGAGAGAGCATAAAGCAAAACAAATTTCCTTTTCTTCTAAGTGAGAGATGCTGAAGGGATTTTATGTGCCATGCCGTGAGGAGATTTAGAATTGCTTTCAGCGCTGAGCTAGCAGATTGCTGTTGTCTGTTTCACTGGCACTCCTCAGACCCTATCACTCTCTGCTCTTTCTGGTCAAGCAGACCGTTCAGGTGGGAAGCGAAGACGCCGTGATGCACACTTTGTTTGCCGACTCCTTTGCTGCGCTGGGCCGACTGGACAATGTCACCTTGGTGATGGTTTTCCACCCCCAGTATCTGGAGAGCTTTCTGAAAACTCAGCACTATCTGCTGCAGATGGATGGTCCACTCCCGCTGCACTACCGGCACTACATCGGCATCATGGTATGCTGGAGCGGGGAGCTGCAGGCAGAAGCAGCCCCTCGGGCGGTCCCTGGGCTTGTTTAGTAGCAGTTAATGCTCCGGGGTTGCAGATTGTAGTTGGAAGGGCATTTCAGCAGGAGCAGAGGAGGTTTGTCTGCTTTACAAATTGTTTCATAAGTTTTGGTGAAAAAGAGGAGGGGAAAAAGTCTGTTGTAAAACAGGACAATTGTTTGTTGTCAGAGTCTTAGCATCTCAGAAAGTTGGGTTTGTGTGCCCTGTCAAACACATCTCCCTCCAGCTTGGTCTGTCCCATTACCCGTTTCTGAAGGTCTGAATGCTTAGCAGGTTCTCTGCCAGCAGTGGCTGATTCCATCATTTCTAGTCTGCCAGGTCAATGATCTTTGCTTGCTGGAGTTTAATTCAAGTGTGGGGCTGTGTTGTAATCTGCTGGGGAAGGTGTCACTGTTTGAACGAATGATACTGGCTCTGTACTTTGCCAAAAAGCTGCCCTTCGTCTCTCTTGCTGTGTGCATTCTAAAACCTCCTTTTGTTTTTGCTGGTGGAGGTTGACCTCACAGCAGCCTTGCTTCTTCCCCAGGGGATGGCACCATGCAGTATGGATTCTTTGCCTCAGGACAGACAATGAGTCCATGCCTGCACTTCTCCCTGGACATAAGCACGTTGCAGCTGTAGCCGGCATAGTTACAGGGTGCATGCCTGAGGAGTGTTTCTGTTGTGAGAATAAGAATCAGAACAGTCTGATGTGTTCATCTCTGCTCTTTTCTTTCACTTCAGCCTTTGATCACTGCAAGTCTTAATCTTGACTGTTTTGAGGGGATGCTGACTTCTGGTGCTGTTCCTAAAGCACTGACTTACTGTCATTGTTCTCTGTACCACAATGGTGTTTTCTAGGCTGCAGCACGACATCAGTGCTCTTACCTGGTTAACCTCCACGTCAATGACTTCCTTCATGTCGGTGGAGATCCTAAATGGTTGAATGGTCTGGAAAGTGCACCTCAGAAACTGCAAAATTTAGGAGAACTGAACAAAATGTTGGCTCACCGACCCTGGCTTATCACCAAGGAACACATTGAGGTAAACTCTTCATGGAGTGCTGTGAATGTGCCCTGATGTTTCAGTAATGCTGGCACAGGTTCTTAGGGTTAGAAGTCAAACAGGGGAAGGATGTGCTGCCTTGCTGAGCTCCCTGTCAGTGTTCTGTCACTCTGACACTGATGATGTCATACTGCTCGTGCCCTTGTAAAGCTAACATGGTACTAACTGCTCATGAATGATGAACAAACTCCATTTCCAGCACACTGACACTTCACAGCTGTCATCTCAGACTTCTGTTGGTGCTCAGATGGGCTTCTTCTTAAGTCATGTGGTTTGAGTAGCCAGAACCCTCTTAGCATTTCTGAGATGCTGCCAGAGGTTCTGCAGAACACCAGTCATCACATTTCTGTCTCAGCTGCTGCTGCTTCACAAGCTTAGTTTTCAGGCAGGGTTGGGGGGAGCAGGCTGGCAGAACAGCCCAGGGTGAGCTGGCCCAAGCCAGCCAGGACTGCAGCACCAACAAGCCACCAGGCAGCTGCTGCTGCCCCCTCCTCCGAGGACCACCCAGATCTGCCAGTTTCAAGGGTTTGTGTGCAGCAGTAGCAGCTCTCACAGCAGGGCTGTGCCTGCCCTCGGCCTGGCCATGCTTACTGGAGCAACTCCTCTGCTCTTTACCCATTGTGAGGAGGAAGTGGGTGCTGGAACTTTCTTGGGGCTGCCTGCTCGGTGGAGAGGCAGCAGCAGCAGGTCCTGCTGGGAGGCAGGGTGCTGGGCTGTGGGGGCGGCCACACGCTCTGGCAGAAGGCCCCAGGCCTCCCACACTTTCCTGCCTGAAGGGGAAGTTGGGGGTTGAAGCTTCTTGTCAAATGTAGAGCATTCCACCCACAGGGAGAAGATGGAGGGAGCCTGGCCTTGATGCCAGGCTTTTACTGAGCTGATCAGCAAGGAGTTGCCAGGGTTCTCTGAAAGCTTAAAGAGCAGCTGGAGAAGCATGTGACTGTTGTGGTTGCCTCTTCATCAGAGGTGTGAAATTTCAATGCAAGTCGGTCTGGCCTCCACACAAACCATATGGAGCAAAACAGAAACCCCAGCTGACTGAATAGCTGAGGGCCAGAGAGGGGAGAGAAGTCATCTCCTGTGTGGCTGAACCACACTAGTCTGTGGCTGGCAGGTCACCTGGAAACAGCACACTGAGCATGCTGGTGGCAGCAGAGAGTTAGGAGGCAACTGTGGATGCTGGAAGAAGACTCTCATCTGGTGAAGAAACAAGGTGGGATCACCTGAACACAGCTAACACTTCTGTGCTCTTTTCACAGCAACTTCTAAAGACTGAAGAGAACAGCTGGTCCCTGGCAGAGCTGATCCATGCAGTCGTTCTCCTCACTCACTACCACTCCCTTGCTTCCTTCACGTTTGGCTGTGGCATCAGCCCGGAGATTGACTGTGAAGGGGGTCACACCTTCAGGCCCCCCTCTGTCAGTAACTATTGTATATGTGACATTACAAATGGTTACCACGGGGTGGAGGAAATTCAGGCCAGCCCAGTTGCAGCTATTCCAGTAAGTACCTGCCTGAACAATTCTTACAGTAGCAGCAGAACTTCATATGTGGAGGGTGTCCCCTCCATGAGATTGACCAGCCTAGCCCAGATGAGGGCTCAGCAGCTGAGCAGATCCATGTAGGAGAAGCTGTAGTGACACTGGTTAGTTGAGGGAGGTTACTAAAGGAAGACAAAAAGATACAATCTCTCAGTTTCCATTCTTGAGAGGTCTCTTACCATTCACAGAGGCAAACTGAACTGACTCCTGGCCTCAGACAGCTTGTAAGTGTCCTGAGCAGCATAGGCCAGGAAAGCTTTTTTTCATGGGTGCAGAGGAAAGCTACCTCTTCCCTTTGACTCCAGTATTTGACCTGGTTGCTTTGAAGTGTTTGTGATGCTTCACACAAGAGATCATTGACCATTTTCTGACTTTGTCACTAACCCAGTACTTCCTGCCTGCAGCACTCATGCTCACTGATCTGTACTTGCTTCCACTTAGCGAAGTGCAGGACGTGAACCAGGTGTTGGTTCAACAACAGTGCTCACAGGGTATTGTCAGTGCATATGAGACTTTACTACAGTAGTGTGGCTGGCATTTACATTCTGTTTGATGGAGCTTGCTGGGTCTCTGGAGGAGCAAACTGCAAAAGGCAGAGAAGAAAGGGGCAGAATTCTGTCAACTGAAGCTAACTTTGCCTTGCACTGATGGGTTTTTGCTGGACCAAACACTGAATTAATAATGTGCTGTGATGTTAAAACAGCTCTTGTGAAACAAGCACTGGCCTTCCTTTGAGGCTTCATTAAATCTGCATTTACACTCACTCTTCCTTTTTCCTTCAGTATGTTTCTCCTCTGCAAGCAGAGGAGGGAAAAAATACAGTTGGGTAGTAAATTGTGGTTACTTCCTCTAGCAGAATTTCTGTTACACCTCCTTGTTTTTCAGTTGTTAAACATCCACATTAAGTAAGAGAAATGGCTCCTAGTGTGAGAACCACTTGTTCCAAAGAGCTCTGTCTCCTGAAATATGCTACAAATACCTAGCATTTAACTGAGGAAAGATGAGCACGGAATTAACCTGATAGGAAAAGACCTCCAGGATCATCAAGTCCAACCTACCACCTAACCCTTCTAATTAACTAAACAATGGCACTAAGTGACGATTAACTGTGAGCTGTTGGGTCAATAATGATCTCTTTTAAGAACTGTCTTCCTCCAAGAATTGGTGTTGGAAGGTGTAAATGAAGGGCAGAAATTGCATTTCAGTTTGTCTGCTCGACAATTGTTCTCGTTTGGTGGACATTGAAATGTTTTTCTCTCCTTTTCAAGTCCACAGAGTCTGTCTGCGAAGTTGAAGCTCTCATGGAGAAAATGAAGCAGCTACAGGAGTGCAGGGATGAAGAGGAAGCCAGCCAAGAAGAGATGGCTACACGCTTTGAAAGAGAGAAGAGAGAAAGCATGTTCGTGTGTTCTTCAGGTAGGACAGATGCAGCTTGTGTGCATTTTTTTATTTTCCAAGTCACTTGAAGAAATACTACTGCTAGGAGGGGAAAAAAGTGTTGTTACATGTGTCAAATCATCACCACTGCTGAGCAGGGATGAAGATTAGGGAGTGCCTTCTATTCCAGGACAGTGAGAAGCAGAGTAGCTCAAAGATAGCAGCTTCTCTCAAACAGACCATAATACTCCCAGGCATTGTGTCTAATAGGCATTTCCAAAAGAAATGGGGTCTCTTCTGCCAGGCAAGCAGCAACAGAACGAGGGGACACAGTCTCAAGTTGTGCCAGGGGAGGTCTAGGCTGGATGTTAGGAGGAAGTTGTTGGCAGAGAGAGTGATTGGCATTGGAATGGGCTGCCCAGGGAGGTGGTGGAGTTGCTGTCCCTGGAGGTGTTGAAGCAAAGCCTGGCTGGGGCACTTAGTGCCATGGTCTGGTTGATTGGCCAGGGCTGGGTGCTAGGTTGGACTGGATGATCTTGGAGGTCTCTTCCAACCTGGTTGATTCTGTGATTCTCTTGGGAGATTGAAGTGTCACAAGAGGTAGAGGTCTTGCCCCCCCCCAAAATAAATGTGGCCTGGAAATCATAGAGATCTCTATTTTTATTAGGTTCTCTGTTCCAAGCTGTCCCTTGACATCTTGATAGGCTCCCCTGCATCGGGAGCAGAGCCTTAGGGCACAGGGTGAAGACTGATAGACAAAAGAAGCAAGAAAAAGACATTTGTCTGTAAGAATCTTGAGTGGTTTTCATCAAGTTTCTTTCAAAAACCACAGCTGCAGCCATGCTGAGCTGTACTGAAGCATTTTAGTAGAGGTAGTCCAGTGACAGTGAAACTGCTTATTTAAGAAGCAGAGACACTCCCACTCTCCTGCAAGCTTTCTCCTGCAACACTTCCACATTGTTCTTAGTGAAATTCTGTTTGCAATTAACAGAAGATGAGGAATCAGCCCCGACAAGAGATGTGTCTCGTCACTTTGAGGATACCAGCTATGGTTACAAGGACTTCTCCAGGCATGGCATGCATGTGCCCACTTTCCGTGCCCAGGTAAGAAGGCTGGGGGCTGCTCTCACAATCTCTTTGTTGTGCCAAGTGGCAAACCTGGAAGCTGCTGTGCTGTGTAACTTCCTGCCCCCTGAGGAGGCTTAAAGCAAGCAGAGAACTGCTTGGAAATGTCCAGCACAGAGCCACAAAAATGCTGGAGTGGAACATCTTCCTTATCCAGGAGAGGCTGGGGGAGCTGGGGCTTGCAGCTTGGCAGAGAGGAGCCTGAGGGGTGACTTCATTCATGTTTGTAAAGATGTGCAGGGTGAGTGCCAGGAGGCTGGAGCCAGGCTCTGCTGGGTGATGCCCAATGACAGGACAAGGGGCAGTGGGTGGAAGCTGAGGCATTGCAAGTTCCATAGAAACATGAGGAAGATTTTTTTTTTCCCTGTGTGGGTGACAGAGCACTGGAACAGGCTGCCCAGGGGCATTGTGCAGTCTCCCTCTCTGTAGATACTCAAAACCCACCTGTGTGTGTTCCTGTGTGGCCTGGTGTAAGTGATCCTGCTCTGGCAGTGGGATTGGACTGAATGAGCTTTGGAGGTCCCTTCCAGCCCCTGACACTCTGTGATTCTGTGACATGCTCAGCAGTCCTGCTCCCTCTGAGAGAAACTGCAGTGCAGCACTGGGTCTTCACAAGTTCACATCTGAAAGGCTTCATTCTGCTTTTTCCCTTCTCCTAAGGATTACTCCTGGGAGGACCATGGCTATTCCCTGGTTAACCGCCTTTACCCAGACGTGGGACAGCTGCTTGATGAGAAGTTTCACATTGCTTACAACCTGACTTACAACACCATGGCCATGCACAAAGACGTGGATACCTCAATGCTACGGCGAGCAATCTGGAACTATATTCACTGTATGTTTGGGATAAGGTGAGTTCTGCCACTTCTCTTCTGAACACAGCACATTTAGTAGCAGAGGATTTGGTTTTCCTTTCTCAGATTGAAGAGAGGGGAGAGGAGGGGAGATTTAGATTAGACCTTAGGAAGAAGTTTTTCACCATAAATGTGGTGAGACACTGGAACAGGTTGCCCAAAGCATGAGCCAGCAGTGGGGCCCTGAGAGTCAGTGGCATCCTGGCCTGGATTAGGAGCAGTGTGGGCAGCACACAAGGGAGGTTATTCTTCCCCCATCCCCAGCACTGGTCAGGCCACACCTTGAGTGTTGTATCCAGTTCTGGGCTCCTCACTTCAAGAGAGATGTTGAGGTACTGAACATGTCCAGAGGAGGGTGACAAAGCTGGTGAGGGGCCTGGAGCACAGCACTGTGAGGAGAAGCTGAGGGAGCTGGGGGTGTGCAGCCTGCAGAAGAGGAGGCTCAGGGCAGAGCTCATTGCTGTCTGCAGCTACCTGCAGGGAGGCTGGNCTCTGGAAGCTTTTAATGCCAAGGCTGGATGTGGCTCTGGGCAACCTGATCCTAATGGAGCATGTCCCTGCCCATGGCAGGGGGGTTTGAGCTGGATGATCCTTTAGGATCCCTGACAGTTCTGTGATTCTATTGATGAAGTAAACCTGCCTATTTTAAAGCACAGTTTTGTTTGGGGAGGAGGACCAGCAGTGGTACAAACCACACAAGAATTCATTTTTGCCACAGGGACTTAGAAGCAGTGCAAGTGCAAGAGGTGCTGCTTAAACCCAGAAGTGTTTGTCTTTTCCTCCCCCACAGATACGATGATTATGACTATGGTGAAATTAATCAGTTGTTGGACCGCAGCTTTAAAGTTTATATCAAGACCGTGGTTTGCACTCCTGAAAAGACCACAAAAAGAATGTATGATAGCTTCTGGAGGCAGTTTGAACACTCTGAGAAGGTACAGTGTGCGTGGGAGCCGAGGGGCAGGGCTGTAGAGCCGTTTGCCATGCTGTAAGCCACAGTCCCCCAGCTGCATTTAAGCTTTAGCTGACCTTACCAGGTGCTGCTCACGGTCAGGACGTGCCAGGGCTGAAATAATGTTTCATTTCCTACTGCATGTTTGGTAGCTAACAGCTGAGAGGGACTGGGCAAGCTTTGGACTGTCCTGGGGAGGTTAGACATAGCAGTGGTGCAGCTTCAACTCAGCTGCTGCATCTCCTCCACTGTCAGCATTGCCTGTTTTCCAGAGGGGCAGGGAAGTGAAGGGAGGTCCAGCTCTTGGCCTCACCCCAGAACAGGCTGCTTGCTGGCAGTACTATCATCAATAGCCATAGCCCCAAACAGTTCCTTAATCTTAAGCACTGTGTTAACAGTGACCTCGTCACCTCTTCCTCTGCCTACACTCCCCCTCTGCTTTGTGGGTGCCAACCACCCTTTGGCCTTTACCTGATCAGCTTCAGCTAAATAGGAACAATTTGCGAGCTGCACCTCGTCTGCTGCTGCTGAAGGCCTTATGTGCTTGAAAAGCTGTCTGGTTTTCAGCTAGACCAGTTGGGCTGCTAAAGGGTGACTGCCTCTTCCTCTGAACCTGGCCCTGCAGCTGTGCCCCGGTGCTGCACTGGGTCCATCTTTCCTTCCTCAGCAAGCTTTAGACAGCCCCCGTTAGCGGGGAGAGCGCCCCCACTGCTCTTGCAAGCACTGATAGCAAAGCCACAGCCCCACAGCCTTCCTCGCCCTGGAGCAGGGTCCTGCGAGCAGGCTGTCAAGGTGTCACTTCTCTTTTCCCAAGGTCCATGTAAATTTGCTTCTGGTAGAAGCTCGGATGCAAGCCGAACTCCTTTATGCTCTGAGAGCTATTACTCGCTACATGACCTGATGGCTGCAGCTGCCTGTCGACGTTGGAATGTTCTGCAGCTGCGGCGTGGCAGAGGAAGAGAGGAAGCCTCAGGACCAACGGTAGCTCCAAGTTAAGATGCCCATTGTGCCATAACTCCTTTAGTTTCAGCTCTTTCCGTGTTTGGAATCTCGCCGCTGCCCTGGGCGGCGAACGCTTTGGCAGCCGAGCGGGCAGGGGCGCGCGGAAGCGCTGCCTGCTCCTGGCGCTTTGGCTTTAGACAGCACGGGGGACACTCTGTGAACTTGTGGCAATATAGCAAATGATAGCTACATAGATCTGGGGGTAAGGCAAGCGCGGGGGCGGCCGGAGCGCGGCGAGAAGCGGGACCTGATGACATTTGCTTTCCCTACCAGAATAATCGTAGAAACTCTTGATGCTGCTATTTTGTGCTGGTGGAGCGAAGGGACAGCCACAGGCTGTTCCACTTCAGCCAAAAGCGAGCACTGCTATTGTCTGAGCCTTTGTTGTGTGTGGTTTCAAAAAGCAAAACAAACAAACAAGCCTTGTTACTCAGATTTGTCATCAGAACTCAACCTCTTCTGTCCACACTGATCTTTGGAAAGGTAGCAATCGATTTTCCTCAGATAGTTCAGCCTTAAAAATGCTCTCTTTGTGTTCAGCATTACTTGGTGAGCTCCAAAGTGCAATGGGTCTTCCTATGGAAAGAAGGGGCCTCGAGTCCTCAATGCTTCTAGAGATCTAACTTGGCCAAGTCTCTGCTGGCTTCTTGTCCTGTTTCTCCAGGATGAAGCACGGAGGAGCTGGGCCAAGGTGTGGGAATGTTGTTCTAGACTGCCAAACAGTCCTGCTCTAGGCCATGCCCAACGCTGGTCTTACTGATGATTTTTTTTTGCAGCTGCTTAAATAAATACCTAGGCTCAAAACAAAAGCCCAGCTGGTTCTAGTCAATCCAGAGGTGATTAGGGATGCTGATGTTGGATATCCAGTGGGTTTGGAGAGCTCATGAATACTTTTTGTATGAGTGGGAATTGCTTTTAAAATTTGTCAGTATTATTGGTATTTTTTAAATAAAGGTAACAACTTTTTCTCTGGGGGGGTTTGGTGTGGTTTAACTTTCCAGTTAATTGGCAGGATGAGAAGGGACCTCAAAGATCATCCATTTCCAATCTCCCTCTGCCCTGGGCACTTTCCACTAGATCAGATTGCCCAGAGCCACTTCCAGCCTGGCCTAAAAAACTTTGCAGGAATGAGGCTTCCATCCCCTCCCTGTGCAACCTGTTCCGGTCTCTCACTACCCTCATGGTGAAGAACTTCCTGAGGTCTAATCTAAACCTCCCCTAGCTTGGATCCATTCCCCCCAGTCCTATCACTACCTGGCATCCTAAAAAGTCCCTCCCCAGATTTCTCGTAGCCCCCTTTCAGATACTGAAAGGCCACAATAAGGTCTCCAGAGGGAACAACCCCATCTCTCCGTCTGTCTCCATAGGAGAGGAGCTCCAACCCTCTGCTCATCCTCCTGGCCCTTCTCTGGACTCACTCCAGAGAATGTGCTGCTGTTCCTCCTGGTTGATTTGTTCAAAGACCATTTTAAAACATCTGGGACACAACTGAGAAAAGACTACTTAAAATGACAAACCATGAGCCTAAAATGATGGGAAAAAGCACACAAACACAGAAATGATCTTCACTATAACTACAGTAGGAATATCTCTCATAGTCCTCATCTCCTCCACTCTCTGCTGTGTTGTTTCCTCAGAGGTGTGACATGACTTCATTATCCATGTATATATCCATTATACATGTGACAGTATTCATTATCCATCATCAGGTTCAAGAACTAGCTCTAAATACTGTTTTAAGAGTTAAACTCATTTTCAGTTTCCTCAGTAGTGAACTAGTTCAGATTCACCTGCTAAAAGTCTCACAGGCCAGTGCCAAAAGGATACCTGGCATCAGAACGAGGCTCAGGTCCTTCTGAGGACTTCATGGCAAGAAGTGAGGAGGAGGAATTGCTACAAGGAAGTAAGTGACCAACTCACCTCTCAGCCACACTCCTCCAGCTGGCTGCAGTGGGGGTTAGAGGGCACTCAGTGTGCAGACTCCTCCTGCCTGCTTACAGGAAGGTAGGGATAAGAAACAAAACATTTTCCCAAGCCCACAGGTAGAATGAAATAAAGATTACTGCCCCCACCCCTGGTTCTTGCTTAGCTCAGCTTGGTTTACTGCAAGCACACTCTGAGAACAGTTTGACATTCACAGTCCAACAAGCTAAAATATTGCTGAAGACCTCCTGGGGTAAAATGCTGCACAAACTGTCAAAACCTGTGCCTAACAGGATGCAGCTGCTGCTTCCTTCTCACCAGAAATACAGGAATTGTCATGGTCCAAAACCAGAGCAAAAAACTTTCCTGTCTGAGGGCACATTAGAAAGCTGAGCTATGCCTCAGGACACAGAAGTGGCTTTCCAACCTGCAAGTGGAGTTTCCGATTCTCCTGCTGCTGTTTAGAGGGTCTAAGGTAGAGATTAAATGTCTGAGAAGCCTAAACTGGACCTTTCTATCCTACTCTTTGCAGGCTCATGCAGGTACCTTGCAGGCAGAGCCCTTCTCACTCAGTAAACAGCCCAGTGTGGATTTTAGTGTCTTAACCCAGGCAGAGCATTAACCACACCATGCAGACCATCCTAACCACACCCAAAGCTCCTCCCCTTGGAGAAAGGCCCTGAACATATCTGGGCATTCTCCAGCAAACGCCTGAGGTGTTTGTGGTCCTAGGAAGACAAGAAAATGGTTCACCTGCCAGATGCTCCATCAGGGTGGTGATTGCTGCAGAGAGCAGCAGCTGTCTGATGCCCGGGCTGAAGGAAGAAGCACTGCCTGAGCCACTGGTGGGTGTGAGCTGCCCTCCTTTGCTGCAGCACCCAGGCAGCTGCTGCAGAGCTGTGTCTGCAAAGTGCAGTAGCCTCTGGTGCAGCTGGGCTGAGGCAGGCACTGCTGGGACTGGCAACTCACTCCAGCAGTGTCAGTGGGGGATCCTCTGAAAGGCCAGGCAGTGTGTGGGAGGAGGAAGCATGCAGCAGCAGCACTGAAGGGAACTCAATGGGTGGCTGCTGCCTGGGCCCAGGTAGGACACTGATGAAAAAGAAACAACAACTGAACTACCCAGGATTTCCCTTGGAGTCTGTGCCGAGAGGCACATGGCAGAGCCACCTGCAAGTTGCAGCCCTGTGCTCTGCAGCTTCTTACAGCTTCAGCTGAAAACACACACTCCACCTCAGGTGAAAAAGGGCAGTGTCACGGAGCTCAAAGGACAACTGAAGGCACAGGAGAGCAAAGACAGCCAAGTGATAGAAGATGCCATAAGAATACATCAAAAACACAGCATTTTGGAGCTTCTACCTACCAAGTGGGGTTTTTCTTTCAGAGAAAGACCCATGCAGCACCACTGAGTTCTGCTGTTTGATGCTCTGAGGCTTCTGCTGCTCCTGCCAGCGCTGAGTGCAGCCCTTCCTCCTGAAGCAGTCTCAGGCCACACTCTGAAGAGGAGGCCAGAGCTCACACACAGCTGCTGTGGGATCCCCAAATCTGCCCTGTGCTGCACAACACAGCAGTGCAGGCTCACTCACAGTTGGATCAGTAGTGGCTGCCATGGACAAACCCTAACTCCCTGCACACCTACCTTCACCTCAACAAAAGAGCAGTCTCAGGCTGCTGCCTGACAGAGCCCCAGCACTTGTCAGCCCAGAAAGCAAATGCATCCTTTTTTGTCAAGAAAGAAATGGGGCATTGAAGCCATTTCTCTGCCTCTTTCATTTCAGCTAACATTAAGATGGCAGAAGGGATGATGATGATAATGGAGCTCTTTCTGAGCACAGCAGAGCTGTTGTTGGAGCCAAACCATGCTGAGTTTCTCTCCTTGGAGTGCAGTGGTGTGAGCTGCCACATGAACTCCTTCAGCAGGGCTGTCATGCTGCTCACAAGGAGTAACCCAAGCTGCTGGGACAAAAGGAACCTTGCACACTTCATTACTGTCACTTAAGATTCCCCCTCACCACACCCAAAACCTGGGCTATGATATCTCCCCTTCCCTGCCCCATCAACAATAAAGATGTCCCCAAGAATGCAGCAGCAGTGACCTAGGCTAGAAAAGACTTAACCTGCCCTTCCACTACTGCTTTACTTCTCAGCCTCCTCACTGGGAAGCCGACGGCAGAGCAGCACCACTGAGGGAGCCCTGACTTGCTGCCTCACAAAACCCTTTTTCCAGCCTCTCCACAGGGATTGGCAGGCTGCAGATTGCTCTCCTGGCACACACACAGCATGGGCTGAGGCTGCTGACCCTCAGCATCAGAGCCAGCAGCTCAGCAGCCCCTGTGCAGGGTTTTATTCTTAGTAATCTGAGGTCAGAAGAGAGACAAATGGGTCAAGACTGTAAAGCCTTCTGCAGCCAATTGGGCTGTTAATGCTTGAAGCCAGGGATGCAGCTGCTGAGCTAATCCACGGGTGACAAGCAGGGACTCTACACACTGAAGAGATGAACACAGCAATAAACAAGCAGCAGTCAGAGGGATGCAGAGGGGTTTGTTTGCCCCCATCAATGGAGGTGAGGGTGGGGAGGCAGTCTGAGAAGCACAAGCACACAGGCAGCTGCTGGGAACATCTGATAGCAGAACACACCAGACTAGCCAAAATCTATTCTGACAGCAGGGATTTGGGTGTTCTGCCTTAAGATATAAAGTCACAGAATCACAGAACGTCAGGGGCTGGAAGGGACCTCAAAAGCTCATCCAGTCCAACCCCTCCTGACAGAGCAGGGTCACCTAGAACAGATCACACAGGAATATATGCAGGTGGGTTTTGAGTATCTCCAGAGATGGAGACTCCACAACCCTCCTGGGCAGCCTGTTCCAGGGCTCTGTCACCCTCACAATGAAAAAATTCCTCCTCATGTGCACATGAAACTTCCTATGCCTCAGCTTCCAGCCATTGCCCCTTGTCCTGTCACTGGGCATCACCCAACAGAGCCTGGCTCCAGCTCCTGGCACTCACCTTCATGTATTTATAAGCATTGATGAGGTCACCTCTCAGTCTCCTCCAAGCAGCACAGCCCCAGCTCCCTGAGGCTCTCCCCATAACAGAGATGTTCCATTCCCTTCTTCATCTTTGTGGCTCTGCACTGGACTCTCTCAAGCAGCTCCATGTCCCTCTTGAACTGGGGCCCCTCTTTCTAGCACAGCTGGATCTGTATCCACAGGAGCATCAAGGCAGGAGTTGGGAGACCTTAGCTGCAGAGTATCCTATAAAAGAAAAGGGAATATCAAAGCAAAGCTGAGTGACTCCCCCCAGCCACTGACAACATTCAGTCTGAGGAGTGAAGCTTAATGATACAAGAGAGCAGAATGCCCAGCAGCATCTGGTCACTGTCACAGAGCTGTGAAGCACAAGTGTAACACAGTCTGCAGTGAAGATGTGGCTCCAAGCCATGCCATAGCCTTTCATATAGTGCCACAACATTTCTGCTACCACAGGTCCAGGTGGTGATTTACCCTTTTAAAAGCAATGAGCTGTGTTTCATTTTTGCCAGGCAAGAAACCACGGAATGAATAGACAGATGACACTGAAGGGCTGCTGGATCAGCTCAGACACCTTGTGCAAAGGAATGAACCCGTGCAGAAATGTCATGCAAGCTCCTCAAAAGGCAAGACCCAGTCTAGAAATGCCAGGCTTTACTGACAGCTAAATCACCAGCACCAGTGGCAATGCACAGGTCTATCAGACATAGGGATCTGCACAATCTACACCACCAACCCTCCCCAGAAAGTAGCATAATGGAGTAATAGTCACAGTCAGAATCAGTGATGGCTTTGAATTCTCTGAAGAAGTTTTTCTGCCACAGGTTTGAACTCTTTTTCCCAGTAGAGTTTGTGGTAGTCCCTCAAGTCTCTGTCGAGGCTGCAATTCCACACCAGCTCTTCATCTGTAAAGCAAGGGAAACATCATCATCAGTCCTGAATAAAATGGCATCAACTCTCTATTTCCTGACCACAGCACACACAGCTCAGCAGTTGTGTCTGTTGGTGGCTGAAGAACACCTCTATGTCTGAAACAAAGCTTCACTGCCTGAGTGACTCAGATTTCACTGACAATCAGGGGTGCTAAGGTTGGCTGCATAGAAATAAAGGCACTGAAGAGGTTTTTTTACTCTATTTTCTGACCACAGCACAGACAGCTCAGCAGTTGTGTCTGTTGGTGGCTGAAGAACACTTCTATCTGAGATAAAGCATCACTGAGGGCTTAGATCTCACTGAAAATCAAGGGTACTGAGGTTGGTTACATAGAAAAAAGGGCACTGAAGGGTTTTTTTTCACTCCATTTTCTGACCACAGCACAGACAGCTCAGCAGTTGTGTCTGTTGGTGGCTGAAGAACACCTCTACCTCTGAGACAAAGCTTCACTGCCCGAGGGACTCAGATTTAATTGAAAATCAAGGGTGCTAATGTTGGTTACACAGAAAAAAGGGCTCTGCAGAGGGTTTTTCCTTCTCTTTCATGGCTGTAGCTAAGCTGTCTCCAAAATCAAGCACTTACTGTGACTGCCAGCCTGGAAACTACTTGGTTTTTAGCATTACCCACAGCAGTTTAGCTAATGGAAGTGATAATTAACTACAGCTCTGCTTTTTCTGCCCTCTTAGTCTGCTTCATGGAGACTTTGTCAAACTCTCTCTACTGTCACACTGAGAGAACTTCAGCCCTACCAGCTGCTTTGTTACTGATGTCCTCCCAAACTCCATAAATAAAATAACAAGGCTTTCTTCACAGACAGAGGTAATGCCAGGAATGAAAAGAAGTCATCACTCCTTATCCCCCCAGCATGGGATGTGGCAAAGCAGCAAACCCTTGCAGGAGAAAGGAATTGGTCTGCAGCCAGAAGCATCAGGAATCTACAAACACGATGCTGTATAGATGTTGCAATACAGTTTCACTGATATTTGACAGCCTTTAGGCCACAAACAGACCTAAAAAGCAGATACAATCCTGCACCCAAGGGGCAGCCATCAACATAGAGCATGAAAAGAGTAGCAGCAGCTTCACAAGGTCTCTGCTGCACCTTTGCAGCAGGTAAAAACAGCTTGGAGCTGAGGACAGACCTCAGTTTGAAGTCAAACTTTGGGTAGAAAAAAGAAGGCACTCAAAGAAGCAATTCTTCATAGCTTAAAGGAGTGCCAAGCTGCCTCTGCTCTGAAGGGACATCACTTTCACACCGAGGTGGGCTCCATGTCACAGGTAGGTACCAGTAACTGCAGACAACACTGGGCTGGCAGCACTACAGTGCTTCTAAGCCACCCACAGTCAAACATGATTGGGAGGTAGATTCCAAAAGGGGTCCTGCATGAAGAGAAGAGGCTATTTAAAGCATTTCTGTGACAAAGAAGCAAATCCCCCACTCTTTGAAGGAGGAACATATGGCATCTCTCTGCTATCAAATCTAGCCTCAGATAGCAGATCTGTATCTGATGGCAGCACAGGATTAGGTAGGTCAGGCAGGATCTCTGGAGCAGAGCCATCGTAGCTCAGGTTGCTCTGGTCCGTGTCCTGCTGAGTACTGAACATCTCTGAGGATGGAAATTCCACAGCCTTTCTGGGCAGCCTGTTCCAGTGTTTGACCTCTGCCATGGTGGAAACTTCCCTTCCCAATATTTAACTGGAGTTCTTCTTTTGCAATCTGTGCCCTATCAATAGCCCAACATACCCAGAGTGAATCCCAGCAGCAGGTAAGTGAGACCCTGCTGGGGAAAGTAAGGGACTCTGGGGTTTGCTCTCAGGGAGAATTGCTTTGTCTACTCTTGAAACAATTCTTCTACTCAAATTAACTCTCTTCTAACACAGAGCAGGAGCCATTTCTCCCTTCTATTAGACAGCTATGCTCCCCAGAAGTTGATTGACTGCTCTTGAAATCACTGAGAAGCAGAATTCCAGCCTCCAGGAACGAGGGTCAGAACCAGTTCAGAAGCTGAAGTGTTGAACCAAGCTGGGAAATTCCCCAAAGCAGACTGTGAGCAACACTGGGGATCAGCAAGGAGCATTGGCCTTGAGCAACCTGCTCTAGTGGGAGGTGTCCCTGCCTATGGCAGGGGGTTGGAGCTGGATGATCCTTGAGGTCCCTTCCAACCTAAACCATTCTATGATTCTATGATTGTCCCACATCCAAGCTGTGCATCCTCAGATAATTGAGTTTTCCCATGGCCCCCTGCAAACTTGCACAGCTGGGCACTGGCCCAGCACCACACGAGCTGGCTGCAAGCTCAGGAACCAGACCAGCACATGCTATGGGGGGAGCTCAAAACCAGAGTACAGGCTGGAGTCTGCAAGGGCTACTCAGCCCTGGAACTCGGCAAGGGAGGAGCCCTGCAAGCTGCTGTCATGCCATGGAAGAGTTCACACGTACTGAGATCCCAAAATACCTTCCTCAGATTCAGAGTGGGGCTAAAGCAGAAGTCTGGGCAGAGGGAGAAAGGAGATTTCACAGAATAGTGTTCTCCAGACAGTCTCACCTCCACTGCTGTGCCGAGGGAGCAGGAGGCAAAGCTGCTGCCCAGAGCCTGGAAGCACCATCCTCAGAAGCTCTGGGCCAGTGACACGACATGAAAGCTCGAGGGCAGCTCAGAGCAGGCAAGGGACAGTGGCACTGGAAAGCAGTGCACTGCTGCTCAGGCTGCTGGCATCGGGCAGAGAGAAAGAAAGCCAAATGGTGCTTTCGTCCAGCCCCTCTGGGGCCTGTGTCTTGCCAGGCTATTTCCACTCCCTCTTGGCTCCCTCATCTCTTTCCTCGTCTTGTGCCAGGTAGGGGAAAGACAAATGGAGGGGAGGAGGCCAGGCAGAGCAGGTGAAGTGACTTGTCTGCTCTGCCATGCTCCACTTCTGCTTCCTCAGGGCCTGCTGATGCTTAAGGACTGCCCCACTGACTGTCAGCAGTTGCCTCCTGCTTCCTGAGCGATAGGATCAGAGCAGCGACGGTTCAAGGCTGTTACTGCATACAATGGGAGGAGGAAGATGTGGGACAATATTAACCAGCTGCTGTGACTGAATTGTGTTGGCTCTGAACACTGGGAGGAACCAGACCAACTGGACCTGTGCCTCTGCTGCAGCTACTCTTCTTAGCCAGACTAACCTCCTGGTTTAATTCTCACCTGGTTTTAATTAACTGCCCTTACAGCTGCATTGCAATCCCAATTGCAACTGCACTTGTACATGAACTCCCAGTTCACAAGAGCTGCACCAGCTAATGAGAGTTCCAATTACTGCCCAGCCTGCAACCTGCAGTCAACTTAATTAATTGCTGGACTAAGCAGTTGTTAAATGCAGAGAGGGAAAAAAATAAGTGAAGAATTTTCCAACCCAAAGACCTCTGTCCCTTGCCAGGCAACTCAGGCCCAACTGTGGCTGTGAAGTCTGCAGTTCTGTTGCAAGAGGTTTAAAAAAGAGCATGAATGATCCTGCAAGGCTGAGCAGTCTCTCAGAGCTAGCTGGAGTGAGGGCTCACACGAAGATCTGCTCTGTCCCAGCAAGGAATGATTCCAACCATCAGCAACAGTCACTCTGCCACAACTGCAAAAACACCCTCACTAATCCACCCACTCTTCTGATTGTCTGAAAACAAAAGAGACCAGAGGGATCTCACTTTCTGGCTAACATGAAGCCTTCTCTGCAGCAAACATTCACCTTCAGTGAATTTCCACTTAACATTTAGTTAAGGTTTGCTTCAATTTCATGCACACCTAAAAGATTGGTTTAAAAGACAACTGCAAAGGACCTGTCCAAAACAAAACCAGAACCAAAGCAGTGCTCATAAAATAAAGGAGGAAAATTACACAGAGTGACTGCAGGACACAGAAATTAAACTCAGAGCAATTTGAAGCTAACACAAATGTGCAGACAAAGAGATCCAACTGGGTAAGCAGATCAGGGTCTGAACATGGAGATGAGGATGGAGAGAGACTGTTAGCAAAGGCCTGCAGTGACAGGATGAGGGACAACAGCCTCAAACTAGAGCAAAGCAGATTTAGGTTGGATGTTAGAAACAGTTTTGAACCAGGAGGGTGGTGGAACACTGGAACAGGTTGTCCAGGGAAGTGGTTGGGGCCCATCCCTGGAGATATTGAAAGTGATGCTCAAGAGGGCTCTGGGCAACCTGATTTAGTTGAGGAAGTCCCTGCTGACTGCAGAGGGGGTTGGACTGGACGGCCTTTGGAGGTCCCTTCCAACCCAGACCACTCTGTGTTTCACTTGTAGGCACCTTCCAGGCTGCATTTGTGGAGGAGTACAACCTCCCTAGCTTTAGGGAGCAGATGAGAAATTGTCAGGATGTTGTCCTTGTCCACAAGCAGATCATGAGGAGAAAAGAAGGGCAGCCAAGAGACTCTCTTGACAAGCAGCAAGCTCAGCCCACTGCACCACACAAGCCTACAGCTGAGGGCAAGAGCCACATTCCCGACTGTGGGAGTCTGCTGGGCAGCAAGCAGGTGAATCACAGCTGGGCTCCTGCTTCTGTCCACACCTGCAGTGACCTCTGAGGCCAGAAGGGTCCTTGTCCAGTGGAAAGGACATTTTTCACTGAAGGTCTACAGGGTAGTTTGGCTCAAGCAGGCAAAAAAGCAGCTGAGAAAAGCACTACCTAAGCAGCCAGGCTAGAGCCAGGGGTGAGAGCAGCCAGCTCCACCATGGCAGTCTGTAGGAGCTGAGGCAATGTACTGCCTGGCAGCAGACCACTGTGTTGCTGGACAGTCTTAAAGCCACATGGCAGACTTCCCAACCAAACTAACATTGCTTTGCCTTTGCTCCTTCTATTTCTTGGACAAGAGAGCAAGATTGTGATCTCACCTAGGAGTGATGTGAGCAGCAGCAGCAAGGTGTTGGTCTCTTCTCCAAAGCATGAGGCTGCAGTTGTGATGTTTTCACTGTAGTTCCACAGGGTTTTGCATATCAAACAAGCCAGCTGCCAGTCTGCAGGCCCAAAGTCTTGTAAGCACTCAACTAACCTGTCAGTATCAAACAAAAAGAGTGGTTTGCTCCATGTAGTTGTCTCCGGAGCCCTTCGAAGCCTGGCAGCCTAGGAATGCATGCAGGCTCTGTGGAAGTCTGCAGGAAAACTTTAGGTTAATAAACTTTAAGATGCTGCTTTCTTCCTCAGTAACCTCCCCCTCTCCATTCTGTCCAGTTCCACAAGGCCACATGTGCACATATTTCATAGAATAGAATCACAGAATCAACCAGGTTGGAAGAGACCTCCAAGACCTCATCCAGTCCAACCTAGCACCCAGCCCTATCCAATCAACCAGACCATGGCACTAAGTGCCTCATCCAGTCTGGAATATCTCCAGGGATGGTAACTCCACCACCTCCCTGGGCAGCCCATCCCAATGCCAATCCCTCTCTCTGCCAACAACTTCCTCCTAACATCCAGCCTAGACCTCCCCTGACACAACTTGAGACTGTGTCCCCTTGTTCTGTTGCTGCTTGCCTGGCAGCAGAGCCCAACCCCACCTGGCTACAGCCTCCCTTCAGGTAGCTGCAGACAGCAATGAGCTCTGCCCTGAGCCTCCTCTTCTGCAGGCTGCACACCCCCAGCTCCCTCAGCCTCTCCTCACAGGGCTGTGCTCCAGGCCCCTCACCAGCTTCATCGCCCTGCATCCATCCAGCCCCTAGGAGTCTGTAACCCACCTGACCAATTTCAATCACAACACATCACAAATGGAACCATCTCAAAGATGCTAAAATCCCACCAAATCCCCCATCTGATCCAGTTGAAGGTGTCCCTGTGCACCGCAGGGAGGTTGGACAAGATGACCTGTGAAGGTCCCTTCCAACCTGAAGCATTCTATGATGCTGTGAACTGAAAACAAATGTTTGGCACAGTCAAGATCATCTCCTTTGCCATCACTCCCAAATTCTCTAGACTGATGCCATACTCTTACTGGGTTTCCTTCTTTTTGTAAGCTTTTAGACACTGTATAGAAAATTCTGCAGTCTACCTGAGTCATATTCCACAGACTAATTTATATCACTGAAATTATTCAAGGTGCCTCTGACTTATATTTATTCTTCTTTTTTTTTTTTTCCAGCTGGTAGGTTTTGGAAGCAGACTAGAAGGTGGGAAGGAAGGAAGGATGAGCAGACAATGCATTGTTTAGGTTGTGTCAAAGTAATTGGATGCTGTAGGGACAGGAAAGCATTTCAAAGTTAGGCAGATTGCTTGATAACTGTGGGCTGCACCAACAGCTTTACAAGCCCAGGAACATGATCTCTCCTGTCACTGCCATTAAGCTGGATCCACTATTATCTGAACATCAAAGCCACAGGGGTTGCACCCACAGTGGTTGTTCAACATCTAACTGCCTTAAACCTCAACTCTGGAGAGAGGAGACTCTGATGAGCATGGACTCATAGAACCATAGAATCAACCAGGTTGGAAGAGACCTCCAAGATCATCCAGTCCAACCTAGCAGGGTCACCTCACACCAGATCAGGCTGTCCAGAGCTTCATCCAGCCTGGTCTTAAACACCTCCAGGGATGAGGCTTCCACCACCTCCCTGGGCAATCTGTTCCAGGCTCTCACCACCCTCATGGTGAAGAACTTCTTCCTAACATCCAGTCTGAATCTACCCATTTCTAGCTTTGTTCCATTCCCCCAGTCCTATCTCTACCTGACAGCCTAAAAACATCAGGTCATGCTTCTTGCAGTCACTAACAAAAGCTGCAGTCCTAGCTCCTGAAGTTCACACACCAGACACACACCAACAGTGCCCACTAACTGCAGCCCATCTAGGATGTAGCTAGGGCAAGCACAAGCAACTACTGCAAGGCCAGCTCCCAGCTGCTTTGTTGCATGCTCTCTGCAGGTCCTGCATCAAGAGGACCTTTGGAATATTACTCTGTGGGTTTGGGCAGTAGTAAACCACCTTAATGCTTTTGCAAAGGGAAAAGATGACCCAAACCCCAAACCCAACCACTGAACCACCTGGAAAGCTCTTTCTTGCAGAACAGGAGATGCTGAAGATAACCTATTAAGAACTTATCCTTATTAGAAGTTATTTGCACCACTTAAAAATAGTCTGAAGCTCTTTGGCCAAACCACTCAAAATTGCCTTCTTTGGGTTTATTTTAATGGTAAGCATAATCAGGAACTTACTTCCCAATTCCTCCTTCTTCCATCAGAAGAGCTCCTTTGTCCTGGTCTGCTGTGAGATTGAGCAGAACTCCACAGGCAGAAAAACAGACATCTTGGTTCTTGGAATCAAGCAAAGCAATCATGAACTTGTATGCTGGATTGTGAAAAAGGCAACAGTGTGACTGGCAGGATGGACTTAGCACAGAGTGGCACTGCACATACTTTGTAAATACATGTACTCAGAAAGCAGGCAACTGCAGGACACCCACCCCCAAAGTCAACTTTGCAGCATGACCCAAGGTAAGAGCCATTACTACATCATGCTGGACACCACTTTTCTTCAAAGCAACACATAGAAAATTCTAGTTACAAAAATACACCACAGCAGTGTGAAAATGCACCCAGAGTCACAGCCTCCCAACTATCGCCCTCCTCTCCATCCCACGGGCAGCAGAGACTGCTAGGATTTGGCATTTGGCATCCTGAGAGGGCAGTTCCTACCTCCATGAGTGGCAGGGTTGCCCTAGACTGCACCAAGCCCAGCTGAAACTGCTGCAGCTTAGGGCTGCAGAGAGGCAAGCAGCAGATGCTGAATGTGCAGCATCTTGCAGCCCTTGCTGGTGCTGAACTCAGTAGGCAGTGGAATCATAGAATTAACCAGGTTGGAAGAGACCTCCAAGATCACCCAGTCCAACCTAGCACCCAGTCCTGTCCAATCAACCAGACCATGGCACTAAGTGCCCCATCCAGTCTTGAATATCTCCAGGGATGGTGACTCCACCGCCTCCCTGGGCAGCCCATTCCAATGCCAATCACTCTCTCTGCCAACAACTTCCTCCTAACATCCAGCCTAGACCTCCCCTGGCACAGCTTGAGACTGTGTCCCCTTGCTCTGTTGCTGCTTGCCTGGCAGAAGAGCCCAACCCTACCTGTATACAACCTCCCTTCAGGTAGTTGTAGAGAGCAATGAGGTCACCCCCAGCTCCCTCAGCCTGTCCTCACAGCAGAGCTGCTCCAGCCCTGGGATCATATTTATGGCCTCCTCTGGACTCACTCCAACAGCTCTGTGTCCTTCCTATGAAATAAAACTGTGTTTGCAATGGCTGCTGCTGGAGTCTAACATTTGCTGATTGGCAAACCATAGGACAAAATTCCTTCTGCCCTTCAGCTGAGGCAGCTTATTACCAACCTGTTTTTTTTTTAGGACCAGGGACATTTCAAACCAGAACTCCTCCAGAAGTAACTCACCCTTTTTCTGTACGATGAAGTCACAGATCTCGTGATACTGGGACAGATTGCCAAAGCCTCTGACAGCCTCCACAGCTCCATCCACGTTGTTGCTCATCAACAGCTTTAGCAGCACTACTCATTTGCAGAGAAATGAAATTAGAAGCCATTGCTTGTGTATCCCAACCATGTGCCTGGCTTTTTGTCAGCCCATGTCAGAATGCAAGCAGCAACAGCAAGATATGGAAACAGTTCTCTGGTTGTAGTGTAGCTGGTGGTAGAACAACAGCTAAATTGTGTAGGGCTCTGAAGAGGAGACAAAGAGCTCCAATATGGGGCTAAGAGCAAAGGAACAAATGAGTTTTGCTATGCAGTTTTGGAGTGGGCTGATGTGAAAATCTAGGAAGACAATGAAAAAACCCAACCAAACCCATGTTGTGATATATAAAAGAATTGATTTACATCCTGAACAGATGGTCTTAAGGTGGGCTGCCTCCTAAACCTCAAATTATTGTGACATTAGCTCTATTTTCTCTCAGTGCTGCTATAACAAGCAAACACATTTTCTCTGAACAGCTACTTAATACTGGCCCTGGTCTGAAGCATTTCCTTGCTTGCTGCTTCCAGGCTTAGCACTTTCACATCTGATTAGCACCTAACTCCAGCAGACAGAACAAGACCTTCTGCAGCTCCTAGGAAGTGCTGCCATCAGGTAGGCTTTCAGTACATGGCAAAGGAGCCAAGGTCACAGAGGTTATGTTTTCAGTCTTCTGTGAGTACCTAGCAAGCCCCTGAGACCAGTCCATCATATAAAGCACTCAAATCAGTCAGCCCTTAACCCTTCTACCACCAAAAAAAAAAGTAACAGGGGAAATAATTATCTAGAAAAAAAGGTTGGCTTCATTCCTATCACTTCTATCTTTGAATATTCCATCTTGAACTTGTCTTGAACATATTCCATGCCTTGAACTTGTCTTAGAGAGGCAGCTGATTAGCTTTTGTCTTGCATCAAACAGCAGGTATTCTCCAAATGCCTCCTGGAGGAGGAGGAAACCTGCTGGTCTTCCAACAGAAGGGCAGAGGAAAGGTGCTGGAACTGGTTTCCCACGCCAACAACAAAAACAGGAGAGGGAGAGCAAAGGGGGCAGGCAGGGGGAGTAATTTGTTTCCACATTTACCCACCTAGCAATTAGAGATGGTTGGCTTCTGGGTGACAAAATGACTCGTGACAGGGCAGCAGAGCTGCTGCCTGGAGAGAATACGACGGCTGCCAGTCAGGACACTTGGGTTGACAGCCAGAATGTTGTTTCCTACTCCCTGCTCTACTTGTGCAAACTTCAGGCACCACCTCTCCCCCAGGTCTTTTTCCCTTCAGAATTGTGTGCAAGACAGAGTCTCTCTGCCTTTGCAGAGTCCCACCACTCAGATGCACTTCCCACACGTCACTAAACTGTGACTATTGTCCATACTGTCAGAGGGGAGGCAATCACAGAACTCTTCTACTGCCAGAAACAGACATAAAGCAGATTTTGCAGTGGAAAATATTAAGAAAGGGGAAAAAAAAACGCCAAACAACCAACTCACAGCTCTCTGACCATACTCTGCTCAGAAGCAAAAGGTAGCAATTTCTTTTGGCTCAGGCATGTGGAGTTGGAACAAGCCTCTGAAAAAGTGCTTAGCAGAAAATATGGCAAATTCCTCTGGGGAGGAAAAGAAGGAGTTCTGACAACGACCTGACAGTCTTCACACAAGTCACTGAGCTATGCTCCAGAAGAATGAGGAACCATTATGGGAACAATTCAGCTCTCTGACCTTTATATCCCTGCTATGTGATCCCATAAAACACTATTGGTGTCTTTCCTGTAGGGCCAAAATACAGCAAGGGTAGCTTCCACTTTCAGCAAGATGTACACACACACACAAAAGAAGAGTTTAAAGGCCTTACTTTCAGCAATGTGTAGCTTCTTGTCTTGGACTGCAGAACTCTTCACTTTGTAGTAGGATAGATTGCTGATTGCTGTTGCAGCATGGATGAGCAGTTCCTCACAGTCAGCAATTGCCTTGTATTCTGGTAACAAAAGCCAAACAATAACCCCCATGTGTGTATGTAGATACACAGGTGCAGGTGAGTCACTCTGCACTGCATTCTGTCTCAGACCCAGACTGAATCACAGCTTATGTGGCTACCAGTACAGACAGCTCTGCTGGTTTTCAATCCCATGGCAGAAGCTGGCAGCAACAGCCACACAAGGTTCTCTTCTGCAGCTCTCCACCTTGTGACTGAGGCACCATGGTGTAAAACCTGCCTAGTGAAGACATTTGACAGAGCTGACTGGCTGCTGTAAGATGGAACTGAGTAGAACTCACATGCAGAAATAGGTCTGTGTGACAGGCACAGAGGAATATGAAGGGCCATGAAGATGCTCAGAGGGCTGCAGCAGCTCTGCTATGAGGACAGGCTACAAGAGCTGGAGCTCTGCAGCCTGAAGAAGAGAAGACTTCGAGGAGACCTTGGAGCAGCATTCCAGTATCTGAAGAGGGCTACAGGAAAGCTGGGGAGGGACTATTGACAAGGTCTTGTAATGACAGGATGAGGAGTAATGGGTTTAAACTGGCAGAGGAGAGATTTAAACTGGATGTTAGGAAAGAGTTCTGTACAGTGAGGGTGGTGAGACACTGGCACAGGTTGCCCAGGGATGTTTTGGATGCTCCCTCTCTGGAAGTGTTCAAGGCCAGCTTGGATGAGGCCTTGAGTGACCTGTTCTAGTGGGAGGTGTCCCTGCCTATGGCAGGGGGTTGGAACTGGATGAGCTTTGAGGTCCCTTCCAACCTAAACCATTCTATGATTCTATACCAAGGACTACATCAGGTGCCATGAAAAACTGAAAAAAAACCAAACTACTTGAAAATATTTGAAAGGATCTCACTGTTAGAGCTCCTGACAGAATGCTAAGCAGTGTAAAAGCAGACCAGCATGCCTGGAAGTTATGTATGCCAACAGCATCTGAGACTTCTGGCCTCAGAAACCAAGAGTGAAGCACAGAATAGAAGGGGAAGTTCACAGGCAGAGAGAACATTTTGTAGTGAATTAACTGATGCAGTGCTCAAAAAGATTGCTCAGGCTGGATGTTAGGAGAAAGTTTTTCACCATGAGTGTGGTGAGAGCCTGGAATGGGTTGCCCAGGGAGGTGGTGGAAGCCTCATCCCTGGAGGTGTTTAAGGCCAGGCTGGGTGAGGCTCTGGCCAGCCTGATCTAGGGTAGGGTGTCCCTGCCCATGGCAGGGAAGTTGGAACTGGATGATCCTTGTGGTCCCTTCCAACCTTGACTGATTCTATGATTCTAAAATGGGAGGGTAACAGAGAGAAGCTCTGAGGCTCTGAAGTGCTCATACAATGATTAAGACAGCTCCAACTCAGGAAGCTCCCACAGGGCTTAAGTGAGAAGGGACAAAGTTGTGAGCTTGCCTTGTCTAATGCCCCGTGGCTGGTGGGTCAGACTATGGCACATAACCTTGTTGATAGTCCTCACATCATATTTGATGTTCTCCTCACCCTGAAATACACTGAGGGCTTTGAGATGTATCTTGTCACTGCTCAGCTCTGTTACAGGAGAACAGAGTGCCCAGTCCTAGCCCATAATTAGATTTACAGAAGGATCAGTAAGTGGTAAAGGAACTGCAGCCCTAAGCCTACATCTGGAGGGAATGGGACACTTTCTCCCACCTGCAAGTGAGAAAGGTTGGAGGTCTGAAAAGGAAGACTCCTTCCCTCTGCTGCCCCCACAAAAAATAGATTATTTTTCAAGGAAGCTTAATGTTATGGATGCTGGAAACAACAGGGATGAACACTTGATCCAGAACAGCCACAAAACCTGCAGACCTCACAGAACCACCCCCACCACCCCCCACGTCCACGCAGCACCCGACCAGAACAGACTTCCCTTATGGAAGGACTCTCAGGGAAATGGATTTAAATCTGTTTGCATTTCTGCAAATCTGACCACTGAATTAGACACTTCTACCCCACCTTCCCCCAGAGACTGACAAGTCAGGGCCAAAGCAGCAATGCTTCTCCTCTCTCAAACAGGCTTTCTACCTAAGCCAGTTCATGACCACCAGCAGATTGAACCTATTTAGTTATGGCTCAGCCTAGGTAAAGTGGTCAAGGAGAAAAACCCTAAAGTCTCCTTACAGGCTGAACAAAGAGAAGAAAGATGACAGATTTAGTTACCTAGCACTGCTACAAGCAGTTCCACAACACGGTGGGAGGCTGCCAGAGCTGCTCCTATGCTGGGGTGGACGGAGAGATTAGCCAGCACTCTGATCACTTTTATCTGAACGTCTTCTGCTCCCGAAGGATGCTCTGGGTGGCCTTCTCCTGCCCCTTCTCTTTCATGGCACTGTTTCTGTGCATTCAAATCAAGATCATGGTAGGTTTGGAATAATGCTATCAAGGTGTTGATGCTTCCTTTGTGTCTAAAGAGTCGCTCACGAGCCTGGTTGCTCTTTGCTGTTAAGTTGCCAAGAATGAAGGCGATTCGAACAACCACATCCTGCAATGAAATAAAGGAACAATGTAGTTAAGCAGGCACAGTCCAGCTTGTTCACACAATCACAGACTGTCAGGGGCTGGAAGGGACCTCAACAGATCATCCAGTCCAACCCCCCAAGTGTACAGACTAAAGGAAGCAAGATCTGTAAGCAGGAATCACAGAACATTACACAGACTATTACACAGAATCACAGAATGGCAGGGCTTGGATGGGACCTCAAAAGACCATCCAGTCCAACATCCCTGCCAGAGCAGGATCACCTACAGCAGGTCACACAGGAATGCATCCAGGTGGCTTTGGAATGTCTCCAGAGAAGGAGACTCCACAACCTCTCTGGGCAGCCTGCTCCCTCACACTGAAAAAGCTTTTTCCTTGTGTCCATGTGGAACCTCCTCTGCTCCTTGTCCTATCACTGGACTGTGGGAATGCAAAGTGAAGAAGGATAATAACAGACAGGTGCTGACCTTGGTTCTCACCAGCTGCTGGCCACCCTATCTCAGAAAGGACAGAGAGTGGACATCTTGTTAATGAGAAAAACAAGGCGCTGGGTTGTCCTTGCCTAGTTATGCTAATGTGTGGGTGTGTGCTCTGTGCTCAAAGACTGTATAATGAGAGTCAGAACAATCAACAAAGAGTCTCTGGCATAATTCACACTGAATTGGTCTGGAGTCCATGTGGCATTGCTTTTGATCACACTGATCTGTGAGGGCCTGGACCACGTCTCCCGCAGCAGCTAACAGGTAGCTGCAACATCGGACATGGCTGAGCAGAGCCTGGCTCCATCCTCCCAGTGCTCACCCTTCACATCTTTACCAGCATGAATGAGGTCACTCCTCAGTCTCACAGAACGTCAGGGGCTGGAAGGGACCTCAAAAGCTCATCCAGCCCAACCTCCCTGCCAGAGCAGATCACACAGGGACACATCCAGACAGGTTTTGTAAGCAGGAATCACAGAATATTACACAGAATGGTAGGGGTTGGAAGGGACCTCAAAAGACCATCCAGGCCAACCTCCCTGCCAGAGCAGGATCACCTACAGCAGGTCATGCAGGAATGCATCCAGGTGGCTCTGGAATGGCTCCAGAGAGGGAGACTCCACAACCCCCCCAGACAGCCTGTTCCAGTGCTCTGTCATCCTCACAGGGAAAAAATTCCACCTCAGCTTCCACCATTACTCCTTGTCCTGTCTCCTCTCCTCCGTGCATGCCTTTCTCAGCAAGTGGCACAAGGCACTGGCAGGAGCATCCTCTTAGGGTGCAGGGGACAACTGCTACCCCTCCATGCCAGAAGCAGGCAGTGCCCTAAGCAAGGGGCAGGTTCTTGCAGCCCTGCCTTTAACACCAGCAGCCTGCAGGACACACTGCCAGAGCCCTTTATTTTTTTTTAAACCAAGGCATTGGATTTTTTGCTACCATCTAAAGGTCATCAAGACAAATTTTTTTTTAATGAGCATCCTTACTGACTAACCACTAAGAGCCTTCACCTTTGCTGGCACCATCCCTCAATTCACAAAGGCTGTCAGAATTCGTAACAAACAACTGATGAATCAGAAGAGAGAAGTAAGGAGGGGGGTGGGGGGGAAGCAGGCAGGCTAGTTTGACTGGTTTATATTGACTTTCTAATTTTGGTCAAAACACTATCAGCCCAGCAACAGCTCTGCCCAATCCCAGCACAGACAAACAGGTAGCATACAGCAATCAACTGATATTTTGAGAAGTGTGATCTCAGCTGTGCCTTCCACCTACAGCCCAGCAAAACAGACTTCTCAAATACTTCATTTTTAGCTGAGCACATCCGGTTTTAATAGCACATTACTCAAGTTTCATTATCTCCCAGTGAAAAAAAAAACCAACCCTGCTACAGCTTCTCCTGGGTAGCATAATGCTCAAGGCTTCATAGCATTTTGTGCTCTTTAATGCTTATGGAGTCAGTAAGCACTGCCCAGGTAAGAATTTCTTTGCTGTATAAAGAAATACAGAAATGGCATTTTGAAACTGTTTGCAAGACCAAACTTGTACAAGGCCCAGGAGTCTTTCAGTCCATACTGAAAAAGAGAAAAAGAAATCAGTCTCATAGGAGAGCCCTGCAGAGGGACCTGGCCAGGCTGGATGGGTGGGCAGAGGCCAATGGGATGAGACTGAACAAGGCCAAGTGCAGGGTTCTGCACTTTGGCCACAACAACCCCAAGCAGCTCTACAGGCTGGAGACAGAGTGGCTGAGAGCAGCCAGGCAGAGAGGGCCCTGGGGGTGCTGGGAGAGAGGAGCTGAAGAGGAGGCAGCAGTGCCCAGGTGGGCAGCAGAGCCAATGGCATCCTGGGCTGGCTCAGGAGCAGTGTGGCCAGCAGGACAAGGGAGGTTCTTCTGCCCCTGTGCTCAGCACTGCTCAGGCCACACCTTGAGTGCTGTGTCCAGCTCTGGGCTCCTCAATTCAAGAGAGATGTTGAGGTGCTGGAAGGTGTCCAGAGAAGAGCAGCAAGGCTGGGGAGGGGCCTGGAGCACAGCCCTGTGAGGAGAGGCTGAGGGAGCTGGGGGTGTGCAGCCTGCAGAAGAAGAGGCTCAGGGCAGACCTCATTGCTGTCTACAACTACCTGAAGGGAGGCTGTAGCCAGGTGGGGTTGGGCTCTTCTGCCAGGCATCCAGGGACAGAACAAGGGGACACAGTCTCAAGTTGTGCCAGGGGAGGTCTAGGCTGGATGTTAGGAGGAAGTTATTGGCAGAGAGAGTGATTGGCATTGGAATGGGCTGCCCAGGGAGGTGGTGGAGTCACCATCCCTGGAGGTGTTCAAGCAAAGCCTGGATGGGGCACTTAGTGCCATGAGTTCCACTTGGGAGGTTATAAGCTTCACTAACACAAACAGATTTGATGGAACATCAAAGTAAAGCTTGAGATGGAGAGCTATTTTTTTCCCCTTTGCTTTCATCTGTGAAGAAACTGAGAGACTTCTGGTTTTAAGGTGATAATGCCATCCCATCCTCCATAAGCATTTAAATGCAACATACACATTTGATTGCTGACAGGCAAGACTCTCTGCATATCCACTTCCCAAAGCCCATTCCTTGCACTGCCCAAGTAGGAAAGGCATCCAATGCACTTACTGAGTCACAGAACCTGAGAGCAGTTTATCTTGGCAATTAAAGTGTACCTGCACTGCCTGCACGATGAACAGAGGTACAAATTGTACAGCTCTACCTATCAGCAGGAGAGGAAAGACAATCAGCTCAGTAATTTCTAACTCAAACCAGATTAAAAAAGGGAGGAGAGGCCACTCTACAGTTTGTATGCCACGTTGGCCAAGTACCTGCTGTTAGGCAGTTTGGTGTCTGGACACAAAAGGGGAAGGGTAGTATGAAACAAAAATACAGCTGCAGATGAAATGTGCTTTCCATGCTGCACAACTTCAACACAGGCACTCAAAAGCTGACCACCTGCCCAGCAGTCTGAACTGTTTTGCACTCAAATCTGACTTCCACTTTGTTTCTACATTTGAATTTCTTCTTTATTATGTTCCTTTGACAGAAAGTTGAGTTTTCTTTGCAGGGTCTGATATTCTACTTACAGGCAAAAGAACAGTAGTTCTGGAGCTAATTAATCTCTTTCAAACAACAGGTTGCCCTGGGAGGTGGTGGAAGCCTCAGCCCTAAAAGTTTTCAAGGCCAGGCTAGATGTGGCTCTGAGCAACTTGATCTAGTTTGAGGTGTCCCTGCCCGTGGGAGGAGGGTTGGAGATGGATGATCCTTAAGGTTCCTTCCAGCTCTGACAATTCTAAGGTTCTATGATTCCTGCTGAAGTGCCATTCTGGCTGTGGAAATTCCTGGTCAAACCCAGAAACAACTGATGCAAAATGAAACACAATTTAAAGAAGACAAAAAACCCCAAACAAACCAGGAGGGTATCTGTGTGCAGAATGCCCTGAAGTATCAAAAGCAAATAAAGAAGTTCCTGACTGAGGGACTTGGAACAATGAGCAGAAAGAAGCTTTGCCACACTAACAGCAGGGAGTATTTGTCAGTGAAGAGGGAACATCCTTCCCCCCTCACATATGAATGCATTGGAGAAGAGGCCATTAGAATGATGTCATTAATCCTATTCCCAGGCTTTCTTTTATCACCCTATTTAAGGCTTGTTTTAAAATTCACAGTTAGAAAAGCACTTGAAAAAGTCTGACTGAGAGATTTATTTTCCCCCGGTATGTCTGCAGTTACCAGTAAAACA
The DNA here is from genome assembly GCA_013400475.1 of Tricholaema leucomelas. Taxonomy (NCBI): domain Eukaryota; kingdom Metazoa; phylum Chordata; class Aves; order Piciformes; family Lybiidae; genus Tricholaema lacrymosa; species Tricholaema leucomelas. Next base: position 618,212 of record WAAF01002413.1, read on the forward strand.
AAACCAAAGCCCTGATCCCACAAACCTTGCACCCTGAAAATTCAGAAAACTCACAGCCTTCTCCTTCCTTAACACATCAGTTTTGAATCCTGAGGGTTCTTTACTGCTTTGACTTATCACTGCTGAGTTATCCTCCCCTCTTCGCTCCAATGTGCCCTTGGAGCCAAGAGTGCCAGCGGGATCCTGGGGTGTATTAAGAAGAGTGTATCCAGCAGATCAAGGGAGGTTCTCCTTCCCCTCTACTCTGCCCTGGTGAGACCTCATCTTGAGCACTACCTTCAGTTTTGGGCTCTCCAGTTTAAGACGGAGAGGGATCTGCTGGAGAAAGTCCGGCGGAGGGCTACAAGGATGATGAGGGGACTGGAGCACTGCCTGATGAGGGACCTGGGGCTGCTTAGTCTGGAGAAGACTGAGAAGGGATTTCAATGTTTATAAACATCTGAGGGCTGGGGGTCAGGAGGGAGGGAAAGGTTCTGCTCACTGCTCCCTGAGATAGGACAAGGAGCAAAGGATGAAAGCTGCAGCACAGGAGGTTCCAGCTCAACACAAGGGGAAACTCCTTTACTGTAAGGGTCACAGAGCACTGGAACAGGCTCCCCAGAGAGGTTGTGGAGTCTCCTTCTCTGGAGACTTTCCAGGCCTGTCTGGCTGTGTTGCTGTGTGACCTGAGCTACATGGTATGGTTCTGCTCTGGTGGGGGAGTTGGGCTGGATGATCTCCTTGGGTCCCTTCCAACCCCTAATATCCTGTGATCTTCCCACAGCAGACAACTTCACTCAGGCTGCTGTTGCTTGTTTCCCTTTCCAGACATAACCAACTCCTGCTGTAACTCCCTGACTGTCAGCGTTTGAAGAGAACAGATCAGCAGTGCCGACCACACCTCAGGCAAAAAAAACGTTTGCACCCCTCAGGGCTCAAGTGTTTGTTATATACTACAGGAAAAAACAAGACCCAACCACCAACGTTGCACTGCATTATCTGTGTCCCTCTCCTTGCTTCTGCAGGGCTCCACTGAGCTGACAAGTGACAGCTGCATGCTTGTGAGGAACAATTCTTCTAAAGACACTGCTATATATAATTATCACAGCATCATAACTAAGGTTTACTTTTTAATACACAAACTATTTCTTTGCTGATTTGTGTTTTGATCAAACAACTGACAGCTTAACACAAAAGGCAGTGCTAATCTAGGGAGGAAAGAGGTATTTTAGGGCTGACTTAATAACCTAGACAAACTAGAAGCTAAATTCTCAACCCCACCTGACAGCAAACAATTTGAATTTAGAGATGAGCCTGCAATTCATTATGACACAAAGCCCAGCTCAGAATAGTTCCTCTTCAAACTACAGGTGAAGATTGAGAGGAAGATGTTAACTCAATATAAACTCCTTATCATAGAATCAACCAGGTTGGAAGAGACCTCCAAGATCATCCAGGCCAACCTAGCACCCAGCCCTAGACAATCAACCAGACCATGGCACTAAGTGCCTCATCCAGGCTTTACCTGAAGACCTCCAGCATGGCAACTCCACCACCTCCCTGGGCAGCCCATTCCAGTGTCCAATGACTCTCTCAGTGAAGAACTTTCTCCTCACCTCAAGCCTAAATTTCCCCTGGCGTAGCTTGAGGCTGTGTCCCCTTGTTCTTTTGCTGGTTGCCCAGCAGAAGAGACCAACCCCACAAGTTCTTAACAGAGAGAGTGATTGGCATGGTCTTGATTGGCTAGGGCTGGGTGCTAGGTTGGACTGGATGATCTTGGAGGTCTCTTCCAACCTGGCTGATGCTATGATTCTTTGATTCTTATTCCTGATGCAGCTATCAAGGGACAAAGTTTCCTTTCAAAAAGCTTCACTCAGGAGAACTCCCACTTTTGGTTTTTTTTTGTTAGGAGAAATTCCAACATCTTCCAACTATTAAATACTCAAATAAACTATTTGCTTTCAGAAGTATTTCCTTTTTTTTTTTAAACTAAGAAAAATAACTAATCAAAAAACCTGTTTCTACACCTGCAAATGTGTAGCTAACCAACTACCTGTCCTTGGTACTGCATTGAGTTATTCATCTGAACGGTTTCACAGTATCACCAAGGTTGGAAGAGACCTCACAGATCATCAAGTCCAACCCTTTACCACAGAGCTCAAGGCTAGACCATGGCACCAAGTGCCACGTCCAATCCTGCCTTGAACAGCTCCAGGGACGGCGACTCCACCACCTCCCTGGGCAGCCCATTCCAGTGTCCAATGACTCTCTCAGTGAAGAACTTTCTCCTCACCTCAAGCCTAAATTTCCCCTGGCGTAGCTTGAGGCTGTGTCCTCTTGTTCTGGTGCTGGCTGCTTGAGAGAAGAGAGCAACTTCCCCCTGGCTACAACCATCCCTCAGGTAGTTGTAGATAGCAATAAGGTCTCCCCTGAGCCTCCTCTTCTCCAGGCTAAACAATCCCAGCTCCCTCAGCCTCTCTTTGTAGGGCTGTGCTCGAGGCCTCTCACCATCATTTCCTTTATTCACTCCTCGGAAATGCTGTCCACTAAAGTTGTTATTTGGTAAACACATAAAAGCAGGCCACTGAAAACAAGCTTATAGACAGACACATCAGAGGATTAACAGATACAAATCAAGAGATGGCAAAAAAAAGAAAAAAAAAAAAGCAATTCAACTGACCTGCTGCTTCTGGTGTTTGTTTAGTAGGGCTATAAATATGCCGTAACATCTGGAGCAGTCTGCTAAAGCTGCACAGAAGTCATCGTAGGAGGAAAGTTTGCTGCAAAAGGACAAAAATAAAATATCACTGAACAAAAGTAGATTTATTTTTTTCCATACAAGATTTTTGTTGCTGTTGTTCTTTAAAGCTTTTGACTCTGAGCTATGTTTTCCAACAAGTTAAATGAATGCCAATAGGTTTGACTCCTGGTGGTGTTATGCAAGAGCCCAGCAGAAGCTTGGCTGTCCGTGGCACAGTGAATTACAGGAAGGAGTGAACATAAGGAGCTTCCCAACCTGCCTGCCATATGGGCACAGTGTGCTAACACTAGCACTTCTCAGTGCTAAATGAGAGAACTGGCACTGCAAGGTGGCATGGCAAGTCAGAGAGGAAAGGAAATAATGGGTTCCTTCCCAGTTAGGCTGGTTTGAGGGGTCTGAAGCACAGCCCTGTGAGGAGAGCTGGGGGTGTGCAGCCTGGAGAAGAGGAGGCTCAGGGCAGACCTCATTGCTGTCTACAACTCCCTGAAGGGAGGTTGTAGCTAGGTGAGGTTGGTCCCTTCTGCCAGGCAACCGGCCACAGAACAAGGGGATACAGTCTCAAGTTGTGTCAGGGGAGGTACAGGCTGGATGTTCACAGGCTCACAGGATGTCAGGGGTTGGAAGGGACTCAAGGAGATCATCCAGTCCAACTCCCCTGCCAGAGCAGGGCAATACAATCTAGCTCAGGTCATACAGGAACACATCCAGACAGGCCTGGAAAGTCTCCAGGGAAGGAGACTCCACAAACTCTCTGGGGAGCCTGTGCCAGTGCTCTGTGACCCTTACAGTCAAAAAGTTCCCCCTTGTGTTGAGGTGGAACCTCTTGTGCTAAGAGTAAGTTCTTGACAAAGAGTGATTGGCACTGGAATGGGCTGCTCAGGGAGGTGGTGGAGTCACCGTCCCTGGAGGTGTTCAAGCAAAGCCTGGATGAGGCACTTAGTGCCATGGGCTGGTTGATTGGACAGGGCTGGGTGCTAGGCTGGACTGGATGAGCTTGGAGGTCTCTTCCAACCTGGTTGGTTCTGTTCTATTCTATATATTTAATGAGAGAAATTAGATCATTTGGGGTATGAAGAAAATCATGATGGAATCTGTATCGTTCACTGGTTTGCTGAGAAGGACAAAGAGCCAAAACATAACTAGTCTGTCCCAGTCTGGTCTGTGACATTGGATCTACTCCCTTCCTCTTCATTCTGCTCCAATATCTCTCCTCTAATCTTGGCTACCAGATAACGAGGTAAGCTTTGCAGCTTGTTTTGTTTGTCTGTCTGGGAAAGTAGAGGGAGAAAGAAGGAGTAGCTTTGAGCCCCTTCTGGGCAGCTTTGATTTCTGTATTATTCCCTATTTGCCTACACTTGTGACTCCATTGTCTGTAGGTGCTTGTGAATCCTGCTTTGCTGTAAACAGAGCTTCAGCTTTACTCCCAAGCCCTCTGAGCTGGTCTGGCAAATTTCAGTGGCAGGGGAGGGGGGGAAGTTCCTAACCCACATCACCAATGCACCTCCAGTAGAGCCTAGCAACAGCACTAGCAGGACACATCTCTCCCCAGCAAACACAGAGAGCACATCTGGTGGTCAGGAGCTTATCTCTGGGTGCTCCCTAGCAGCTGCGTCCTACACTGCTCACCTCGACCACCACGAAAACGGAGAAACAGACTTGCTTTGGCAGTCCCATATATGCTGCAGTAACAGAACAAACCAGCACAACCTCTTCCCATGTAGCCTCCCAGCAAGTATCTGTGTTGGTGTTCAATCACAGCCAACTACAGCGAGGCTTACAGGTAGAGAAATGAACACATCTGAATACGCCGAGCACATTCCAAGCAAGGAAACTGCCTCAAGTTACTGTCTGAGAGAAAATAATCATCATGTTCTGTCACTAGAAGCCCAAGGAAAACTGAAATCTCTGCTCTGTACTGCACAGAAGGTATATAGGTACATATATACATATATGTGTATATAAATATCTACGTGTGTGTATATATATGAGGACAGACTGAAAGAGTTGGGGCTGTTCAGTCTGGAGAACAGGAGGCTCCCAGGTGACCTTCTGGTGGCCTTCCAGTACCTGAAAGGGGCTACAAAAAAGCTGGGGAGGAACTTTTTAGGCTATCAGGTAGTGACAGGACTAGGGGGAATGGAGCAAAGCTGGAGGTGGGGAGATTCAGACTGAATGTGAGGAGGAAGTTGTTCAGCATGAGAGTGGTGAGAGCCTGGAATGGGTTGCCCAGGGAGGTGGTGGAAGCCTCATCCCTGGAGGTGTTTAAGGCCAGGCTGGATGAGGCTGTGGGCAGCCTGATCTAGGGTAGGGTGTCCCTGCCCTTGGCAGGGGGGTTAGAACTAGATGATCCTTGTGGTCCCTTCCAACCTTGACTGATTCTATGGAATATATGTGTGTGTTTAAACATATATTTGTGTGTATAAGCATGTCTGTGTTTCTATTTTCTCTCATACCTGCATCTCCAGAAAGCTAATCAAATTGATTTTATGGCTAATTTGTATCCTCAGAACATGCAGTTCCCCAAACTTAAAAAAAATACAGCATTGAAACAATAGGAAACCCCTTTAAACAAGACAAATTACTTTTGCTTCACACTGAATTCTAGACCAAGTAAATGTCTTTGTCAGGATTACAGCCTGAGTATCAATTACAGTTAGTTACAAAGCCATAACCCCACTTTTCCTGGCTTCTTCCAAGCAAAAGGAATGCTCTCCTTAGAAGTAAATACACTCAAAGTGCTGTAGTTGTTGTGAGAATTCAACTCATTTTTAGGAACAAAACTAGAGAGATAGAGGTGGACAAGACAGCATGGAACTGAGGATGCAGTTCATAGGCTTTATAGGGAGCACAAAGAGCAAAGGATAAGATTTGCCTGTTTTGAGCTGTGGAAAGGAAGGAATGATGGCAGCTGCTCTTCAAAGCTCATCTAGCAAGGAGATCTCCTCTAGCAGAGGTCCACATCCCAGTCTCAGTGAACATGGAGCCACAGACAACATGACTCAACTCAGTAACAAAGCAGCAATGGAAATACTTCATTCAGAAGGACAATCATAGACGGTGCTTATTACCCAACTCCACCTGGAATTACCAACAGCTAATTTCACAGCTGCTTCAAAATCCTTAAATTGCTTGCAAGTCCACTTGGCATTGGCTACTGCAAGCTGGTGCTTGGGAACTGGAAGATTTTTGTCTGAGAAAATGTTCAGACTACAAAAGGACCTTTTGAGGTGATTCACTCATAGTGATCTCCCTCTACAAGTCTGTCTTGGGAGCTGCTTGTAAAACTGACATTCTTTCAGTGCTTCCATCTGCACACTCCAGCCCTGATCCCACAGATTAATCTCCTCAAACACTCAGTGACAGCTCCAAACAATGCACACTGATCACATTTTCTCTTTCCTCTGTTTTCTTTTACAATATACTGTCCCTGGTACAATTTAAGCTTGTGCAATGTCTCTCTTTGAAAACAAAAAACAACCATGGATTAATATGCACTTAATAATTGATGCAGCTCTGAAATGCAGCAGCACTGCACCTGGGGAAGAACCATCCCATGGGGGCTGACCTGCTGGAGGGCAGCTCTGGGGACAAGGACCTGGGAATGCTGGTGGACAGCAGATCCCACATGAGCCAGCAGTGTGTGCCCTCTTGGCCAAGAAGGTTGATGGCACGCTGGGGTGCATTAGAAAGACTGTGGTCAGCAGGACAAGGGAGGTTCTCCTTCCCTTCCATTCTGCCCTGGTGAGGCCTCATTTGGAGTACTGTCTGCAGTTCTGCCCCCTCCCAGTTCAGGAAGTGATATCAACTGATACCATGTAGGGAAAGTGTAAAGAACTCAGAGAAGTGCATTAAGAAGAGATGGACAGTAACTGGACAACCATAGCAATCATCTCAACTAGTACCTGTGTCTAACAGAACCATAACAACTCACACAACCATTTGGAGCTATTAACCATCTAAAACTACAACCACCGTTTGGAACTATTAACAATCATCCTAACAGCTAATCAGCAAACTACTATGGCTCTGGGGGATCAGGAGAAGCAGCAGCCAGAGGGACATCAGGAGAATCATAGAATCATAGAATGGTTTAGGTTGGAAGGGACCTCAAGGATCATCCAGCTCCACCCCCCTGCCACAGGCAGGGACACCTCCCACTAGAGCAGCTCGCCCAAGGCCTCATCCAGCCTGACCTTAAACACCTCCAGGGAGGAAGCATCCACAACCTCCCTGGGCAACCCGTTCCAAAGGGACAACTACACTTACAAGCAGAAGGCTGGCAAACAGCTATTATAAAGAGAATCACAGCCAGAATAAAGGCAGTCAAAGCCTCAACACAAGCCACCACAATCAGGTAAATTAGCTCCAGTACTTGGAGGTTATTATGACACCCACCCCAACAACATGAAGTTGGTTGCAGGTGTTGAGGGTGACTCTCATAGACTCATAGAATGTCAGGGGCTGAAAGGGACCTCCAAAGCTCGTCTGGTTCAGCCCCCCTGCCAGAGCAGGATCATCTATACCAGAGCACACTGGAACACATCCAGATGGTTTTTCAGTATCTCCAGAGAGGGAGACTCCACAACACCCCTGGGCAGCCTGTTCCAGTGCTCTGTCATCCTCACAGGGAAAAAAATTCCTCAGATTCACATGGAAAACCCTATGCCTCAGCTTCTCCCCACTGCCTCTTGTCCTGCCACTGGGCATCACCCAGCAGAGCCTGGCTCCAGCCTCCTGGCACTCACCCTGCACATATTTGTAAGCATTGATGAGGTCACCCCATCATCTCCTCCTCTCCAAGCTAAAGTGCCCCAGCTCCCTCGGGCTCTCCTCACAAGGAAGATGTTCAATTTCATTAATCATCTTTATGGCTCTGTGTTGGACTCTCTCAAGCAGCTTCCTGTCCTTCTTGGGCTGGGAGGCCCAGAACTGGGCAAAATACTCCAGATGTGGCCTCACCAGGGCAGAGTAGAGGGGCAGGAGAACCTTCCTCGACCTACTAACCACAGCCCTTCCAATCCACCCCAGAGTGGCATTGGCCCTCCTGGCCATCAGAGCACATTGTTGGCTCATGGCCATCCTTCTATCCACCAGCACTCCCATGTCCTTCTCCTCTTCACTGCTCTCCAGCAGGTCAGTCCTCAGCCTATACTGATCCACAGGATTGTTCTTGCCCAGGTGCACAACTCTACACTTGCCCCTGTTGAACTTCTTCCAGTTTCTCCCTGTCCAGCCCTCAGCCTAAGTCTCTCTGAGTGGTAGCACAACTCTCTGGAGTGGCAGCCACTCCACCCAGCTTGGTGTCATCAGCAAACTTGCTGACAGGGCACCCCAAGCCCTCACCCAGGTCATTATGAACACAGTGGATAATACTGGCCCCAGTCCCGACCCCTGGGGGACTCCACTAGCTACAGCCATCATGCTTCAGTGCTGCAGCTGGCAACTGCGTAGGCTGAGGTTTGATGCAGCAAGAAAATCAACTTCCATGCCCCTAGCCCGAATCTTTCCCACCTTAAAACTACCTGCACTGAGGTGAGTGGAAGCAGGCGGCAGCAGCACTGCGTCCTACACCTACCTGAAGGTGCTGAGGATGTAGGCGCAGACCTCCCTGTCCTCCGCACGCAGCTCCAGCGCCACGCCGAGCTCAGAGGCTGCTGCGGCGCCCAGCAGCTGCCGCCTGGCTGCTGGGCAGGCGGCCAAGTTCCGCAGGGTCGCCGTCAGCTGCACACACAACACGGAAAGGTTTATTAATCGCAGCCATTTGCAGCAGAATGCACACAGGCTGGAGAATTTCATAAAGCTCAGCTCTCTTTATAACGTCCAAGGCAGGCTGAACGCCCTGTCCGTGTGCGGCAGGTATCTGCCTACCGATAAACAGCAATAGGAAGTGTGCAGGCAACAGACTTCAGAGAATCATAGAACTGTTCTGCTTGGAAAAGACCTTGAAGATCATCCAGCCCAACTCTGCCAAGGCTGCTGCTAAACCACGTCCCTCGGCACCACAGCTCTGCCTCTTCTAAACTCTTCCAGGGATAGGGATCCAACCACCTCCCAGGGGAGCCTGTTGCAGCGTTTGAGAAGCCTTCCAGCAAAGAACCTCCCCTGGCTTCAGCAATCCCTACCAGCCTTGATCCTTATGTTGCCATGTGAAAGACCAAATTCATCCAAACAAAAAAATATAACACCAGACAAATGCTATTTTTGAAGGAGAAGACATTTAAGAGCTTTTCAATTAGAGACCACTAAGTTCTTGGTTAAGTCTTGTGAGTAACACATCAAAAGCCTTGGCTTTTGAAAAACCACCACCATATTTCATACAGATATAACCAAGACTGGTAGGTGAAGAGACAGGAGTCAAATACAACCTTGGTTCCACGTCTGCTATCCAGGAAAAGATGATGATTATTATTATTAGAGACATTTTCATTCTGGTGGGACTTGAGCACAAAATCCCTTGAGTAACAGGGAAGAAATGGGAGAGGAACTTTTATTCCCACAGAAAGGTCCTGGCAAGATGATGTCTAGCACTGCCATCTGCTGATTGTGCAACTGCACAGCTCAAGAACGGGCACAGCCACCTGAGATACTTCTCTATCAGGATGGGGAGATGGCACTGGGACTGTTTAAGGTGGCCTTGTCCTCCAGCAGCCTTTGCTGTCTACTCCTGAAAGCCTGCATTTATTCATTCTGGGTATTGATTTTCTTGCTGCAAGCTAAAGTATGCCACAAAATCTTTCTTTATTCTTAAGTCATGAATCATAGGGAGAAACTTCCCTCCATATGATCATAGAATCATAGAACCATCATAGAATCAAGCATGTTGGAAGAGACCTCCAAGCTCATCCAGTCCAACCTAGCACCCAGCCCTATCCAGTCATCTACACCATGGCACTAAATGCCTCCTCCAGTCTTCTCTTGAACACCTCCAGGGACAGTGACTCCACCACCTCCCTGGGCAGCCCATTCCAGTGGCAAATCCTTGGAAAACAGAATTGCTACATCTCCCTGTGATGAGTGAACAATTAACTCCCAGGGAAGAAACAGTGCACGGTAATGAAGATGCGGTGAGGAAACTGATGTAAGCTGCACAGGAACTGGTTAGCAGCAGGCATCATAACAAGAAGAAAAATGAAGTATCTGTACTGCTATGGAAGAGAACACAAAGAAGTGAAACAGCAAACAGTTTGACTGTACAGTTTCCCAGTCTTGAACCAATCTGCCACTCTGGGACTTCCTTAGCCAAACTTTAAGTCTTAAGCCACATCACTTCGTTTGAGCGCTTAGCAGCACCTGCCAGTCTGTTCATGTTTGCAGTGAGAACACACAGACTGTTGGGAACTGGATGAAGGAAAGAAGCCAGAGAGTTGTGGTCAGTGGGGTAGAGTCTAGTTAGAGGCCTGTGACTAGTGGGGTCCCACAAGGGTCAGTACTGGGACCAGTGCTGTTCAGTATCCATGTCAATGCCCTGGATGAGGGCACCGAGTGCACTGTCACCAAGTTTGCTGATGACACCAAACTGGGAGGAGTGGCTGCCACAGCAGAAGCTGTGCTGCCATTCAGCCCGACTGGGACAGGCTGGGGGCTTGGGTAGTAAGAAATGGAATGAAATTCAACAAGGGCAAGTGTAGATCTGGCACCTGGGAAAGAACAACCCCAGGGATCAGTATAGGCTGGGGACTGACCTGTTGGAAGGCAGCAGAGAAAAAGGATCTGGGGGTCCTAGTGCATGGGAGGATGGCTATGAGCCAGCAATGTGCTCTGGTGGCCAGGAGGGCCAATGCCACTCTGGGGTGGATTAGGAGGGCTGTGGTTAGTCGGTCGAGGAAGGTTCTCCTGCCCCTCTACTCTGCCCTGGTGAGACCACATCTGGAGTACTCTGTCCAGTTCTGGGCCCCCAGCTCAAGAAGGACATGGAACTTCTTGAGAGAGTCCAGCACAGAGCCACAAAGATGATAAGGGAATGGAATATCTCTGTTACATGGAGAGCCCGAGGGAGCTGGGCTGTGTTCCTGGGAGAAGAGGAGACTGAGAGGTGACCTCATCAGTGGTTATAAAGATGTAAAGGTGAGTGGCAGGAGGCTGGAGCCAGGCTCTGCTGGGTGATGCCCAATGACAGGACAAGGGGCAATGAGTGGAAGCTGAGGCATAGGAGGTTCTATGTGAACCTGAGGAGGAATTTCTCTCTGTGAAGGTGAAACAGGCTGCCCAGGGTGAGTGTGGAGTCTCCCTCTCTGGACATATCCAAACTCCATCTGGATGTGTTCCAGTGTGATCTGGTATAGGAAATTCTACTCTGGCAAGGGGGTTGGACTAAATGAATTTTTGAGGTCCCTTCCAGCCCCTGACATTCTATGATTCTAGAGAGATGCACCTCACAGCTCCACTCAGATAGACAAAAATCAGTAATAGTAACATGAGGATAAAATGAATTGGGTTGGAAGGCTCCTCTGTGATCTGGTATAGGTGATCCTGCTCTGGCAGGTTTGTTGGACTCAGTGATCTTTTGGGGTCCTTTCCAGCCCCTAACTTTCTGTGATAGATGATGTAAGCTGTTTCCTCATATAACTTCAAGCAGTATGACTTCCTTTGAAAGGTAGCAGAGAATTTATCTGATGTAACTAGTAGAGAAATTCAGCACAAAACATTAGCTCAGAAAACCACTCAATATATTGACCCTATATTTAGGGGGGCAAAGACCCCCTAAAAGCTTACAATCACACTATCCTTCACATCCAGAATTTCCAAGGCAAACACCAGGAATCTACTTGGCAAATCCTTGAGACATATCAAAATACCACAACCTGTGCATAACTTCAGCTTTAGCTACAGAACCTCTTTTTTTCCCCACCCTAAAACACTACATTTAAAAGAATTTTATCTCAAAGGATTAGTTTTCATAACCACCACTCATCATACCTCATATGTGAAAAGATCAACCTTCAGACTCAGTGTTAGAATCACAGAATCAAGCAGGTTGGAAGAGACCTCCAAGATCATCCAGTCCAAGCTATCACCCAGCCCTATCCACATCAACCAGACCTTTTTTCCTTAAAGGAACTACTTTGTCAAACAATCTTAGCTTTATTTTCCTATGCATCTTTAAAAATGCATTACTGTGATAAAAACCTTTTTGTAATCACTGAAAGCATTGCAGAAGAGGTTTGTGTTCACTACTTCAGTTTCAAGAGTTTAGGGAACATATTTTTATCTGCTTAGCAGATAATAATACCCAGAACATGATCAGTACCACCAAGCAGTAAGGAGAAATTGCCTTTTTTTTTTTTTCAAGGTAACTAAAAATATTTGTTAATTTCAGAATTTCTAAAGCATTTTAAAAAGGACTACCCCAAAATATCCATCATAACTAAATGCAGGTCCTGAACCACTTTGTGTAAACTCCTTGTGCTAGTTTGAGCCTAGCTGGGATATTTTAGTGAGAGGAATTAGATGATAGGCTGCAAAAAGGAAACAGTGGTGATGTCTGCTTCACTCATAGGCTTGCTGAGATGNTAGGGGGGGGTGACACCCAAACCATCACACTCCTATTAAAGAAAGTCTGCTCAAATATCTGTCAGTGGCACACAGGATTAATTTATCTCCTCTAACAGACTTTTAATTTGCTCTTTAAGTGCTCTTGCTATAGAAATCAAAGTGCTAACCTGGACTAATAGGTGGCCCAAGCTGGAGAAGTATCTGTCATTTTCTTTTATATTATTCATCTGCTTCATTAATTGCAGCAACATTTCAACAGCTCCTTTGTCAACCATTTCATTAAGGAGGGTTGCATTTCCAGACATGAATTTTATAGCTCCCATGCAGTAGAGGAGAGCTTCAGTGTTTTTTTGTAGATCTTCAGTTCTCAGGACCTCCAGCAAATAATCTAGAAGGAAAATCATTATTCAGAAAGCTTGATATAAATGTTTAGATTTGATACATTGTCATTGAAAGATCATCAATTCAGAATAAGCATTGAGACTGAACTCTGGGAGGGACCTTAGAGCTGCCTTCTGGATCCCTGAAGGGGTCCTACAGGAAGGCTGCAGAAGCACTCTTCATAAGGCTGTCCAGAGACAGGGCAAGAGGAAATGGTTTGAAGCTGAGGGAGAGCAAGGTTAGACTGGATCTTAGGAAGAAGTTCTTCAGTATGAGGGTGGTGAGACTCTGGAATAGGCTGCCCAGGGAGGTTGTGGCTGCCTCCTCCCCTGGAGGTGCTCAAAGACAGGCTGGATGAGGCACTGAGCAGCCAAATCTAGCGCAGAAACATCCCTGCCCATGGCAAGGAGGTTGGAGTAGATGATCTCTAAGGTCCCTTCCAACCTAACCCATTCTATGATTTCTAAAAGGTGGGCTGGAAAAAATCAATCTGGACTGAAACCAAGAAAGAATTATTGATGAATAAAGAAGATGGACCTGACCTGTGGGTCCCTGGAATTTTCTGTACTAAACAATGTGGTGGCCATGGAGGTGGCTGGGAATGGTTGGATGGCAGGAGTGAAAACTAATGGATTAACTCCCTCACTGAAATGCTTCTATACCAATGCAAGGAGCATGGGGAATAAGCAGGAGATGGAGATTTGCATGACTGCAGAAGTTAGGCTGCATAACTATGAGATCTGCACTGGATTCTGGTCCTGCTCCTTCCAACACCTAACATCATGTGATCCTGGGTACCCTGAGACATTCTAAAGAGGCTTCCTACTGCTTCCCTAACAAGAAAAACATCAAATCACAGAATCATTGAATCAACCAGGTTGGAAGAGACCTCCAAAATCATCCAATCCAGCCTATCACCCAGCCCTAGCCAATCAACCAGACCATGGCACTAAGTGCCCCAGCCAGGCTTTGCTTCAACACCTCCAGGGACAGCAACTCCACCACCTCCCTGGGCAGCCCATTCCAATGCCAATCACTCTCTCTGGCAACAGCTTCCTCCTAACATCCAGCCTAGACCTCCCCTGGCACAACTTGAGACTGTGTCCCCTTCTGTTGCTGATTGCCTGGGAGAAGAGACCAACCCCACCTGGCTACAGCCTCCCTTCAGGTAGCTGCAGACAGCAATGACCTCTGCCCTGAGCCTCCTCTTCTGCAGGCTGCACACCCCCAGCTCCCTCAGCCTCTCCTCACAGGGCTGTGCTCCAGGCCCCTCACCAGCTTTATCTCCCTTCTCTGGACATATTCAAAAAGCAGATAACAATTCTGGATGCAAAAGAAGATGACAGAAAACATCCCTGCACACAGAATACTGGACCAGATGGACTGTTAGCTTGGCCTGGCAATTTTCAGTGCACAAATAAATTAAACTCTGAGGATGTTTCCTGAAAGATGATTAATCTAAGCACTGAATTCCCACACCTAACTGACACCCAGGACCAGAATACATACCCAATAATCTCTCATTCTGAACAATGGGATCATTTCTGTCATTCCTGCAAATCTGAAATGCAAGCTTGCAAACACTGAGAAGATTTTTTCCAGCTACTTTCATCTGCAAAGAAAGGACACAAAAATCACAACTGAAACCTACATATAAAAATGCACTTTAACATTTCACAAGTGCAGCCAGCATGGCAGATTTGTCTTCTCACATAACCAGCAAACTCCAGCTACAACCCTGACAGCACACAGGGTGAGCCACACAGTTTGAAGAATTAAAGGACTCTGAAGCCCAACTTGTTTAAGCTCTACTTAGCAAACTGTGCTGACTGACTTTAAAATGACAGTTTAAGAGACAGGGATCTGCTGGAGAGGGTTTAGCAAGGGCTACAAGGATGCTGAGGGGACTGGAGCACTGCCTGATGAGGAGAGGCTGAGGGACTTGGGGCTGCTTAGTCTGGAGAAGACTGAGAAGGGATTTAAGAAATGTTTATAACTATCTGAGGGCTGGGGGTCAGGAGGGGGGGCAGGCTCTGCTCACTGCTCCCTGGGATAGGACAAGGAGCAATGGATGGAAGCTGCAGCACAGGAGGTTCCAGCTCAACACAAGGAGGAACTTCTTTACTGTAAGGGTCACAGAGCACTGGCACAGGCTGCCCAGAGAGGTTGTGGAGTCTCCTTCTCTGGAGACTTTCATGGCCTGTCTGGATGTGTTGCTGTGTGACCTGAGCTACATGATATGGTCCTGCTCTGGCAGGGGAGTTGGACTGGATGCTCTCTGTAGGTCCCTTCCAACCCCTGACATCCTGTGAGCCTGTGAATAACAGATGATATACATCTATCTAATACTTTTTTCTGCAGGTAGTATAGCAATAACTTGTATGGAATTGGTTGGGGTTTTTTCTCCAATTCACTCTTGTGAGGAGGTTCTGAACAGGATTCTCTGGTTTGGCATCTGTGGCTGTAGCACAACAACAGTGCTCTCATGAGACCTCATCTGGAATACTGTGTCCAGTTTTGGAACTCTTGTAACAAGATATGAATGTGCTGGAATGTGTCCAGAGAAGAGCCAGGAGGATGATCAGAGGGCTGGGGCTCCTTTCTGATGAGGACAGGCTGACAGAGTCGGGGTTGTTCAGTTTGGAGGGGAGAAGGCTCCAAACAGGCCTCATTGTGGTCTTTCAGTGTCTGAAGGGGGCCTACAAAAAGCTGCTGAGAGACTTTTTAGGGTGTCAGGTAGGAAAAAATAGTCTCTAGCAAGGACAAATCTGGATGAATGGGTGAGTAGTATCTGCACAGCAAGAAATTGTGCTTAGGAAAGGATTAGTTTAGACAGAGTTTGAAAGCACTAAGTGAAAAATGAAATGCAAGTTGTAATTCATGATCTTGAGCTTCACATTCCACAAACCAACATTTTGCAGCACTTACAGCCAGAATAATCTTCGCCAGCTTCAGGCGAAGGGGATCTGACTCAACGTCTACAAGCTTATATAAGGTCTTCAGAAGCATACTTCTCCCTTCAAATCTTTTACCAAGCAGATGTCCTTCCTTCAAGGCTTGATAGAGCTTGGTGCAAGCCAGACAAAGATTTTCTGTGTTGTCTTCTACTTGAAGGAGGTGACAAAGGAAGAGGGGAAAAAAAAAAATCATTAGCAGTGCCACCTTGTCCAGAGCATCTCCACAGACAACCTGAGCTGCACCATGCTGTAACAAACCCTGCACAAGATCCTCCAACGCAGAATCAATCTCCTAATGTGACACTCACTTTCAGCCCCCTGTAAAACCAAATCCACTGTCTCTATTCCCACCACCCAAAGTCTACAGACAGCAATTAAACAACCTGTTGAATGAAATGTTAAAACAGATTTCAGGGTTCAGTCTTTCAAGGTGTAATTTACTCAGTTTTGCTTCACTCAGCCAGGTCATTACAGGCCGTCCCTGGAGCTGTTCAAGGCAAGGTTGGACGTGGCACTTGGTGCCATGGTCTAGCCTTGAGCTCTGTGGTAAAGGGTTGGACTTGATGATCTGTGAGGTCTCTTCCAACCTTGGTGATACTGTGATACTGTGACTTTGCAGAGCCATCTAACACTTTAAGCACAAATTGAAATGTTCATTAAGATTTCCTTTGTTTTCTAAGGTTACTTGAGACCTTCAGTACAGTCCACACTTAAAACAGTGAAGCAGCTTACTCTTGAAGTTGTTACCTCAGCACTGACTGGATGAGCTGCTGGACAGACTGGAGAGCTGGGCACAGAGGAACCTAATGAGGTTGAACAAGGGTAAGTGCAGAGTCCTGCACCTGGGGAGGAATAATGAATGGTACCAATACAGGCTGGGAGGTGATCTGCTGGAGAGCAGCTCTGTGGAGAGGGACCTGGGAGTGCTGGTGGAGAATATCCATGGCACAGCAATGTGGCCATGATGGCCAATGGGATCCTGGGGGGCATTGAGTGTGTCCAGCAGATCAAAGGAGCTTCTCCTCCTCCCTCTCTACTCTGCATTGCTGAGACCTCATCGTGAACACAGCCTTCAGTTTTGAGCTCCCCAGGATGGGGAGGAGAATGATTCGGGGATTGGAGCAGTGCCTGATGAGCAGAGGCTGAGGGACTTGGGGCTGCTTAGTCTGGAGAAGAGAAGACTGAGAGGGGATCTAATGAACGTTTATAAACATCTGAGGGCTGGGGGTCAGGAGGGAGAGACAGGCTCTGCTCACTGCTCCCTGGGATAGGACAAGGAGCAATGGGTGTAAGTTCCACCTCAACACAAGGGGGAACTTCTTGACTGTAAGGGTCCCAGAGCACTGGCACAGGCTCCCCAGAGAGGTTGTGGAGTCTCCTTCTCTGGAGCCTTTCAAGGCCTGTCTGGATGTGTTCCTGTGTGCCCTGAGATAGATTGTATGGTCCTGCTCTGGCAGAGGGGTTGGACTGGATGATCTCTTTGGGTCCCTTCCAACCCCTGACATCCTGTGAGCTTGTGACTATGCTGGCAAACCTGTGTTGTCTACAATAAGGTGATATAATCAGACAAGACCTTCTCTGGACCAGCATTTTGTTCTTTTACACAACTGTAGAAGGTTAGAAGGGACTTCTGGAGGTCATTTGGTCCCCTGCCCAAGTGGGGCCACCTCAAGACAGCTGCAGAGGCCAGTTTTACACTTCCAAGTCACTGAAAGCATTAAAGACTTCCTAGTCCAGTTACTGTATTCTTTTACAGGAAACACCAACTAGTCTGATGCTTCCAGCAGGGAACAGTACACAAAATACCTCCTTCCAAGGAGAGTGTTACCCACCACTGTCCAGTTCATGCAGGATTGGTAGAATCTTTACGTGCCAAAGGATTTCTTCCTCTTCCAATTGATCAATTCTTGTTTCACCCTCCAGACCTTCAGAGCACATTGAAAACAAAAGCATATAGAATCATGCAAACAACCAGGTTGGAAGAGACCTCCAAGCTCATCCAGTCCAACCTAGCACCCAGCCCTAGCCAACCAACCAGACCATGGCACAAAGTGCCCCATCCAGGCTTGGCTTCAACACCTCCAGGGATGGTGACTCCACCACCTCCCTGGGCAGCCCATTCCAATGCCAATCACTCTCTCTGCCAACAACTTCCTCCTAACATCCAGCCTAGACCTCCCCTGGCACAACTTGAGACTGTGTCCCCTTGTTTTGTTGCTGGTTGCCTGGCAGAAGAGACCAACCCCACCTGGCTACAGTCTCCTTTCAGGTAGCTGTAGTCAGTGAAGGTTTCAGCTTCTACTCAGACACAAATCCTTTACTCATCAGTCAGAAAGTGTCTCCTACTACTCACCACTAGCCTGTGAATCTCAACTGCAACACAAATTCCTTCACATAATCATTCTCAAACAGAAAAATACTGTACTAGGTGAAAACACTGAGACTGAGAGGCTTGCACCATGAGATCAGCATCTCAGACCTCAAATAAAAACCTCTCCTGAGCATTACTTGGAGCACTGAAACAATAAAAAACTTCATTGACTAATTTAAAACCTTAGTCTTAAAAAAAATCCAGACTCTGTGATCTGTGTTTAACTCCTTACCTGTATTTTACACAGAATAAATCTGTCAAATCTGTTTCAACAGATCACTCAAAACTGCTGCTGTTCCACAAGGCATACACTGGGATGTTATTACAGTTGGCCTGTGCTTATCTCCACATTAGTGTAAGTACACCTTAACAGGTAATAAAATTATTACTACTTGCTTTGCACACCTTTTCTTTTACTTCCTAGATCAGCTACCAACCTTACTTAGATCTACAAGTAGCTCAATTAATAAAGCACTATACAGGACTTGCAATTAAGTGAAAGTTCTGCTCCAGACAATGTAAGAGCACAGCTGAAATGAGAACACTAAAGCAGTTTGCACTGTTCCTTCCTACCACAAAAGCCACATATTGACTCAATTATTTTCTTTTCAATTTGTAGCTACTTAAGCTGAAAGATGAGATTGACTTTCTAACTCTGCATGTGCTTAACTTTATTATTTGTAGATTTATAGAGTGGTTTGGGTTGGAAGGGACCTGAAAGATCGTCCACTTCCAGCCCCCATGCCATAGGCAGGGACACTGACAATAGGTTGCTCAAGGCCACATCCAATCTGGCCTTGAACACCTCCAGGGAGGGGACATCCACAACCTCCTTGGGCAACCTGTGTCAGTGTCTCACCACCCTCACTATAAAGAATTTCTTCCTAATCTCCAGTCTAAACCTGCCCTCCTCAAGCTTCAATCCATTTATTTTCATCCTATCACTACAAGCCCTTATTAAAAGTCCCTTCCCGGCTTTCTTACAGGTCCCTTTCAGGTAGAATAGAATCATTCACAGAATAGAATCATAGAATCAACCAGGTTGGAAGAGACCTCCAAGATCATCCAGGCCAACCTAGCACCCAGCCCTAGACAATCAACCAGACCATGGCACTAAGTGCCCCAGCCAGGCTTTGCTTTAACACCTCCAGGGACGGCGACTCCACCACCTCCCTGGGCAGCCCATTCCAATGCCAATCACTCTCTCTGCCAACAGCTTCCTCCTAACATCCAGCCTAGACCTCCCCTGGCACAACTTGAGACTGTGTCCCCTTGTTCTGTTGCTGGTTGCCTGGCAGAAGAGACCAACCCCACCTGGCTACAGCCTCCCTTCAGGTAGCTGTAGACAGCAATGAGGTCTGCCCTGAGCCTCCTCTTCACAAGGTACTGGAAGCAAGAAATAGAATAGTTCATGTGTGCATTTGCAGCTATAAGCAAACTGCTCACTGGAAGGAAAATCAGCAAAGCCATTCAGAACAAAAAGAACTGATTTCTCTTGTGCCACCCTCCTGCACTTTATCTCACATTCATCAGAAAAACAGAGCAACCTGGCAGTCAGAAGGCTATCATTAAATAAAATAACCATTAACATTTAATTTCCCTGTAACTAAGAAAAAAAAAAATCAGCATTAATCCTAGCAACAAAAATAAGAGGAAATGCAGAAAGAAAAGCAACATGAATCAATTTTAAGCTTGCATTTTGTTTCACTCCTGATAGAGCTTTTTTTTTTTTCCTCCAGGTGCTGATGAAAAGTTCTGGCACCAACTGTCTTTTAAACCATCACAGAAACTGATCAAGTGGATCCCAAGTCAGCAGCAAACACACTCAAGCAAAAGAATTCAGCAAGTCAAAGTTCTCAGTGTTTCACAGCTCTTAACCACAGCTTTGCATTCTGGTCATATAAAAAAAGCAGCCATCACTAATCAGTCTACATTTATTGGCTGCTGTTTTTAGCATGTAAATACAAGAGCCTTAGCAACACTGAGCTTCCAAAGGCTGGCTTACCACATGTAGCCTTTTGACAGAAGCCTGAGTGGCTAGGAGTAGATCAATATTCAAACAGTCCTCCCTCCTCTCTGCAGAAGGTGAAAGTAAAAAGACAAAGCATAGCAGAAAAGAGAAATGCTCTTTAAAGGAAGTCTGCGCCACGGAGAAGGAATGAGTGACAGTTCCTACTGCTACCCCACTGTCTCCTCTTGGATTAAAGATGAAGTATGCTCAAGCTAAGGGAAGATACAGAATGTTTGGGCACCTCAATACAAGAAGGATGTGGAGGTGCTGGAGAGAGTGCAGAGGAGGGCAACAAAGCTGGGGAAAGGCCTGGAGAATAAATCGTATAAGTAGCAACTGGAGGAACTGAGGATGCTTAGTTTGAAACAGAGGAGGTTGAGGGGAAACCTCATGGCTGCCTACAGCTACCTGAAAGGACCTTGTGGAGAGGTTGCTGCTGGTCTCTTCTCACAGGTAAATAGTGATAGAACAAAAGGGAATGGCCTCAAGCTGCCACTGGGTGGGTTTAGACTGGATATTAGGAAACATTTTTTCCCAGCAAGAGTGGCCAAGCACTGGAACGAACAGCCCAGGGAGGTGGAGTCACCAAGCCTGGATGTGTTTAAGTCATCTGGATGTGGTGCTTGGGAATGTGATTTAGGGTGAACATTGTAGAGTAGGAACATGGGTTGGACTTGGTGATCCTGAAGGGCTTTTCCAACCAGAATGCTTCTGTGATAAAAAGGAACGACCCTACTAACACACTGCTTTGGTTTTTTAATAGCACATGAGTTATATGTGCTATTTAAAACCCCAGAGTTCTGTGGGGCTGTATTTTCTCTACCTCCCATGGCATAGCAAAGAAGAAAATACAAGCACAGCTCATTACAGCCTTCACCAGGAGGGTACAGAACAATGCAACTTCTCAGGCCTAGAAAAACAGTTCTAAAGTGTAATAATGGCAGAGTAGAAAGGTCAGGTTTCTATATCAGACTCTTTAACACACATTTACCATGTATGAAACATAGAATCATAGAATCAACCAGGTTGGAAGAGACCTCCAAGACCTCATCCAGTCCAATCTAGCACCCAGCCCTGTCCAGTCATCTAGGTCATGGCACTAAGTGCCCCAGCCAGGCTTTGCTTGAGCACCTCAAGGCAAGGCAACTCCACCACCTCCCTGGGCAGCCCATTCCAATGCCAATCACTCTCTCTGCCAACAGCTTCCTCCTAACATCCAGCCTAGACCTTCCCTGGCACACCTTGAGACTGTGTCCCCTTGTTCTGTTGCTGGTTGCCTGGCAGAAGAGACCAACCCCACCTGGCTACAGCCTCCCTTCAGGTAGCTGCAGACAGCAATGAGGTCTGCCCTGAGCCTCCTCTTCTGCAGGCTGCACACCCCCAGCTCCCTCAGCCTCTCCTCACAGGGCTGTGCTCCAGGCCCCTCACCAGCTTTGTCGCCCTCTTCTGGACACGTTCAGTACCTCAACATCTCTCCTGAATTGAGGAGCCCAGAACTGGACACAGCACTCAAGCTCTGAGAAAATAGTATTCAAAATGAAGCAAATGCATCTCTCCAGGGAACCCAGAATCTCTTGCTTCAGCTGATGTAGCCTGACAATAACTCCTTTAGTTTCTGTGTCACTCTGCCAGTTTACAAGAAGTGATGGGCAAAGAAAATGTTCCTGGATTGACAAATTGTTAAGCCTACAGATGGGAAAACCTAAGTTGGTCTAGTGTGAGGTGTCCCTGCCCATGGCAGGGGGTTGGAACCAGAGGACCGTCGAGGTCCCTCCCAGCCCTGACAACTCTGTGATTGTGTGAAAAATGAGAACATCAACAGACTTTTTAGAATGTGGATATGTTGAATACTGTTTCTCTTTATCAGCAACAGTAAAAAAACCCTCAATACATCTAGAAAACAAAAAATCATCTTCAGCGAATACAGAAAAAGATCTCCAGATCACAACAACCTGATTATTTCCCAGAGACTGAAATGCCTGTTCCTGGTCCCTTTGAGCCTGTACTCCGTGGTCACAATGAACCTGTCCCAGGCTTTTTCATCTGGTCACTGCAAGGTAGAGCACAGCCACACATATATCAGAAGGCAGTGTTCAAAAAGCCTCAACACGAGGAGAAACTTTACGGTTAGGATGATAAAGCACTGGAACAGGCTGCCCAGAGAGGTTGTGGAGTCTCCTTCTCTGAAGACTTCCAAAACCTGCCTGGATGCATTCCTGTGTGAACTACCCTAAGTGATCCTGCTTGGTAGGGGAGCTGGACTCGATGATCTCTGGAGGTCACTTCCAACCTCTAACGTTCTGTGATTCTCCCTTCAACTTGAGAGCTGCACATCGACACCTGGCCGGACATGCTGAGTTGTTTTACTAAGTCAGTAGGTCATCTGGCCATGGGAAAAAGGACAGCGTGCGCCGGAGACCGCTCCTGCGGCGATACCGACATACGCCACAAGAGGGAGCCATTACGGAGCACAAAAGCGTTTCCAGCGGCACACTGAAACCGAAAGCAGACCCAAAGCGCACCCACGAAGAGCCAAATCTTACTTCATCGCCACTCTCGTTCACCGAATTCAAGCTCAGCTCGCTCCAAACTGTAAGTTCATCTCTTCGCGAGGACAGTGACATTTTTTCCTCAAAGAATGAGCAGATTTAAAGGATGCGGTGAGAAGAATTTTCAAAGAACCAAACACTGTGGTAACCTTTGGAAGCGAATGTTGGAATTCCCAGGTCGGCCTGGGAACTGTTGCTAGCTGTGTAGTGGTCACTGGTGCTGCTAGCACAAGAAACAGATCCCTTGAGGTGTCTCTGTAAGGTAGCAGTGAGTAATGGCATCATTCCTGCTGGCTGCATCATTAGTCTTCCTTTGGCAAGGGGGCTACGAGGTACACCTGTGGTAAATCTATTTGAGCAGCGCTGAGTGTGCAGCACAAGATACTCTCTTTGCTACTAAATAGGAGTCTTTCCTCCTGCAAATTCTATACTAAAGATAAAAGCTTTCATCTGTTTTCTGTTCTCAGTGTATGTTTTAATTTAACACTTCTTACTCCATTTATAGTTCAGGTACCAACGCAACCCAATCTCCTAAATTTCCTCCTAAAGATGCTAGCACTGTTATTCTCATCTTTTTAACCTGTTACAGAATCAGAATCACAGAACCTTAGAGGTTGGAAGGGACCTCCAGAGATCACTGAGTCCAACCCCCCTGCCAAAGCAGGATCACCCAGAGTAGACTGCTCAGGAATGCATCCAGCAGGGACTGGAAAGTCTCCACAGAAGGAAACTCCACAACCTCTCTGGGCAGCCTGTTTCAGGGCTCTGTCACCCTCACTGTAAAGAAGTTTCTCCTCATGTTGAGGTGAAATCTTCCATGTTCCAGATAGTATCCATTGCTCCTTGGCTTATTGCTGTTAACCACCCAAAAGAGATTGGCCCCAGCCACTTGACACTCACCCCTCAGATATTTGCACACATGGATAAGATCCTTCAGTCTTCTCTTCTCCAGACTAAACAGCCCCAGGGCTCTCAGTCTCTCTCCAGCGAGGAGATGCTCAAGTCCCCAAATCATCCTCATGGCTCTCTGCTGGACTCTCTCCAGCAGGTCCCTGTCTCTCTTGAACTGGGGAGCCCAAAACAGGACACAGTATTCCAGGCGTAGTCTTACCAGCGCAGAGGGGGTGAAGAACCTCCCTAGACCTGTTGGCCACACTCTTCTTGATGCCAGCAAGATTGCATCAGGAAGGCATATTGCTGTGCTGCTGATGTTCACAGAACTACCTCTGCTTTTTGGGAAACATCCTCCTAAGTTCAACAGCTTCAGTGGAACTCTGGTTACTGTCAGAATGAGAACGCACTCAACACGCACATAAATGAGAATGGCTTCTCTTTAGGGAATATGTGCAACTGATCAATTTTGTGAGAGCTCATAAAACCCCTTTTACCCACCTTTACCTCACTGCCAACTCCATTTCAGTCACAGAAGCATTTGCCCTTCTTTTTTTTATTTGCTACCTTTTCATTTTCATCTAGGGCTGAAACTTCAGCAGCAATATCTTGTTAAGAACGATGCAGTTAAAATGTAATCAACCTACTCTGAAAAAATAAGTTACCTACAATTGAAGGGAACTGGCTTGTCAAGAGAGTGGTTGCCTTGGAAACAAAGTCAATTGGCAGAAATCTGAGCATCTGATAAAGGGACTCATCAGGAAATCAACTGACAGAGGCTCTGATGATTTAGAGAGGAAAAAATTTGGCAACTGGATCACCTCTGTCCTTCTCATACAAGCGAGATCATAGCAGCCCCTATGCTTTCTGGAATGTACACAGACTATGAGGACTTCCAGAGGTAAGGTGAGTCAGCACTGCAGTACTGTGCTCAGTGTTTTTCCCTGGAGAAAGAATGCATAATTCAGTGAAAGCTGCATTTGTTCAGACACTCTGCATGTTTAGATGTTTACTTGCTTGTCCTTGCCATGAGGATGGTAAACCTGCAAACTCTCACCTCCAGAATCACAGAAACATGCAGGTTGGCAAAGCCCCTCAGGATCACCAAGTCCAACCTAGAATCCTACTCTGCAAGATTCACCTTAAACCATAGCCCTAAGCACCACATCCAAACAACTCTTAAACACATCCAGGGTGGGTGACTGCACCACCTCCCTGGGCAGCTCATTCCAGTGCCTGACCACTCTCTTCTCTCTGATGTCCAGTCTAAATCTGCTCAGTCTCAGCTTGAGGCAGTGGCATTCCAGGGAAAAACTACATTTCTAAGGACTGCATCCCAGAGGCACAGAATTGGGCCAGTTCTCTCCAAAGAAGCTGCACACAACAACAAGTTCTGATCCACCAACATGTAAGATCATACAGGAGCAGTGCTTGGGCTCCTTCCTCATACTGCACAGCCATAACCATCTTAGAACCTGACTTGTAAAACAGTCTGGCAATGGGCCTGAATTTTGGGCCACACCTTTCTGTATAGCTAGACCCTCAGCATAGTCCTTGCTATGGTTTTGGGCCAAGAAAGGTAGAACCTTCCTTGACAAATACCTGGGCACAGAGCACAGACAAGCAGAGGTAGGGACATTCCCAGCCAACATTTTGTGTGTGGTAGGGAGGAGGTTAAAAACACTTTTGTTGTAGTAAGATAACCCATGGCACAGCAGCTGCTTGCCAAGCCAGAGACTTAACTCCTTCATTTGATTTGTTATTAATTATTATCTAGTTGATTGGACAGGGCTGGGTGATAGATTGGATGATCTTGGAGGTCTCTTCCAACTGGTTGATTCTATGATTAGTCCAGACATAGCCCTGGTGCCCTATCAGTTATTTAGTTACCAGTTAAGAGGGAAGCAGAGCCCAATACTGACAAGTTAATGCTTCTTTAGAGAAGTGTCTCCAACAAGCACCTTTGATCAGTGAGGTAGTGAAGCTTAACTAGAGCAAACAAGAGAATGTGATCATCTTTTCTGAACTGACACACTTGAAGGTATTCCTCTCTGGATGCTACCCTCTTCTCCCCTCATCCGAAGGTTCACATCACACCTACATATTCTTGCAACTTTGGAACGCAAAACTAGAAAATAAGGAAGTAGGAAAAAAAACAGAGGAGCAGAGTAACTGGGAGGGTGACTCAAGCATGAAGAATATGAGTTTGAGGAGTAGGAATAACAGGGGGTGAAAAAAAGAGATAAGGGCAGTAGGTATACTATCTGCCAGTGCCAAGATCTCACTTGATTTTGTTCCTCCAGAGATTGTGATCCTCTTCTCACAATCCTGGAGGATATATCTTATGAGGAGCAACTGAAGGATCTGGGGATGCTTAATTTGAAACAGAAGAGGTTGAGGGGAAACCTCATGGCTGCCTACAGCTACCTGAAGGGACCTTGTAGAGAGGTTGCTGCTGGTCTCTTCTCACACAATTAGTGATAGAACAAGAAGGAATGGCCTCAAGCTGCCACTGGGTAGGTTTAGACTGCATATTAGGAAATGTTTTTTCCCAGCAAGAAGGCATTGGAATGCATTGGTAAGGCACTGGAATGGACTGTCCAGGAAGGTGGTGGAGTCACCAAGCCTGGGTGTGTTTAAAAGTCATTTGGATGTGGTGCTTGGGGATATGGTTTAGGGTGAACCTTGTAGAGTAGGGATATGAGTGGACTTGGTGATCCTGAGGGGCTTTTCCAACCTGAATGTTTCTGTGGTTCTCTTGCAGCCATGTAAACTCAATCTGTCTTGAAGCAGAGATAAGACCAGAGACTATTCCACATAAACCAGAATCTGAAAAGAGTTTTGCAAAGGCTGCTCAGATGCAGACAGTGCACAGCAATAAGGGAGTGAAAACTGTAAGTGAGACTCTAACTGTAATTGATACCAATGCTCTGAGAAAGGAGCAATAGCAGAAGGCAGATAATCTGCACAAGTACATTGACAAATAGGCCAACTACTCTCTGACTCATCCTACAGATGAGCAAATAACAATTCCTCTGTAAGCACAATCATGGGCATAGTCCATTACTTATGACAGCACTGGTGACAAAAAGAATGCAGCACTGTATTTACACAGGCTGTTGATGAAGAGCTTCATGCACATGTTAAATAGTATGGCTTAAAAGAATAATAGAGGTTGATGAAAATCTTATCTATCCTTTTTATTCTTCACAGCCTTTGCATTTTCTGTCTCATGCTGAAAATATTAGCAATATCTGTTTGTGGCAGGTTATCTTTAAGCCAGCAGACAAGTGACAGCCTAATTCTAACCAGAAACACCTGAAATACCAGTCTAAATATATTTGAATCTGAAAGCCACAACACCATCATCTTCCTGTCTTGACTCTTTCATCAACATTCTCATTCTGAGTCCTGCTCAATATCTTTATTGATGGTCTGGACCAGAGCACTGAGTCCAGCATCAGTAAGTTTGCAAATGACACCAAGCTAGGAGGTGTGGAGCTGTTGGAGGGTAGGAGAAACCTGGAGAGGGACCTGGACAGGCTGGATGAGTGGGCAGAGGCCAGTGGGATGAGACTGAACAAGGCCGAGTGCAGGGTTCTACACTTAGGCCACAACAACCCCAAGCAGCACTACAGGCTGGGGACAGAGTGGCTGAGAGCAGCCAGGCAGAGAGGGACCTGGGGGTGCTGGTAGAGAGAAGCTGAAGATGAGCCAGCAGTGTGC
>WAAF01002413.1:645569-660604 GCA_013400475.1 Tricholaema leucomelas
GCTAGATTGGACTGGATGATCTTGGAGGTCTCTTCCAACCTGTTTGATTCTATGAACAAAAATTCAGTCCAGATCCATTGTTACTCTGGTCCTGCCCAGACTGGACTGGCAGTTCTTCTTTCCCCATTCCACGGCACTCTCTCCTAGAATTGCCAGTCAAATGGTAATAAAGACTTCACAGGATCTTCATCTCCCCAGTGTCAGTATCCCCTAACCCTGCAGAAGAAGAGGCACCTTCTTGGAAGGGCAGGTATCAGTCCTCCTTTCTTTGGTGAACACTAGAGAAAGCTCTGCCTGAGCAAGCTGCCACACCACTGGATTGTTTCTTCCTGAAATTAATGGTATCAATCCGTGGTGGGACTGAGAGAAAGAGTAGTTAGGAGTGGATTCATTTACTGTGTCCATGTCTATATGAGAGCTCCAGAAGTTGTGAAAAGAAATAAATAACTGTACAAAAGAAGAAAAAGGCAAATCCTGAAGGAAGTCTGGAGAACCTGCATCAGCTCAACTATACAACAAATGGATATCTACACCAGAGCATTCAGTTCAAAGAATCATCCAGAGCAAACCAGAATGGTTGCTTCCTGTGGAAAAGAAGTTTATCTCCTCTGGAGGAAGCCTTTTCTCCGAGGAGACAAGGAATTAACATTATGGACACAAAAGAGTTTCAAGCAGACAGAAGTGATTTCCAGCATTCACCTGCCCCTTTTATCAGTTTCTATTGAAGCATTCCAAAACTCTGAGAAGTACAAGAAAGAGAAGCCAGGCTGATGGAAGCAGCTGATGAATACCTCTCAAGGATTCTGTCAAACAGGCATTTAACAAGGAGAGCAATGGTGACAGAAACCAGGGCATAGGATATCTTCTTTACTGCATCTTCTAATCCTTTCGTAGCTATTTATAGAAACCACTTATTAAAAGTCTGGAGCAGGCCACGAGGGAATCAACTATTTGCCACCAAAGCTTTTCCTCATTGAGGGCACCTATGTTTCTAAGGAGCCCTAGAATGACATCTGAGCTTTCAGAATATTGAGAGATTGGAAAGGGAGAATAAAAATAATTCATCTTTTCTCACCAGGGAAACTGTTGCTCTTCATCAGCGAACCTGCCGTCACTGTTGACACTCCTGCTGAAAGATGTGAATGCAGCAAACATTTCAGAAGTTTCATTTCTCCAGCAATCACAATAGATGGCAAAAGCACAATGGCTGGGAGAAGATGTAAACAGAGCTGAGCTTCCTGATGGCTGTCAGAAATTGCTCCTTGCTTTCCCGAGGCAGCATGTCAATAGATTCAAGTCTGTTCAATTAATATCCCTATTCTACTCTAACTAGATGGTTACTTGAGACACAGAATTGCAAACAACATGACAAATAAGTCTTTTCTTCAAAAGGTCATGTTCTCTCTCTCCTTTCTTTTCTCCCTGTACCTTTATAAAGCAGCACTGATTTCATTAGCACTGCTCCTTCTTTTCAGCAGTCCTTGGGACAACAAAAGAAGCTAAGATGGAAAATGAGCAAGTCTCTTGCTGGAATAAAACACTTCCCTTCTGCTTTGTAATAGCATTAATGGCAGGAGTCTGCCATGGTCTTTTGGTGTTGCTCTGCAGTTCATCATCAACAGAAAAAATAGCTTTATTAGGAAAGTTCTGTTGGTACCTGTATAGGAACTCTAAGGAAAGGGGAGCAGGGAGCCTCATACACCTTCTCCTTTACCATTTCTACCATCTTTCTGCTTTAGTCTTGCAAGGATTTTCAATCACTGGGATACAGAACTGAGGCTGGCACAACTGCTTCATATAGAGAATGATAGGAGTCCAGCCAGTAAATGTTTTCACATTCCTTTAAGTCTTCCTCCTGAACACAGTGTTGTTGGGTGATAGGTTGGACTGGATGATCTTGGAGGCCTCTTCCAACCTGGTTGATTCTATGATTCTACTTTAAAGTATCTTTTTACTTCATATAAGGTGTCTCAAGTGTTTATGACGTAGAAGGAGATGTAACTTAAGCAAAGCATTATCCAGTACCTGCAAACATGTTAGTGTTCTGAGAGTAGAAGCTTCCTAAGAACATAAGTGTCATCATTTTTCCCCCTAATAGTTTTGTTTTCATGCATAAACAGCATCATCTTCAAATTCATAGAATCATAGAATTGTGAGGGCTGGGAGGGACCCCAAGGATCATAGAATCAACCAGGTTGGAAGAGACCACAAAGCTCATCCAGTCCAACCTAGCACCCAGCCCTAGCCAATCAACCAGACCATGGCACAAAGTGTGACTCCACCACCTCCCTGGGCAGCCCATTCCAATGCCAGTCACTCTCTCTGCCAACAACTTCCTCCTAACATCCAGCCTAGACCTCCCCTGGCACAGCTTGAGGCTGCGTCCCCTTGTTCTGTTGCTGGTTGCAGGCTCCACCTGGCTACAACCTCCCTTCAGGTAATTGTAGACAGTAATGAGGTCACCTCTGAGCCTCCTCTTTTCCAGGATCATCCAGTTCCAACCCTCCTGCCATGGGCAGGGACACCTCACACTAGATCAGGTTGCTCAGAGCCCCATTCAGCCTGGCCTTAAAGACCTCCGGGGATGGAGGGCTTCAAATTCCATCCATTTAAAACATTTTGCTGGTCACACAGTTCAATAACCTGGCAGAGGGTTGTGAGGAAGGCACACATGATCATGCCCAAGCAATACCAAACTTTCTCCTCTCAGCTGAAATACTTTCCTGCTGTCCCTCTTAGAAAGTCTTCCCTCGCTGATCTGCTGATGTGCTCATTACAAATTAATTGTCTACTTTTAGCATTAAATGGTGTGAATGACCTTTGTTCTGCTC
Organism: Tricholaema leucomelas; assembly: GCA_013400475.1. Taxonomy (NCBI): domain Eukaryota; kingdom Metazoa; phylum Chordata; class Aves; order Piciformes; family Lybiidae; genus Tricholaema lacrymosa; species Tricholaema leucomelas. The sequence goes on from WAAF01002413.1 coordinate 648,401, forward strand.
AGCAGTCATTATGACTTCTGCAGAGATTATTCAGCACAGTTGGCTCTTCAGAATCAAGTTTCTCTTTATCTGAAACTCAGGCTACACCTTGAGTGCTGTGTCCAGTTCTAGGCCCCTCAATTCAAGAGAGATGTTGAGGTACTGAATGTGTCCAGAGAAGGGCAGCAAGGTCTGGGGAGGGGCCTGGAGCACAGCCCTGTGAGGAGAGGCTGAGGGAGCTGGGGGTGTGCAGCCTGCAGAAGAGGAGGCTCAGGGCAGAGCTCATTGCTGTCTGAAACTACCTGAAGGGAGGCTGTAGCCAGGTGGGGTTGGGCTCTTCTGCCAGGCAACCAGCAACAGAACAAGGGGACACAGTCTCAAGCTGTGCCAGGGGAGGTCTAGGCTGGATGTTAGGAGGAAGTTGTTGTCAGAGAGAGTGATTGGCATTGGAATGGGCTGCCCAGGGAGGTGGTGGAGTTGCTGTCCCTGGAGGTGTTCAAGCAAAGCCTGGCTGGGGCACTTAGTGCCGTGACCTAGATGACTGGACAGGGCTGGGTGCTAGGTTGGACTGGATGAGCTTGGAGGTTTCTTCTAACCTGCTTGATTCTATTCTGTGATTTTGTGCAAGTGTTCTTACACAGCACACCCAGCAGAGCTCAACATTCATTAGTCTGTCATGTTACATTAGCAACATTTGCTTGCATCAACTTAAAAAGGTGAGAAGGCTTAAGATTATTTAGAGCAAAGTAAAGTTCTTACTAACATCATTACTTAAAGTCTTCCAGGTTTGGGTTTTTTTGTTGTTGTTTTCACAGTTGAATCCTTCACTAAAAATGATTTTACTTTTCTTTCATTTTTCAGATAGGTGGATTGCACCTTGGGAAGGAAGCACAGACTGTGAGGGACCAGAAAGGACCTCCAAAGCTCATCCAGTCCAACCCCCCTGCCAAGAGCAGGATCACCTAGAGCAGATCACACAGAAAGAAGTGATTCTATTTCAGGATCTGAATATTATCAAGCAAAAGGTAGCTGTTGATCTTGTAACCTTGCTGTGTAATCATGGTAAGAGCCTGCACAAAAAACTTGCAAACATCTGGAGGATCCCTAAAGGGGAGAAGAGGCAAACCCAGGCTGTAGTTAACTTAAGTTCTCAACTTCTCCAATTAGTAAAACCAACTTATTAAGGCTAATGGATTAAACTAGGCACAGGGGTACATGACATAAAGATATCTGTTTCTAGACTCTGCACATAATAATGAGGTTCAGTACTTCTGTCCAATTTCTTTGGCAGTAAGGTAAGCAGTGGGATAATTCTGTTTAACGATGGATGATTTGTAAAGCAGCAGTCCCAGACAAAGTCAGAGCTGTCCTTACTGCGAGTGACTCTCCACTAAAGACAGAGTTCCGGCACATTTTGTTACAGGAAAACAAAATGTCAAATCGTTTCCCATCTGCAGGGAAATTGCTTTTAAATCCCACCTTCAGCGACCTCTATTAAGTCACCGCTAATGAAACTCTTTACAATAAATACAATGTAGCTGGAGGCCTGTCAAGACAGATCATTCCTTTTCACTCCTCCTTTTGTGCTCAACAATCCACCAGGGAATCTCCTTAGGTGATGTCATCTCATTATCTCTTTAAGCATCTCAGCATTTAATGTTAAATTTGACCCATTGAAGAAAACTTCCAGGAAAAATTACATTACTTAGAGACCTGGAAGGGAACGGAAAACTCACAAGTAGGAAACCTAGAGGGGAAAAAAAAAAACTCAAAACCAGGAACTCAATAGGGGAAAAACCAAACCTCACAAGCAGGAAACCTAGAGAGGAAAAACCAAACCTCACAAGCAGGAAACCTAGAGGGGAAAAACCAAACCTCACAAGCAGGAAACCTAGAGAGGAAAAACCAAACCTCACAAGCAGGAAACCTAGAGAGGAAAAACCAAACCTCACAAGCAGGAAACCTAGAGGGGAAAAACCAAACCTCACAAGCAGGAAACCTAGAGAGGAAAAACCAAACCTCACAAGCAGGAAACCTAGAGAGGAAAAACCAAACCTCACAAGCAGGAAACCTAAAGAGGAAAAACCAAACCTCACAAGCAGGAAACCTAGAGAGGAAAAACCAAACCTCACAAGCAGGAAACCTAGAGGGGAAAAACCAAACCTCACGAGCAGGAAACCTAGAGGGGAAAAACAACTTCAACACCAGGAAATCTATAGGGAAAAAAACCCAACTCACAACCAGGAAATCTGTAGGAAAAAAGAAAACAAATGGGAAACCTATAGAAAAAAATCCAAACTGACAACAAGAACAAAATAGAGAGGACAAAAACAAACAGGAAACTTATGTGGGGGAAGGGAATCAAACAGGAAACCTACAGGAAAAAAAAAAACCAAACAACAAACCAGGGAATCTATAGAGAAAAATCAAATAACAACAACAAAAAAAAAATAGGGGGGAGAAACAAACAGGAAACCTATTGGGGGGGGGGGGGGGAACTCAAAAAGGAAACCTATAGAAAAAAAACACTGAAACCAAAACCACAAAAGGAAACCTATAGGACCAAAAAAATCAACAACAATAAACAGGAAACCTATAGAAAAAGAAACAGCAAACCAGGAAACCTATAGAGAAAAACAACAACAACAAAATGGGGGGGGGGAACAAACAGAAAACCTATAAAAAGGAAACAAACACTAAAACAAAAAACATAAAAGGAAACCTATGGGAAAAAAACAACAACAACAAACAGGAAATCAATAAGGAAAAAAAAACAAACAAACAATCTGGAAGCCTATAGGAGGAAAAAAAACAAACAACCTGGAAACTTATAGGAAAAAAAATGATATCTGTAAGAAAAAAAGAGGCATTTGAGGAGCTTTCATTTCACTTTCAGAAGTGAAAGCCAATGTAGTTTTTGGAACTGACATGTTCAAAAGTGCCTTAAAGTCAATTCAGTATTTTCAAACCTGACTCTGAAGCACATGCAGGTGCTTTTAATAACAGGATTCGTGTAATGGTGTTAAAACCTATCAAGCAGTTGTTTTGGTAGGCAATAATATGTTTCAAACTATTCTTACTGTGATCAAGAGGAACCATTTCAGCAGAAAGGAAGCTTCCCTGAGGTCTTCTAAATAAGCATGCCCGAGCACTGCTGACTTTCCTAACCTCTGCAGCATCAGCAGGAGGTTTGGGAATGGGAATGGAAGAATCTTCATCTTTTGCAAAAGCAGGGAGCGTTGGTTTCTGTGACAAAGACAGAGAAGATGCTGTGATAAAAGCAGAGATCATTTCACTTTCTTATAAGCAAACATTAAATTCAAAAGAAGACCAAATGATTTCTGCAAAAGGTTAGGTTCAGAACAGGTAAGAGTTACATAGGTTTGCTCATTAAGGAATTCTCATTTTCATATCTAGAATGGAAACATGAGGAATTTTTTCCCTGTGAGGGTGACAGAGCACTGGAACAGGCTGCCCAGGGAGGTTGTGGAGTCTCCCTCTCTGGAGATAGTCAAGACCCACCCGGATGTATTCCTGTATGATCTGGTATAGGTGATCCTGCTCTGGCAGGGGAGTTGGACTGAACGAGTTTTGGAGGTCCCTTCCAGACCCTAACGTTCTGTGCCTCTAATCATAACATTCCCCTCACCAAGCCAGATATATCTGTACCACTGTCAGCACTGAAAGAAGCTTTTGAACATCTCTGGGCATCCTGTGCCAGGACTTCATCACCCTTACAGGAGTGTTTCCTGATGCTCTGTGTTTCAGAGTGATCCTGCTCTAGCAGGGGGGTTGGACTGGATGAGCTTTCGAGGTCCCTTCCAGCCCCTGACATTCTTATCTCAGTGATTCTTATCTCAGTGTTGCACAGATTTCCAGAGTACTCACAGGATCCAGTGGGCTGAGGCGAATGCCAGGCATTGGTCTTGATTCAGCCAAATCAAAACTGGATGCATGAAGACTAGCAGAAAGAAAGCAAACACAGCATGAATAAAGCAGATCCAGTGTTTGTGGGTTTTTGATTGCATTCTTTCTCCCTCTGTCAATGAACATGGGGGAAAGCAGAAAGAAGAGTGGCAGCACTTTTACACCACTACTCTTCTTACATGAATGCTGTTTAACTTTGGTACCTGGGACTCCAGCAGCATGGAGGCAGATGAATTACATGGCACACCTGCCATGACACAACTTATTCCATACACATCTATAAAAATTCTCAAATACAAGTTTGAATTCATGCATCCAACTGTGGTTAGTGCCCAAGCACAAGATGCATAACACTGCAGGGCAGGAGTTTGTGCAGGCATGAGCATGCTTCTTCCCATACACAGACTGGACAAGCATGGATGTCAGCCAGAGGGAACCTCATTACCTGGAAGAGCACTCTCAAGATCTCACTCCCTGCAAGGGCACAACATTCCTGTATTGGATACATTGAGTGCCTCAGGTCATGCTGCCATGAAAACTACATGGATACCAACCTGTAGAGCCATTCAACCATGTTTCAGCATCCTTTCTGGCATGCCTGACACCTAATATGATAGATACAGCTCATATCTCCTCCCTACAGTCATGACAGAAATGGAACATAAGGGAGCTAAAAAAAAAATCACGGGGAAAATGGATTTTAAAAGCCCAATATATTTTTTTTCCTCCCTCTTTATCCCAAGAGGCAGATCTATTGAGCTCTGTGAATCATAATTTGTAACAGAATTCCACACAGACATACTTCTGAAGTAGTATATATTTTGTTTAAAAGTGAACATTTCAAACCTCAAGACCTATAATTATGTTTGGTTGTTTTTTTAACTGAGAAAGCTCTGAAAAAAAACCCCAAAGATCTCTCATACAGCTTACATGGAAACAAGCAGGCTGTCAGAGTGTCTAGGGCAAAGCTAAAGATTATATTAGATATAATCCAGGCTGGGCAGTGAGTGGCTGGAGAGCAGCCCTGAGGAGAGGGACTTGGGGGTGCTGCTGGACAAGAAGTCCAACATGAGCCAGCAGTGTGCACTTGCAGCCCAGAAAGCCAAGCAGAGCCTGGGCTGGAGTAGGAGAACTGTGGCCAGCAGAGTGAGGGAGGTGATTCTTCCCCTCTACTGCACTTTGCTGAGACCCCACCTCGAGTACTGCATCCAGTTCTGGAGCCCCTATTACAAGAGGGATGTGGAGATGCTGGAGAGTGTCCAGAGAAGGGCCACGAGGATGCTCAGAGGGCTGCAGCAGCTCTGCTGTGAGGACAGACTGAAAGAGTTGGGGCTGTTCAGTCTGGAGAAGAGGAGGCTGCCAGGTGACCTTCCTGTGGCCTTCCAGTATCTGAAGGGAGCCTACAAAAAAGCTGGGGAGGGACTTTTTAGGCTGTCAGGGAGTGACAGGACTGGGGGGAATGGAGCTAAGCTGGAAGTGGGTAGGTTCAGACTGGATGTGAGGAGGAAGTTGTTGAGCATGAGAGTGGTGAGAGCCTGGAATGGGTTGCCCAGGGAGGTGGTTGAGGCCCCATGCCTGGAGGTGTTTAAAGCCAGGCTGGATGAGGCTCTGGACAGCCTGATCTAGGGTAGGGTGTCCCTGCCCATGGCCGAGAGGTTGGAACTAGATGATCCTTGTGGTCCCTTCCAACCCTGACTGATTCTATGATTATCTCAACTAAAAGTATACCATTGTATTAAGAAAAAGGTGAGTTACAGACTGGTTTCCTCTGGTAATCTCCACATAAAAAAATGGTGTGATGATTGCTTCTGGTAGCTCTAAATCCATGGGAATTTCCTGAACATGTAGATTAACACCAAAAAAAAATCATCAGAAGAAGGCAAATGATGTGACTAGGAATACAGATCATAGAATCAACCAGGTTGGAAGAGACCTCCAAGATCATCCAGTCCAACCTAGCACCCAGCCCTAATAAAAAACCCCAAGACCATAATTACAGAATCAACTCTCTTGCTGCTAAAGGATATCTGAGGGAAAAAATAATCTGAAGGATATATGGGGAAAAAAAAAATCTTAAAGCCACAGTACCTGAAAGCTGAAGGAGGTCTGCTTTGAGGAGTTCGTGAGGATCCAGATCCAAAAAGTTTCCTTTGATCCCCTGCAGGTGTAAGTGGCCTCTGAGTTCTTAGCGTTCGTAGAGCAACTCTGGCTTCATTTACAATCTCAGCACTGGTCTTCTGCCTTGGCACTGAAAGGCTGGAGAATGGCTCTGCCTCTCCTGAATTGTTATCCTTTGCAGCTCGCATTGCTCTGCAGAGTACCCCAGGGAAGAGCACTGTACAACGGATAGGGAAGGCACAGAATATGATGCTCATTTCAAACTGCTAACTATTAAATCATCAATGTTTATGCTACCACAATGTAGTTACAAACAATACGGCAACAAAATCCTAGGGTAACGCCGAGGCAGCGGAAAATAAGGCTCCTTGATGCTGCATTTCCCTCACTGCTTCTCAGTTCTGTAGAAAAACACTGAAGAGCAAAAAGCATCTGACCCGAAGGACTTTTAATTCCTTAGAAGGAGCTAAAGTACACCACACTCAGTAGCACGATGCTTTCTGGGCCAACACTAGAGAAAATCTGTTCCTTAACACCTGATTACTTAGAGAACATCACAGCCAAAACAGGAATTCAATAACGTGTTGTAAAGAGACACTTCCATTCCAACGAACCTGGGAAATACCCAATGTAAGTTATCAATCTTACCGAGGGCAGCTTCCTACTAAGCCAAAGTGCTGTTATTATCAGCAACTGAAGCACAGTTATCAGCAGAGGTAAGACAGAACAAGCCATCCATTACTTTATCTGAGAGCAGTGCCTCCCCAACCCATCTCCTAGCACATGCAAACCAAGCTTACCGCTAATACCAGACAAACTATCAACCCAAACCTTCAGTCAGGTTGGGCAGGAGTAAATTGATACTCGGCCTTATTAGATACAACTTTAAGCAGCAGCAGCTTAGCAGTCACAACCGGTACGCTGTCGGCTGGGCGAAATTCGGGAAGAGAAATCGCCGTAAGAAGAAAAGGGAACAAAGTTGGGAGAGACGAAGCGCGCAGCTGAGCAGGCTCTCCGTGCGGCCCTCAGACGCTGTGGCCCCGAGGTAATCCTCCCCCTAATGAGCAGCACCTGTGGAGCAAAGGCCTGACGCACCACACCTGGCCGCTCCCTACAGGCCCCAGCGGGCAGCAAGGTGCCGGCAAACGGACCGAGGGGCCTCTCCCTCCGGCCACGTCTGCAAAACCTCCCGCCCGACTCACCGCGCAGCACAGCCCGCGACGACGAGCGGTATGACCGGCGGGGCACCGGCCGCTGGCCACGGCGCTCCGCCTGCTCCGAGGCACGATCGAGCCCTTCTCCGCTGCGATGGAGGCTGCGGGCCCGCCGCCGCCTCCGCTCGTCTCCGGTCCCGGTTCCCTCCTCCCTTACCGCTGCAGACGAACTCCGTACCCGACAGAACCGGCGCCCTCTGTTGCTATGGCAACGCCACGCAGCATGGCCGCCGGTCCCCGCACGGCGTGCTGCCGCCTCGGCAGTGCCTGGGGGTCGGGAGGGACCCTCACGGACTCTCCCTCACCCCCGCGGCGGAGCGCGCGGTGCGGCGCAGCAGAGCCGTTGGTGCCCCGTGCGCGCCTCAGCTGCAGCTGCGGGGCCGGCGGTGCCGAGCGGCCACAGCGCCCCCGAGGCACACGCCGCGCATGCGCAGCCTGGCCGAAGAGCAGCTGCCGCGGGCTTGGGGGCACCGGGATAGTAGTGCGGGGACACCGGGGTAACGCCGCGGCGGTGCCAGCCGCCCCCTGAGCAAGGTGGCGACGCCGCACCTCAGGGGCAGTGAGGTCGGTGGCATCTCCTCCACCTGTACCCTGCCCTCGCAAGGTCCTGCCCCAGCGCTGGCCCCATGGGGGTGGTTTTCTAGGGAAGAACAACAGGCTGGGGACCGGCCTGCTGGAGAGCAGCTCTGGGGAAAAGGACCAGGGAGTGCTGGTGGACAAGAATGATCAGGCCAGCTATGCACCCTCATGGCCAAGGGTGATGGCATCCTGGGGTGTATTATGAAGAGTGTGGTCAGCAGGTCGAGGGAGGTTCTCCCCTCACCTGTACTCTGCCCTAGCAAGGTCTCACCTCACCTAGTGTCCAGTTCCAAGCTCCCCGGTTCAAGAGGGACAAGAAACAAGTAGAATCCAGTGGAGAAGCCCCTAAACACCTACCTGATGAGAAGAGCCGGAGACACCTGAGGCTGTTTAGCCTGCAGAAGACTGAAATGGGATCTCATTAATACTTAGAAACACCTAAAAGGTGAGCGTCAGGAGGATGGAGCCAGGCTCTTCTCAGTGGTGTCCAGTGACAGGACAAGGGGCAGTGGACACAAGCTGGAACACAGGAAGTTCCACATAAACATAAGGAAAGAACTTCTTCACTTTGAGGGTGACCAGGCTGCCCAGAGAGACTGAGTCTCTGTCTCTGGAGATTCCAAACCCACCTGGATATGTTCTGTGTGATTTGCTCTGGATGATCCCACTCTAGAACGTGATTTGGACTGGATGTTTTTCAGAAACCCATTCCAACCCTTACCATTCTGTGATTCTAGAGAAGCATGCTTCCTCTGGCCTCTCTTTCAGGGCTTAACAGCAGGTGACAAAACCCCAGATTAGGGTTGATACAGTTTATTCAGTTTGCAGGTGCTGACTTGTTACAATACATTCTCTCTAAGGTCAGGTTTACAGAGTTGAAACAGAGACATTCGAAGTTTTCCACAGGCATGGTGTGGCAGTGGCCAGGATCACATCAATCAGACACCAAGGATTATGTCAGATTGCTCACCACGGCAGCATCCTGCTGCACGCTGTATCTCCTGAATGAGACAGTGTTACTGGCAGCAGTTCTGCTAGCAGGAACTCTTGATCTGCAGAGCACTTCTTTGCAGGTCCAGTTACCTTGGCAGCACTTCTACCTAACATCTGCCCATCTTGCTCTACTTATCTTCACCTTACCACTCAGTCCTCCCTCTGCAGCACACCTAGCTTCACCAGCAACCCCAGCTGGAAAAAGTGAGCTCTATTTCACTCTTCGACTGATCTGCAGCACAAATGTAGCATTAGATGCAGCGGAGACAGGAATGAGCTTCGGTCTGGCTGCTGACAGTAGAACTTCTCTTTAAAATTCTGAACAAAAGGTCATGTCCTGCAGTGACAATCACTTGGCAAATAAAATACTAACGGGGAAGATAGAAATAGCACTGATAGTTATTGCAAGATTTAATTTGTTTTGCTAACACTGGGCGGGGGGGGGGGTGTAGAAAACAAAAAGTAGGGAAGGGGCATGAAGGTTGTGAATTTAACCAAGAAGAATGCAATGGCTGCCCCAAGTGGGAAAATGAGGCAGTTTGAACTTTCAGACCCACAGAGAACAGGAAATCACAGAGAATGTGGTCTCAAGTGTGGGGATCATGTTCTCCAGGGAAGCTGTGGTTTGCTGGAGTAGTATGAAAGTGAAAAGAAATCAAATGTAAAAATGGCTACAGGATGAAAATTGACTGCTAGGATTAAAAACAACTTTTAAAACAATATTTTAACTACCAGAGTCAAATGCTTGGAAACAAAGTAACTACTACACCATAAGTCCAATTCTTAGACTTCACATTTTTATAGCTCTAAAGAGGAATGGGCAAGGAACTGGAAAAAAAATCCTTATTATAATGCTTTAAGTAGGTGTTTTTGAATAAAACTGTATCAGGAGCAGCGTGGCCAGCAGGACAAGGGAGGTTATTCTGCCCTTGTACTCAGCACTGCTCAGGCCACTCCTTCAGTGCTGTGTCCAGTTCTGGGCTCCTCAATTCAAGAAAGATGTTGAGGTACTGAACATGTCCAGAAAAGGGTGACAAAGCTGTGAGAGGCCTGGAGCACAGCCCTGTGAGGAGAGGCTGAGGGAGCTGGGGGTGTGCAGCCTGCAGAAGAGGAGGCTCAGGGCAGAGCTCATTGCTGTCTGCAACTACCTGAAGGGAGGCTGTAGCCAGGTGGGGTTGGTCTCGTCTGCCAGGCAACCAGCAACAGAACAAGGGGACACAGCCTCAAGTTGTGCCAGGGGAGGTCTAAGCTGTATATTAGGAGGAAGTTGTTGGCAGAGAGAGTGATTGGCATTGGAATGGGCTGCCCATGGAGGTGGTGGAGTTGCTGTCCCTGGAGGTGTTCAAGCAAAGCCTGGATGAGGCACTCAGTGCCATGGTCTATGTGATTGGCTAGGGCTGGGTGCTAGGTTGGACTGGATGATCTGGGAGGTCTCTTCCAACCTGGCTGATTATATAATTCTATGAAAATTTTAGGTACCTTCAGGTATGAAATAGTTCAGATTTGCAAGGACAAGAGTTTGGAAGGTTTTTTTATCCACTAAAATCTGAAATTTCATTTTCAGTGAGCTGAAACTGCACATCCTGCAAATGTGAAATTGTGATACTCAGCTTTGAGTGATATTTTACTAACAGAGTTCCTCAAGGATACATCTTGAGTCATATTTTTATTCATTACCTTAAAATAGGAAGATGGAGTTTGTTAATGAAATTTGCTGATGACATGGAAGTGGGAGACATCATTAATATGGAAGGGGATGGCAATATGATACAGGAAGACCTGAATAACCTTGAGAACTACAGTAATAGAAAGAAATTTAATAGTGCATATTGCATGCTTGTGCCCATGTGAACTCATACAAATTTCCTCAGTCACAAGGTCATCAGTTCAGAAACAGAAATATGCACATTGTGCTTGGAAGTGCAACTTAACTGCTGGCTTCAAGTGTTTAGGGGATGTGAAAAAGGCAAATTTGATCCTTGGATTTACTGGGCAAGACATTTCCAGCAGACAGTGTGAGCAAGGGTGGTGCTGAGAGCCCCTCTAGAGCTTGGTGCCCTCCAAAGAACCTGTATGTGTGCACTTGCAGCCCAGAGAGCTAACCTGATCCTGGGCTGCATCACAAGATGTGTAGCCAGCAAGTCGAGAGAGGTGATTCTGTCCCTCTACTCCACTCTGGTGAGACCCCACCTGGAGTACTGCAACCAGTTCTGGAGCCACTGTTACCAGGGGATATGGACGTACTGGAGTGAGTACAGAGAAGGGCCAGGAGGATGATCAGAGGGATGGAACTCCTCTCCTATGGAGACAGACTGAGAGAGTTGAGGGTGTTCAGTCTGGAGAGGAGAAGGCTCCCAGGAGAGCTTATTATGGTCTTCTAGTATCTGAAGGAGGCTACAGAAAAGCAGGGGACAGACTTTTTAAGGTGTCAGGTAGTGATAGTACTGGGGGGGAACAGAGCAAAACTAGATTGGATGTTAGGAAGTTCTTCACCATGAGGGTGGTGAGATCCTGGAACAGGTTAACCAGGGAGGCAGTGGAAGTCTCATCCCTGGAGATCTTCAAGGCCAGGCTGGATGGGGCTCTGAGCAACCTGACTGAGAGGTGTCCCTGCCCATAGCAGGGAGGTTGGAGCTAGGTGATCTAAAAATACTCCAGGTGTGGTCTCACCAGGGCAGAGCAGAGGGGGAGAAGAACCTCCCTAGACCTGCCTTAGGCAAAGAGATTGCCGTTTGAGAGTTCAGGAGAGAGTGCAGCACTGCAAGCCTCAAAGAGCAAGCAACTGTTTTCACTGTGTGTGTGGCTGTGTGCTTTCCCTGTTATGGGTTGTTGTGCAACAGCAATAATCTCTATTGCTTTGTAGTATACTCACAATAAATGGCTTTTTAGATTGATTACATGCCTCAACTTTGCTTTGGCTATTAATCAATCTCAGCAGCTGTTTATGGCTTTGTACATTACAAAGCAATAAAGATTATCCCTTAAAGAGCTGTTAATGCCTCATGGAAAAGTTTGAAAACCATTATTTTTAGAAATAGTACTGCTGATATATAATTTTCTGGCTTTTCTTTCTTCCTTCCGTGTTATTTTAAGAGAGCTCAGTGCATGTGAAACTCACAACCATGTGTCTACCATCATCTCTTTTGCTTTGTTAGATTCCTTTCTAGTGCCTTGCCTAAACTGCTAAATGCAATGCTTCAGAGCCAGTGGTGGTTAGTGTCATGGTGTGGATTCATCCTGAGTCACCAATGGATTCTGTATGCCAGAAAAGACATACAAAATGACAACATTAATTTCATGACAGAAAGCTTATCTGGGGATAGATCATAGAACCAACTGGGTTGGGAGAGACCTCCAAGATCATCCAGTCCAACCTAGCACCCAGCCCTAGCCA
>WAAF01002413.1:660725-868116 GCA_013400475.1 Tricholaema leucomelas
TCTTTTTCATTTTAGTTGACATCTACCCTAAGGATTTTTTTTTTTAACCATCCAAATACTCCTTGAGGACACAGTTTCACCTTTTATTAGCAGGTGAGTGCAGTCCATTCATCTCCAGAGTCTTCAGTTTTGTCAAATGAGTTACAGGATTAGAAACAGCCAACTGACACAAGTGAGAGAAGAAGACTCACTCATCTAAGAACAGCTATTTTTAGTAGCTGTATCAAGCACAATGAATAAATAAAGTAGGTAACATGCCATGATGAATTTTCCTAGTGAACCTCATGTCCAACATCTAGAGAACTTACTGTAGACAGAGGGTATGCAGTGGAAGCTGACTTATCTTTTGAGCCATCACCTGTCATCGTCCCTACTGGTGAGCACAAGACAGAGGAATCAGGCAGTGCAAATTGCTGCTCTTAAATGATACAAAGATTCCCATTCAGCAAGGTTCAATACTATCAGCAAAGCCAAAGCTGCCAGATGCTGTGAAATGTTAATAGTCAACGTTGCATTAAAAAAGCCCTAAAAATAGCCCCATTATAGATTTAGCAACATTTTTCAGCTACATTTAAGTCTAAAAACGATGGGAGTAAGTGCAAGTTGCTAAAAACAGTGCTACAACATCATCTAATTTATTTTCATTTCCACAATATAAATACTTTAAAAGTATATCCCTTCTTTTCAGAGCTCAGGTTGTGCTTCTGATGGGAAGCCCTGGACACAGATAATTGTGTTTTCATCCTGGAAGGCAGCAGTGCTGCTGGCTGCTGCAGCATCACTCAGCCTGGTCCAGGCAGGATGTACCTAGCAATCAGATTAGACTATTGACAAAGATCTGTGTAGATACATTTTCTTTAGGTGTCCTTGTGGTAGTTAGGGATTCCTGTTTCCTTACTGCAAAAACCAAGCAGGCCCCTTGCCATCAAACGACCCAGACTTGTTTGCTCTACACCACTGGTTCAAAAGTGATCAAGTCCTTCACACATTAAAAGGATTTGGCAGAGATTCAAGCAATGAATATTTGTCCAAGATGCTTAATCTCTGTAGGTACAGGAGGTCAGTCAGTAACAAGACTACCATTAAGTGTACTCCAGAGTAATGCTAGAAGAATTAACCTTTCTCATTTGGCATATGTTTAAACATCGTCCTTAGGCAGGAGATAAAATGATCACACCCCACGGAGTCTTGCAGCTGCTGACACCTTCATTCCAAAGCTGGAGTAGTTCTGAAAGGTAGGCATATTTGGTAGGATAGACTGTGAGAAGCAGATGAAAGCAACACTGCTAGGTGGGAGGGGTTAAACCCACCCCCTCCCAGTATTTCTTTTAGCTCCTGTTAGCACAGCACTTCACACTTGGGACAGTTTACATACCGGTAAAGTAACCAAGGGCAAGGCATTTACTCTGGATTCTGGTTTGCCACTACTCACTGTTAAACTGTTAGACTTTGGCTTAGGCACAGGAGCCCATCAGAAAGCTGGGAATAGACTTTTGAGCAGGGCCTGTTCTGACAGGACAAGGGATGATGGTTTAAACTAAAAGGAGGGGATTCATACTGGAGAGAAGGAAAAGATTTTTGATGCTGAGGGTAGCAAGACCTTGACTAAGGTTGCCCCAGGAAGTGTAAGATGTCTCATCCCTGGAACCATTCCAAGTCAGTTTGGGGCTCTGAGCAACCTGCTCTAGTTGCAGATGTCCTTGCTGACTGCAGGGGGCTGAACTAGATGGACCTTGAAAGGTCCATTCCAATCCAAACCATTCTATGATTCCATTTACCAGAAAGGGTTCCCATTGGGCACGTCAGCAGGTTCTTACTGTAAGAAGCACAAAATGCAGCCATGCAGCACAGTTACCAGAGATATCCATAGGCAGCTGTTACAAAACTGATCACCTAATGCACTTTTTGGTGAGTTTTGCTTGCTTTTACCTCAAATCCTTTTGAGTGACATCACTGAGCTGAAAGACTTGCTTGGGATTTCAGTGAGACCAGGATTCAGCTGATGGACTTGGAGACGTTTCATTCCACAGCTGCAACACACCACATTTCTCATGTCTGCAAGGAGCCTAAGTGCCTGTGCACTGTGAAACTTCTGCAGCTCTGGATATCTGCCCTGCAAACATAAAGATTTGACTGAAGATGACCAGGCCTCAGCTACAATGAAAAATGTTCCTCCCATTTCTCTTATCTCTCTTCTTTTTTTTTTTTGCATTTTGAAGGACTTTCTGATATTTTTCAGTTCTATGCTAGTTTGAGCCTAGCTGGAATATTTTAGCGACAGAAATTAGATGATAGGCTGTGAAAAGGAAACAATGGTGATGTCTGCTTCACTCATAGGCTTGCTGAGATGGATAAAAACAGGAACATAAACACAGATAAGAGAGTCGTCAATGTGGGTCTTTGGGTGCCTGTACTTTTCTCCCTGGCTTGCTCTCTGTGTAACTAATCCTTCTGCTTTCTAACCCCCATGGCTGATCCTCCAAACTCACCTTGCACGTAAGGCAAAGTCTGGGATAAGGTAGAGGGGTGGAAAGAAGGTGGAAGGGTGGTTGGGAGCCCCTCCTGGGGATTCTGGTTTCTGGCAGGGCTGCTGTGTTTCTGAATCACTTTTAACTTGTATATTTCTGTATGTAGCTGTAAGTATTGCAAATATCTGCTTGTATATTGTGCTAAACTGTGAACATAAAGCTCCATTCCTTACTTTCCAGCCAGCTGAGTCTAGTCTGGGTGATTTCACAAGATTGGGGGGGTGGGGAACACCCAAACCATCACAATTTCCTACCCTTAGAGGAACATGACCTGCTGAGCACTAATTCCATTTCAGTAGCTCATCTTAGCAATCTCCAGTAGCAGCATTGCTTTATGTAGTCCTGTTTATACCCAAATAAAGAATTATTTGAATGCCCCACATTTTAAATCATTTCAATTACAGTGCCATCACTCTGTATAATGAATGGCAGCACAGAAAAACAATAGTCCATCACTGTACCAATGGGAAAAAAAATTAGTTGTGATTGGGTGAAAAATGGAGCAGTTTTTTTCCCCTATGATTGAAGACATTGGAAACAAAGTCTTTTTTTCCATATAAAAAGTAAAATTCCACCTATAAATCAGTAAACCAAGCTTTTAGACATGTGCTCTATACTTTCATTAAGATGCTTTTTGGAATTGGTTGAGTCTCTCTCTGTTTTGTAATTAACTTATCAAGGAGTAATGGTCTAATTTGAAAAAGCTGACTGGATGACAGAAATACTATTTGTTCTAAATTGAAAATATTTCAGCTTCTGCCAAGATTAGATTTTTTTAAATTACCCTTTAAAAACATTGATTTCTAATACCATGTTTCCTTTTCTCAATAAAATAGAAATATATGTCCAGAGGAAGCTGTTTCTAAGGAGGCACTGCTGAGAAACAAAGCCATTCTAGTAATATTAATCCCTCTCCAATGAGCTGCCAAAAATACAGTCTCCATTTAATGCTACAAGTTTGGTGAGTAGTCCTTTTTTATTATCCACCAGCCTGAGAACCTGAAATTAAATGTTCATCAATATTTGTAGGAATGAAGAAGCCCTCAGCTCTATATTTTGACATAACTAGGACACTTGAATGTGATAACTTTATAAAGATTAATTTTCCTCCAAATTAGTGCTTGATAAAAACATATGGCTTGGTGTTTACCAGGAGAAAGAGCTCTGCTTTCATACATAGGCTCGTTGCATTCATGACATATGATCAATGCTGCCTGAATGATGCTCTATTTCACTGCTGTTATCAAGGCAATATAGAGCTAAGGGTAATAGCTGAAATATCCTTTACCTGTGCTAACCTCACACTGTGTGGTTGATAGCAGAAGCCTCATTAAAGTCATTTATTCTGTTTGGAAAGTAGAAGTTAAAACATCTCTACTTGGGCAGACCAAAGGTCTTAGCTTGGTTTCCTCTTCTGCACAGCAGCCAACTGTGGGTCCTTATGAAAAGCTCATTAGGCACAGAAATTGATCCTTTCTAGGGCATATCCTCAAGCTTCCAATAATTCCAAACTGGAGATTTTGCTCTAGACGTGTAACAGTCTTCAATAGGCCTTTCTCTCAAATTGCCCTGACTCCTTTTTAAACCAATTTTTGTTACCATAACAGTTTGTGTGCTCTATGTTCAGTTATGCATCAGGGGAAAAGCTGCCTGTGTTTTGAGCTTGCCCAATGGAAATTTCATAGGCTCCCTTCGGGTTCTCTTGGTATGAGAAGCCATACAGCATTGTTGCTCATGTGCCCTAACACCAGTCACCATTTTCATAGGATCATAGAATCAGTCAAGTTGGAAGAGACCTTCGAGATCATCCAGTCCAACCTAGCACCCAGCCCTAGACAATCAACCAGACCATGGCACTAAGTGCCCCAGCCAGGCTTTGCTTCAACACCTCCAGGGACAATGACTCCACCACCTCCCTGGGCAGCCCATTCCAATGCCAATCACTCTCTCTGGCAAGAACTTCCTCCTAATATCCAGCCTAGACCTCCCCTGGCACAACTTGAGACTGTGTCCCCTTGTTCTGTTGCTGCTTGCCTGGCAGAAGAGATCAACCCCACCTGGCAACAGCCTTTCACAGATTTCTTTCATAGTATTCCCCTTAGTTACTCTTTCTCCAAGCAGAAACATCTTAGCCTGTTTACTTTTCATTTCCTACCTTCTCATATGGAAAGGTTCCACATCTTTGATCATTCCTTTTAATCTTCCTTATAACCTGGAGAAATAAAGAGAAAAGAGGTGAGTGCTACACCAAAGTTTTCCATTTATTCTCAGTTTCCTTCCTTAGGGTTTGCCTTTCAACTGTGACAATTTTATTGAACTGGTCAAAATGATTCCATGGCCTCTTTCTGGAAGGGTAGCAACAATTCAGATTTAAATCTGAATTTAAAAGTTAGGATTTCCTTCAATTAGCCTAATTTTGTCAGCTCTTAAGAAAATTCAGCCAATTTCTGGGATCCTGCAACAATGTATAAATCAGACATTCTGGCTTATGCTTACCAAACACATGGCAGAGTCTTTAAAAAAACCCACACTCTCCACCTCTGAGTCTTTTGTTTCTCAAGTCAATTCAAGTGGCACACCACAAGAAGCCATACAGCAGTTCCACATTTTAGCTAAGCTGCAATTCAGGAATAGGTACTGTCAAGTCCTGGCAATTTGCACAATTCATTTTTATCAATCTAAGATCTTTTTCAGTGAGAGATTTTGCACCTTAAGTCATCTGCATTGCTGCTAAAGGGATGGACAACGTTGTGGCCCTCCGCACACATATCCTGTCCTTGCCCCTTTGCTGGGGGTTGGTACTTGCTCTCATGGGATTGCAGAGTGAGGGAAGGGACCTAAGTGGACAACAAATCCTATTCCCTCTCCAAAAGCAGCTGGTTTTGCTAAATCTGGCAGCTGATCCAGGATTGTGTCACTGTAGGACCACTCGTGCTGCTGGCAGGTGTGGGGCACAGGGGAAGGATACAGCAAACTGGACTGGGAGCAGCCTAGGCTAATTGTGGAACTGCATCTTGATACTTCAGCTTGAGGCAGTTTACTGTCATTATGGTTTTACTCATCTATGTGCATGAGGGATTTCCACAGAAACCCAACCCAGCAGAAGATTTAATGGTACTGTTGAGAAAGGAAACAGAGTGATGGTCTTTGAGAGTGTAGGAAGCCTCTCTGACCAGCAAGACTATATACAAAGGACATCTCCCTTTGCTGTTGCAGGTACAAAAGAATTATCCAGCATCTGAGAACAGTGAGAGCTCTGCTCCACCCAACTATCAGCTCCTCTGTTACAGATGTTAATCCTAGAAACCTAGAACAGCTTGGACCTGAAAGATCACCTATTTCCAACTCCAAGTTGTGCCCACCTAGCCAATTCCACTGAGTGGTCCATCCATCAAATCTGTGTCCTTCTCATTTTAGAGACCAGGATGTCACGTTGAGCTGTGCTAAGTTGTGGTCAGAGCAGATGTTGATTCCATCTGAAGGTAGCCATGCTCTGCTCTCCTTTGGTATGTATCTGATGTGTAATTTCATTTTCTGATTTTGCAAGTGTTAGGAAAGTGGAAACATTATTAGGACTTTCTACCTGCTACATCATTTAACCAGATTCTTGCCCAAGCAGTGCTAGTCTGTACAATCTACTTACGGCAGCTACTTGGTGCAGCAAGGCCCCTGGGTGCAGCACAGCTAGAACCTGGGCTGTGAGTTATGGGCTTGCAGGATACTCAAAGATATAGTTACTAGTAAGAATGTTGATGAGTAGCTTCATCTTCATCATCAGATCTACTGCTAGTAACAGTCTTAATTTGGGAAAGCACTACACAGAGTGGGACTTGGCTACAGAATCGCAGAATGGTTTAGGTTGGAAGGGACCTCAAGGATCATCCAGTTCCAACCCCCTGGTCACAAATAAATACTTCATTTCTGCATCCTGCACTGTTATTCCCATTGTACATCCAGGGATTTGTTATGATTTTTATCACTAGCACAGGAAGAACAGTGTTGTGGGGCAGCAAAGGACAAAACATTGCTCAAAATCCATGTTCCCATCAGGGCTGGGATTTTACAGTATTTCTAGAGATGAAAGTCCCTCAATCTGCTTTCTTAGTTTTGCTGATGCTCTTTCATCTTCAGATGCATTGCTATATTTCTTTAATTGTAAGAATAAATTCAACAATTGTGCCTCAAAAGATCTTGCATTTTTGGGGAGGAAGAGGGCATGAACTTCTGTGATGGTGCAGCCAGATGGTGTCCTGTAAGAGCTGGTGAGATTATACAGCTTAGACAAATCTATTACTTTAAGTATCTAAAAGAATACACAGTTGAGGTTTTCAAACTGCTCTGTCCTAATATCACAACATTTGTGCAGTGAAGGTTGATCCAGTTTATGGTCTTGTGGTAAGAGTCCAGACAAACACTAGAAGGAAACAGAATCTGTTGTTCTGGCCTAAATAATCCTCACCCACCTTCTGCACCCTCTTTGCTTTGTAACAGGAGTCACACCAGTATCTTTTTCTTTTCCTCAGAGAATAATTATAGGCTACAAAGCAGCTATCAGGATGGTTTTTTTCTAGGCAGAATTGGGGTGACAGAGGAAGACAACTATAAGGCGGAAAGGAGACAGTTGGGAGCTTTGGAAACAAGCTGGAAACTCCCAGAACATGATGAGCCACTCCCAGAAAGGAAGAGCTGGGAGCAGGTTGAGAGAAGGGAAAGAGACCAAGTCCAGCCTCCCTCTCTTCACCAGTTTGCCACATACCCATGAAACCCTGCTGGCTTTTCCCAGACTCCGTCCCCATCTCTACACGTGTCTCACAAATACCCCCTGAGATTTCCCTTTCCACTCCCAGAAACCTGCTCAGATGCCACAAAAGCTGAAAAATGGCAACTGCTGCCAAGGAGCTTTAAGCTGCAAATGCCTAACAGCATTCCAGCCTGGAGGCTTGCCCCAGGCAAGTAGGTCTGAAGAGCTTTAACCCAAGCTAGCTCCCAAACAAGAAACACTGTAGCTTGACAGCTATAGCTGTTTGAACCACAGAACCAGCTGTACTGTGGCTCTCCTCTTCTTTCCTAAGCTTCCTTCCCTCTTACCAGCTACATACTCGATGTTCAGGGACTACAGGCACCAGCATCTGCAGATCCCAGCAGCTGAACTGCTGTTAGTGCTTGTCTCCATGTTGCAGTACCAACTTCACATTACCTGTGTTCTAGAAATGCTACAGATAAAATCATTATGAAATAATAGTCTGCCCTGCTAAACAAAGCACTGATACACTCTTCAGCTTCTCACAGGTTCTAGCATCCCTAGTCTTACACTTTATCATAATGGCACATCTCAGTTCCACCTCTGCACTCCATGCTTGTCCACATCTGCTTATCAACACTGCCCTCTGTTCTTCCCCTTCCCTATGAATCCTCCTTCATCTTCCAGCTGTTGCTGTGACCATTCTGGATGCCGCTCAGCCTCTCTTCCCCAGAATCCTTCAAGTAACTCAAGATTGCCATAAAACAGCATTACATAGTCATAACAAGCAGAAAGCAGAAGTTAAGGTGATGCTAGGTGTTCCACACTAGACTCTGGTAATCAGACAGAGCCAGAGACTCTGCCACAGCTCAGCCTCTTCAGCATTTGAATTCTGCCTATCATCAGCATGTGACATGAGTTAATATGCAACACTGCAGCTAGTAGGAAGTGTCTCACAAGATTCTCCAGCAACATGCATCCCCACACACCCAACCAGCTTGTTTTGCTCTGCATATTATTTCCACACACACCTACAACACTGTTATCTCTTTCCAGCATCTTATCACAGCTGATTTACTGGTAAATTAAATTTACCTAAATCAATAAAGACCAAACATGCACTTTCAGCTCCCTGCAGCAAATCACAACTTCTTCTTGGGTCTCTTTTTTTTTTGGTGAGGATGCCATACAGAGTGCCAACCCATTTTCTGAGCAGCAGCTGCCTTGCTTCCAGACAGTTTCTGCTTAACGCTCCTTGTTATTTTCTTACCCTGAAAAAAGGTCACAGAAGATTCAGACAAATGATGAAGTGGGACCACATCTTTTCTTATTGCCTCCTGCAGCCTAGGCTGTCACATTCCTTAATGACATCTTTATAAACGCTGTATGCTGTGGTGCCATATGTTACCTATCAGGTATTCAATGCAAGGCACAAAAGCAGGCTACCAAAGTGCCCACGAATACCTCTTCCCTCTGTCTTCCTTTTTTGATGCTGGTGTTTGGATAACTTAGAAATTGATATTCTCTAAGTGGTCATTCTTATCAGACAGCATGAAAGGGGTACTTATCCCTTCTACTGCTGCCTGCTTTGCTGTCTCCTGAGCACATCTCCTTTAGTTCATCCGTTATAAATCCCAGTTGTGTGGATTCATTATGGGCTAGGGATGTTTTTGCATGTGTGCAAATGAGTTATGATTCCCTTGGAAAAACAAAACCAAGCCAAGACACCAGTCAAACACATGGACACAGCTCTTAAACAGATAAGTAATGCTGGATTTACTCCAGGGGCTTTTGCTCTCTGTTAGGACAAGTTAACCCAGTAGCTGCTTGGTGTTCTGTACTGCTCAGGACAAGATGCTGTGAGTGCTCCTTCTTGCAGGTGTTGCCTCCTGAATGGCTGATGGTTCCATTTCAGCCCATATGTTTGACATGCACTTCTGCATGCTGAACTGTGGAAAACTGAAAAGCACTGCATGACTTACAACTCCTAAGAGAATAATTATTCAGAGGATGCAAAGCTGAGGTACGGAGTATGTGTACTAGAGCAAAGATGCACATTTTTGATGTCAGCAATTAAAGACCTAAGGAAAAAGCAGTTGAAACATTTTCCTATCTACTCAGGAGTCAGACATAATTTGTTCTTGTGTTAAAATTATCACTTACTCCAAACCAGAATTCCAGAGAAACCAGAGGAATCTAGCATTAAAAGTGGTCATAGAAAGGCAAACAGTCCCCTGAAAGCATGGCAGTGAATATAAAAATCAGCTCTGAGCACCATGAAAGAGGCTGTGTCACAATTCCACTTATGCCATGAAGGTGAGATCTCTCATCTAGTAAGTGGGAGTACTAAAGCTCTGAGAGCACTAAAACTCTGACTTCCTCAGCAATTCTGTTAATGGATGACCACTAGGCAAGAGGTGGACAATCCCCACCTCTGCTGGTTTGCATTCTTGACTGGAACCAGCTCTATGCTGAATTCAGTAGGCTCCACGGAGCCTAAAGATGGAACTGTCTTCATGAATCCATTAGACAGAGGATTAAAACAGTGTCACAAAGATGGTAGGAGTCTGCATCTGCTCAGATGATGAAGAGGTGATGAGTGGTTTACACAGATTTGCTTTTTTGGGCCATGGTGCTTAAACCCCACCTAGCTCATACTTTAGTACCAATGCAAACATATCCATACCAGTAGGATCTAGGTTTTACCACAGATATTTTAGGCAAGAATTTATATTAAATGTCATGCTGGTATTTACTGTAACATTCATCTCCAGCCTTAAATTTTATGCTAGTTATTGAATAGGCTGTTCCTCAGGATCGTGGGGAGAGGGAAGACATTGAAATGTGAGAGCTAACTCCTAAAAACAAACAAAAAAATCCACCTACTGGGAGATTCAGCTGGTGAACTTCCCCCTTATTATATGGCTTTTACAAGGACATTCCTCCCAAGTTCCCTGCCCTTTATGGAAAATTATGCAGAGATTAGCATTGCCTCCTGACATGACATCACATGGCACTGTACTTCACCCCAGGTCTAGGAGTAATTGCCCACACAGGCTTATACTTTAAACCCAGACTTTGTTATATATGTCTAAGTAAGGTAAATGAAAAAAAGATAGAGTAAAATGGTACCTAGGAAATACTACACAAACTTCCTGCTTGTGCTGGTTAGAAGACTATTTGTCTTCTTATGGTGTCCTTTTAGGAGGCTTCTTTGGTGTCCCTTGCCTTGGATATGTGGGCCTGAGCTACTAAGAAACAAAATATCAAAATCTAAGCCATACAGCTTTATCATAGCACAGAAGCCACAGTTCAATACCATTTTAAATAGACTCATCAGTAATGGTTTTAGAATATATAAATAATATTTTTAAATATTAATGTAAAACATAAAAATATTTAAATAGGTTTAAAATATTTTATAATACTTATTAAAAATAATAATCACAAATCTCAGTGATGCCAAATAGTCCTTCAAGTCTTCATAGACAGATTGGTCTGTTCTCTTCTGCTCCCTGCACTTAGCACACAGGAGTTCACCATACTCGAATTGCAAATGGGCAGCATAAATGTTAAAGAGGTTTCTGTGTGTTATTTTCATTGGCATCAGGCTCAGCAATGTTCTGGACATGGAAGAGCTTTTGCAAGCCT
Organism: Tricholaema leucomelas; assembly: GCA_013400475.1. Taxonomy (NCBI): domain Eukaryota; kingdom Metazoa; phylum Chordata; class Aves; order Piciformes; family Lybiidae; genus Tricholaema lacrymosa; species Tricholaema leucomelas. The sequence continues at coordinate 671,646 of WAAF01002413.1, forward strand.
CAGTAGGCCTGCAAGGAAATAAGCATTTCCCCATCCAATTGCCAGTATGGAGAATTAGCTTCATTCAAGTCCTTGGACTTTTCCCTGCAATCCTTGTTGGCTTGACTAGGGTTCTGCCCCTTAACAGTCCACTGAGTACAGCTGCAACCACCTTTATTACCCCAGGCAATCACCAGCACCCTACATTTGTCTCTAGCAAGCTGGAAGAAACTTTTCTGTAAGCTTCACAAGATGCTTATTGCAAGTGCTAGCCAGGCAACACTGTAGAAAGAGCTGATGTGGGGCTAAATGTACAGCTGAGCCCAAAAGCACACAGAGATAGTGTGCACAGGTAATGGCCTTCTGTACAACAGCTCTGAAAACAAACTAGATCTGCTACCTGAGCAATGCCTGTGAAATTAAGGACAGGAGTACTCAAAGCTCTGAGCTACTGGAGCTACACCACAGGAGAAAACTTGGAACTCAGCTTACACTCTAAGAGAACTTTTGTGTGTTGTAAGCACATTTGGTTAATCAACATTTATCTGTACTCTCTAATCCAGGCCAACTTCTTCAGGCTGAGGAGCCCACGTCTGCATTTTTTGGCATACTAAGGCCTCCTGCTGATTGCCAGGAGGGCTATTAGGTCCAACACACATGAAGATTGAACATTTCATTCCTTCAGGAATGGTGTTGCCAATTGCAATGCTAGGAATACAAAACCGTTTCAGAATGCAAAGTTTGTCTCGAATACAGGACAAAAACCAACTCTCCAGGGTAACAAAAGTGACAGTGTTCATACTGTGTGGGTTCCCAAGGCCTGCTGGAATAGCCTGCTAACAGCACCAAGACATTCAGAACTGCCCACAGCTGAGTCAGGCACATGCTTCTGACACAACCTACTCTTCAAAAAGTTTTAGTAACAAAGCCCTGACCAACAAAATAAATTAAAAGGTGGTATTAATTCCCTTTAGAATCATAGAACCAACTGGGTTGGAAGAGACCTCCAAGATCATTCAGTCCAACCTAGCACCCAGCCCTAGCCAATGAACCAGACCATGGCACTAAGTGCCCCATCCAGGCTTTGCTTGAACACCTCCAGGTTTGACAACTCCACCACCTCCCTGAGCAGCCCATTCCAATGGCAATCACTCTCTCTGACAACAACTTCCTCCTAACATCCAGCCTAGGCCTCCCCTGGCACAACTTGGGACTTCTTCTCCCATGCACCCTCCTTCTGTTGCTGGTTGCCTGGCAGAAGAGCCCAACTCCACCTGGCTACAGCCTCCCTTCAGGTAGCTGCAGACAGCAATGAGCTCTGCCCTGAGCCTCCTCTTCTGCAGGCTGCACACCCCCAGCTCCCTCAGCCTCTCCTCACAGGGCTGTGCTCCAGGCCCCTCACCAGCCTTGCTGCCCTCCTCTAGACACGTTCAGTACCTCAACATCTCTCTTGAATTGAGGAGCCCAGAACTGGACACAGTACTCAAGGTGTCACCTGAGCAGTGCTGAGTACAGGGGAAGAAGAACCTCCCTTCTCCTGCTGGCCACACTGCTCCTGATCCAGGCCAGGATGCCATTGGCTCTGCTGCCCACATGGGCACACTGCTGGCTCATATTCAACTACTCTCTACCAGTACCTCCAGGTCCCTCTCTGCCTGGCTGCTCTCAGCCACTCTGTCCCCAGCCTGTAGCATTGCTTGGGGTTGTTGTGGCCAAAGTAAGTTTCATTCCATAAAAAAAGAATCATTAATAACTCCATGTCTGCAAGGAAAAGGTTAAATCTAACCAGCTTTTTGTGCCAAATGCTTCACTGTAAACACAATTAGTGTCCATTGGTACCCAAAACTAATTCGTGCAACAACAGCTGCAGCAACAATTTTTTTTTTCTATTTTTTCTTTTTTTTTTTTTTCCTGCCTGAGAAAAATCTACACTGAAATGTGGAATAAGGCTGTGTCAAAGGTAAAACAAACAAACTATCACAGGCAGTGCTGGCCAAGAAAATAAGATCCAGCACCACAATCCTTTGTACTGATGAATCACTCACTGTCTGGTTTTTATATTTTCAGCTTGTGCAGATTTTTTTTCCTTTAAAAACTCAAATGTCTGCTGAGACTGGAAGTAGAAGAAAAGTTGTGGTTAAGCCCTTCTTCTCTCCAGCCCTGTTCCTTGATTAATCAGATGTAAAAGAAATAAACTACAAAGTTCTTTCTTCCAGTAGTCAGAGCATCACAAAATAAACTGTGGTTAATCTGTAGCAACAGAACTGTCCATTTCTTCCAAGCAGATGAGATATAAAATATGCAGCAATGCTTAGAGCACTTGCTAATTATTTAGCAGGGGGATTTTCCACACAAAACACACTAAAAAATTTAAAAGCTTCACTAGCTCTGACCAAAACACTTAAAACAGATTTTTAGCAATGATACATTAAAGTCGAAGACTGCAACTTACCTCATCTTGCAGGCTGAATTTAGCTTCATTCTGCACAGTGTTATTGACCCTTCTGCAGAATGTGTTATCAGGAAAAAAAGAAGATACAGTACCACATACTGCTGGACTGAAGCAGCAATTGTTTCCAAAGTCTGGCCAGGAAGAAGCAGTGTTAAGACTGGGAGGGGACTTCCAGTTCTGCCTTGTTCAAAATTCAGTTACCTTCATGTCTTCTAGCTTCTTCGTGCCTCAGTTAACCCAGCCCTGGCAGCAATCTCTGTAGAACCTGTGAAGCTCTGTAGCTGAGCTGCTGCAACACACAATAATTTTCCATCAGTGTCATCTACAGTAACATTTTACCGCTTATCATTTAGCATTCCCTTTCCTTAAATCTCCTAAAATTTGAGTTCTGCTTGGTTTTGTTTTTTTTTCCTTTGTAAATGGAGCTGCAGACATCGGTTTACCAACCAGCTGTGCTCCTCTTTCGAGCTGATGTCACCATTTCACCTTCCATCCATCTTCCCCTGCAGTTTGTGCTCCTTTCCTAGGGGCTGCAAATTTCACCTGCCATTAATTTTGTTCATTCAGTATGGTTGTTTAGGAGGGGAAAAAAACCCAAAGGATTGAGGAAATGCTGCTATTCCTATTTGCCTTCTTTCTCCAGACTTGTCTCTAACAGTTACATAGGACTTGAAAGGTCAGAGACTGCAGTCTTCCAGGGGCACAGGAAGAGAACTAGAAAAAAATAGTGATGACTGAAAATGGAACAGGTTAAGAGTTTGGCTAGCCAAAAAAAAAAAAAAGAGAGGGAGAAGAAAACTGAAGGTACACATGATGACAGTCTTCAAAACATAAAAATTCTATGGTAAAAGGGAAAAGAACAACCTGTTCCCTACACAGACAGGGCAAGGAGTAATGAGGTTAAACTGCACCTGAAGAGTTTCTGATAGGAGGCAACAGGAAACCATCCCTAAGTTAAAGGGAAATCATAGAATCATAGAATGGTTTAGGTTGGAAGGGACCTCAAGGATCATCCAGCTCCAACCCCCTGCCACAGGCAGGGACACCTCCCACTAGAGCAGCTCGCCCAAATCGAGCACTGCAAGAGATGCCAGAGGAGGTTATAAAGTTCCATCCACGAAGATCTTTGCATAATCTGGATATTTGCCAGGAAAGAGATGGAGAAAATGGATTTATGGCAGTAAAATCACAGGATGGACATGGGGAACTCTTACCATTCCTTTCTGTCCCAGTAAGTTTATGCCATAGCTATGAAGTCCAGAAAGATCCAGTCACCTTCCCCTCTTGTTGGATGAGTGTCAAAATATGTGAATCCAAATTTAAGGTTTATACCACTGCAGACCAAGGGCTCTGTTCATTCTAGCTCTTACTGCCCCAAAATACCCAAGTTCATTTTACAAAGTGAACCATGTGCCAGAGAAGGGTTAATGCCTCCCTTCTTCTTCCCTTTTTTTGCCCAAAATACCATCTCCCAATTTAGAGAAAAATCTATTCTCCACTCAGCTCTGATCATAAGATTAGTTCCAAGCATATGAGCAAGAGGCTTGAGTCAGCAGCAGGACCACCACAAACACCTCTGCCCAGCTTTTCTTCTCTTGCTGGTGCTTCTCTGATATTTCAGAGAGAGGTGACACTTCCCCAAGTCACCCTAAAAGTAACACAGTCAGGGACCACGGGAAGAAAGCTCCATCAAATAAAACTCACAAAAAAATATTATTTGCTGAGCCTTGCAGGCAACTCACAGAAAATCTGGAGTGGGGGATGGACAAATACACTACACCGAGTGCAGTGAGTTAATCTTTATTCCAAACAATTTTCCAAAGAGGGAAGAGCCAGCAAATGACAAGGGGACTGAAAAGGCATATGGAGTCAGTTTCTGAAATGGACTCTCACATCCTTCCACCTGTCTTTAAAAGAAAATCAGATTCACTTTGAGAAGCTCATTTTATGACAGACCTCCTCTCACACAAGCCACTGCCATGGCCAGCCTTCCTCTATTGTCTCCTACCTCTGTTGCCACATCCTGCCACAGTGAAGAAACATCATTTCAGCAACAGCTCCTTTACACTTTACAGTAAGGGCTTTTCATCCTTGGGGGTGCCAACTCCCCATTATGGCTTTAATTGCTAAATCCTAGTTCAAACCTGCGCTCTCATACTAATTGTGATTGTGACTTTATGAGGCTGTACCATTCAACACCACAGGCTGTTTGCTCCCACTGTCCTGTTTGGGAGGCTGCTCAGACCATCAGCAAACTCCTCCCTCCTGGTTTTCAGCCTCAATTTCATGATAAATCTTCTCTGGTACCAAGAACGTTCAGCTCTCCACACCCCAGCACTGCTGTTAAGCAACACCTTCCACAGATGACCACTCCGTATCTTTCTGCAGTCACAGAGCTAGGCAACCAAAATGCCTGCAGTTACAGGCCAAAACCTGTGTCACAGCACACGTCCATGGGCAAACTGAGAACAGCTTGCAGTCTGTTACCTGCTGCTGATGTGTGCTCTCATCACAAGCGACACACCACTGCAGGATGAGAGATGCCTGTATTTTGGTCACCTTGTCACAGAACAGGGCAGGAGCTGTGCAACAGTCAGGGTATTTGGCAGCATGCTGCAGGCAGAATGGTTACATGCCTCAGGTCAACCAAGTCTACTTGAATCCCACCTTCCAGCTTTTACTAGGCTAAATAAGATGAGCTCCAAGACAGGTCTCCAGCATATTGAAGCCCAGAACAAATTACAAGACATTTTTTTTGCCAAGACAGACCAATGCATTCGGATCTTGGTTTGCTTATTTCATTGTAACATTACACTACTTCAGCTCCATCTGTGACTGCTTTGCTGGGAAGGCAAAACACACCACTTGAGGCCAGCAGCATCTATCAAGTTTCAGCATCCCTTGAGTCCTCTCTGTGACATACAGAACGAGATCTGCCATAACCAGAATGCAAAAGGACGACTGGCCAGGTGGCTTTACCTACTACTGGTATGCTTCATGGCCCAAACATTCACCTTTCTAGCAGCAGCATCAGATGGAGATTTCCCACCTGTGGTAGTCCGGCAGAACCCAAACCAGGCAAGGCTGCCACACCAAGGTGTAAGGGTGCTTTTCTGGTGAAACTCAACGCGCTTGCTGCTTTTGCAGCATCTCTGAGGCCGTAAGGAGGCACTGGAGGAGAATGAGAGTAGTGCAGAGAGGTACTGCGAGGTAACTCCTTCCCCCAACAGTTGCGGAAGTATTCTTAATGCGCACAGAAGCCCTTTTGCCTTTGCTGTAAGAGATGGCTTAGCATGAAACTCGGCGCAAGTAGCGAGCCTATCTGATCGCGCTCGGCCTCAGCCTGCGCCATGCCAACGCCCCGAATTAACTCACATATTCCAGCACCAGCGCCAGGACAAGCGTCCTGCTCCGAACTAGCGCCGCTGCCGGACCCCAGGGATGTCTCGGCAGGACACGCAGGTGCGACGGACCACTCCTGTTCCCCTCCCCTCGATGGCAACGACTGCCCTGTGACTAACGCGGCCTGACAGGCGCGTCCACCGCGCTCGCCTCAGCACCAACCACCCCTCTCCCCCCGCCCGCCTCAGCGCCAACCGCCACCCCCGCTGACATCACCGAGCTGGATTTAAATAGCTCCACAGCCCCCTGCCTCCCGGATACAGCGTGCCCCATTGGCGGCGGCGCCAGCCTATCGCCGCGCTGCGCCGCTCGCCTCCGCCAATGGCGGGGCTGCCGGCGCCGCGCACCTCCCCTGTCGCTAAGGGAGGGAAATACAGCGCGGCGCGGCGGGCTGTCAGGTGCGCTGGGCTGCGCTGCGCCCGCCGGCCGGGGACAGGGCTCGGCGGTGGGGCTGGCGGGCTGGGTTTGCTTTCCTTAACCCCCCCTTGGCTTTTATCCCAGCTTAGGCGAGCCGCTGTGGCCAGCCGCGGTGCCGGCACGGGAAGGGAAGGGAGGGGAGCGTGGAAAGTGGCAGTTTCCGCCTTTGTTTTAAGGGCTGCAGCGTTCTTGGGGTGGCGAAATGCTGGACGAGCGTCGGGAGGAGGGCAGCTCCGCCGAGCTGCTTGCTTGGGGAGAGCGGAGAGACAGAGAGAGAGAAAAAAAGGGATATGTCGGTGGAGACCGGGGAGGGTAGCCAGGCTGCTGGGGCTCGGCGGCCACAGACGGCCGATTTGTGGGAAGAGGACGGGATGAGAAATAAACGCACCTGGCAGCGGTGTTAGAGGAGAGGTGGGGGGAAGGAGATGGAGAGAGGCCGTCTGCCTCCACGGGCTGCCGGAGCCGCTGGATGTTCGGGCTCCCCGCCGAGCTGCAATGGACGCTGCCCGCCGCTGGCCGCAGAGCGGAGCCGCCCCGCCACCGCCGCCGCCGAGGGAGAGCTCTCGCCAGGAGCCGGCCCGCAGCGCGCCCCTCGCTTGGCGCCGAAGAGGGTCCAGGGTTTTCCTCTTCGGCAACGCTCCGGTCAACGTCGGCTCTGCAGCCGGCCGCCCGGATAGGTTGCATGGCAGCCACTGCTCGAGCGAATAGGTAAACACCACTGTGTAGATGTGCTGTTTGGAGAGGAAAAAAAAAGAATAAAATAAAAAATAAGCCGAGAATGCGGATGTTTGGCTTGGCACAGGGACTGGCGCTGCGCGGGGAGATGTAACAGCCTCTTCTCCGGTGCCTTGTGCGGCGGCGAGGTGTAGCCTGGCGCAGATGAAATCCTTACGTAAGGCGGGCTGGGCACCTGCTGGGCCGCGCATCGCCAGGCGCTGCCCCGCCAGAATTACCTGGCACTGGCCCTGCCATGCCGCAGCCTGGCACTGCGGGGCCTGTCCTAAAAGCAGACTTTCCTCTGCCAGAGCTCTTCTGTGTAAGAGCTGCGTAGCATTGTGGATAGCAAGCAAAAATCGGTTACATTCTCAACTCGGAAAACTGAACTCCTTTCACTGGTTATCAAGCTTAAAAGCTTTCAAGGAGAAGGTATTAATCGACTTTGCTGTCAAGCCAGAATAGCCTTGCTTTAGAACGTTTCTACGTGGTTGCTGTTTACTGCTACACACCCTGCAAACATTTCCAATTTGTTTCTCTCCCTGCCCCACAATGTATTGATATGTTGCATGAAAATAATAAAGATGTCGGTGTGCACGCTCAAAAAGGCTAATGTGTCTGCAGGAACTAGAGGCAAAACACAGAACAGAGCTGAGACATTTCTTGGGTTTGATCTCAGTTTCTACCTCTGCCTACATTTTGGAGCAAGGTGATGAACTTTCTGCCTTGCTGCTTTGCTTACCCTCTTGCCCGTTCATCCTCCAATTAAGAACAAAACTTAAATCGCTGTTTTGCTGGGCAGATGTGTTTGTTTTTTTTTTAAGATTAAAAATATCCTATGCAAAGTGAAACATAAATTATTGTAAGAGAAGCTGCAAATACATACTGTAGAGGTCCTGATGAAAGTGAAAATAAAAATCCAAGGAATAGTGTGTCCTTCTCTGGAACCAGCAGCCCAGTTACCAGAGATGCGAGGTGCCTGTCTGTGTATGTCCGTGTGATGTGATGAAGTTTATGTCAAGGTTTCTTTCCCTTTTTGGGTGAGGGCATCCTGTAACAAATCCTTCCCTCCTTAGATTTCTATTTCCTCCTTTTCCTTACCTGTTACCCGTCTCGATGAAGGATGAGGACTGTGAAGCTTTGTTTCCCCTTGTCGTTGCAGAATTCCTTGGATGAATCAGAAGCACTGGGAGCAGTTGATGATGTCCGTGGGAGGAAGGCACAAGCCACCAAGGCCCCGTTCCCTCCATCTTGAGCTTTCCGTGGTGATTTGCAGCAGCAGCAGCACAGGGAAGTATGATGCACCGAGGGACTGAAGTCAGTGTTTAAATCTGACTTCGCCTCGCTGTAAATGACCGTGCAAGATTCAGATCAGCAGAGGACCAGGGGTAGAATATCAGAAGTACTTAAGGTGCATCTTTTAAAAGTTCTGGCTTGCCTAGCTAAAGGTGAAGGAGCAATTTAGAAAGCATGTTGATGTTTACTGTCCTAAGATAATGTGGATCATCACTTTCTGCTATGTACAGTTACCTCTTGGCTGAATCTCTGTCACCTTTTGGGTTCAAGGGAACTGTATTGGTTTAAGTTAGTTAAGGAACTAACCCAGCTAAGTTTTAAATCATAGGAATAATACTCACCCCCTCAGTCAGATTTGCCCTTCATGTTACTTGTGTTTCATAATCCTCCTTGCTCTCCATTTCATCATTACAAGACCAGCATTTCTGTTGGGGGGATGTAAGGGGAGGGGGGGAAGAAAAAAAAGAAAGGAGGAAGAAAACCTTCCCTTAAAAAACAGTATTTTTAAAATCTGGTCTGTATTTTCATGTTGAAATAAATTTAGGGCACAAGCTCACCTGATTTGTTTGGCTTTTTTTCAGTAGGCTGATTTAGTTTCATTTCCTTACTCTGGTATTAGATCTAGAAGTTCTCAGAAAAGGAATGTTTGATGCACCAGAACCCTTGAGGATTTTGATATGAGACATGATATCACGAGTAACATCTCCACTTCTGTTAGTTTTTACTTATGTAGACAAGATTGAATCACCATTTTTAGCTATTCTTCAGCAGAACTCGTAATCTATCAATGTGTCAGCTCAACAGCAGTTTTCTCTTCACACTAATGTGAACCAGAAGGTCCAGCTATCAGTGATTTTGACAGTTTTATTCTGAGGTTGCATGCCTTGCAGAAGTTTGAAGAAAATGAATAATAGGACCTATTATTTTTTCTTAAAGATACACAAAACATAAAATGCATCATCTAAAACATCTCAAACTCGTTTGTACCGAGTAACGTTCCTCGCTTAGGTGTTTCAGAAGCCTTAAGCTATAACCACTTCTAATATTTGTGTGATAAATAGCAAATAGAAGATCAAATGTGAGTCCCCTATTTTTGTGAATGCCTCAGATTGCCCTCTGTGGTGTTACATAATGCATCATAAAGGAATACGTGCTTTCATTCTCTTTAAATCACTCTGGCATGGATAGTACTAAGCCTTCCTTCAAGTCCTCGTTATGCAAGTCCTTGCTACTGTTAATAGCTGTCAACTCTGCAGGGTTACTTAAAAAAACAAACCAACAAGGTAACTGCAGACTTTTTGGGAAGCTCCTTGCATTTCTGGCACGTACAGTGAGTCAGCTCCAGGTGCGTCTCTCCCTTTCTCAACCATAAATTATTATGAACAAACAGTTTCCCCCCTCCTAGAAGGAAAACCCCCATTTATCCCAGTATATCGCAAAGTACACTCTTGTGGGGGTTGGTTTTGTTCCTGTTTAGTTGTTATTATGACTGCCTGCACTTCTCCAGTGTTAGAACACAGTGGCATAGCCCAGAATGCAGTAACGTTTGCAATGGCTGTGGGAAAATGCAGGCTTACAACGAAGCACCGAAAAAAAAATAGCCTGTAGCGTACTTAAAAATCCATGACCAATGCAGCAAAGCTATTAGGTAACCAAAAAAAAATCCATATCAGCATTAAGCACTGTTATTTAAAGTGAAATCTGTGTTGCCCAGCATGAGCAGCATTCAGGTGAAATTGATGAGACATCTACATAGGACAGAAAGAATCCTTTCTTTTTTTAAGCTATGACAATGTGTTGTATTTCTTTGCTTAGGAAGTGGAATTGTTCTTCTCACAAAGGCATAAAATTAACAACAAGGATTTCAGAGAATGAGCTGCGTTGCCTGGTTTGTTTGTTTTACCTTTATCATAGAAATAATTTTGGGGAGGGTGGGAAAAAAAAATCAGGAGAAACGTGTCTGGGTTTTGCAGTATGACGGAGATCATTCCTGGTACCCTGTGCTTTAACAAGGCCTTGGGTTTAGAGATGCTGAAATGGGGATACCTCAAAATTAATAATAGTGACTATATAAGGAAAAGTTGTAGTTTATATTTGTAGAAGCATAGAAATAGTAATTCAGTCATGTCTCACCAGGAAAGGAAGGGTTTACTTCATGTTCTGTTAATAGATCTGATAGTTGGGCTATTGCATTTGGACATTTCTGTACCTTTTTGTTGCCCCTGTAAATCAGGAGCCCTCGCTTGTTTATTTCCCTTTTCCTGGTCCTAATTATTTTTCAAAGTTGAGCTGAATTTTGCTCTTTTTTTGGTATGACACATGGAAAAAAAAAATATTCCTCTTGCAAGCAGTAGGTTGCTGGGAGGAGGTCTGCAGTGTAAAATATTGTACCTACAAAACTGTGCTCCGACAGGAGATTAAATAAGCAAGAGCAGAATGACTGAGAGGAGTCATTTGTCACAGATGTTTGTACAGTTGTGTTTTAAGCTGGATTCATCAAACATGATAAGGAATAAATTTTGCCTGCTATGAAGCTACCTTTCAAGGAGGCTTAAGTGGGTTAAGTGGAAACTATGGTTTGAAAATAGAGGGAAATGTTACCGAGCAGTTGCCAGCTCGATTCGGTAGCCAAAGTGGGTTCAAGGAAGTAAACCGGAGAACGCTGCTTTTGCAGTGTCAATAATATGTCAGTTCAGAAGTAAAAAGGAAAATGAACCACAAATATCTTACTGTGGATTACTGAGTTACTTTAGCTCCAAGATGCCTTTTGTCTGTGGAGCACAGAATTTTTCCCACGGACGTCCAGATGACGATCATTATAAAGGGTACCAATGCCGTCGGAGAGCAAGCATGAAGTGTTGATGTGATAACCTCTGCTGCTTACCTGGCATTTACTAACTGCTTTGACACTTATTTTCCAAGTTTGTAACTTAAGTCTAGCAATAAATCTCAGTGAAAATGCACGAGGTAGGCAGTAGTGCAATATTTGTTTCATTTTTTTTTTAGGTAGACTGATTATAGTCTTTAATAAAGCAGGATAGGAATGAGAAGGCCCAGAACTAAGATTATATTTAAAAGGAGATTTAAAAATAAATGAGTATCAGATTCGCTCTTAGTTTGTGTTGGTTGATATCTGTGTTGATACAATTTTCCCTTTTGCAAGCTCTTTTCTGGCTCACCTCTTTCACAGGTGAGCCCCAAAAAGGGAGAAAAACAATGGCTACAATTACCTTCTGTTTCCTGGAGTAAATGATTAATTTTTTTTCTCCCCCCAAACTGAAATCCATGCCTTAACTTGCTGGACTTCCACCTAGTTCAACTTGTGGGATTTCTGAGAAAATAGGTAGTGGTGTCCATTTTAACGCAGCTCACTGCAGCACAGCAGCTGTAATCCAGCATTTTTTTCCCCTCTCTCATTGCCAGAAAGGCAGAGTTGTCAGCCTGTTTGCTTTTAACTACCCAAAAGGTGAGTTGGAAAATACCAACATTTTAGATCCAGCGTTTAGCTTTTTCAGTCTGTAATTCCTTTGGAGTTTGGGAAGTGAATGCTCCGCAGAATGATGATCAGAAAAATTGAGGCTTACATAATCAAGCCATACACTTGTCTGTTGCCTCCCTTCCTCCATTTAGCTTTCATTTCACTCCAAAAAAAAAGGAAAAATTTGGGATGTACAATTCCTGTGGCACACTGATTGCATACACACATCCATGAGACTGCAGAGCTAAGCTATTTAGTATGTGTTTAGGAAAAGAAAGCAGTAAGCAAAAATGTTAAAGCCTTCAGATGGCTAAACTTAAGATGATAATCATCCTTAAATACAATGTTCTCTAATATGTACCTAGCTGGGTAGCATTCAGTCTCTTTTCTTTGCATGTGGAATTAGAGATTTTTTTCTCTGTTTCATATTCAAAATAAGAAAAATAAGAATCTCTTCTCTTTTTTTTTTTTCCTTCCTCCTTTTCTTAACTCGTCCTAAAGCTTTGTGAGGGAGTTGGTTTTAATACCCAGCTTCCAGAGGATGAGCAGTGGTTGTTGTGGACGAAGTATATAGCAAATGAATGAAAACTCTGCCCTGCTAGATAATTAGAAATGGAATTAATTACAAGGAATAATATTCAAAACTGGATCTAAATATGTTAACGTGAACTCTTACCCATAGGTGGCAGTCAGCTTTCACTGTAGTGGGGATGCCAAACTTTTGGTTCATGCTATTCAGACTGACGCTGAAATGATTTTTGATGGGGTATGCCTGCGTGCATGTACCTAAGCACATACAAGTCTTGGTGCTGGGGAGAGGGGGAAGGAGGTCAAGCTGACCCTAAAACTGCTACACAGAAGCAAAAGGAACGATCATATTCTGCAGCAGAGGTCCAGGTATATTTTAAACCACACAAATGATTTTTTTTTAAGCCATCCTTTTGCTGATGCCTGTCTAAATGAAGCAGTGATCGTGCAGAAAGGAGCAGGTGCCCCTCTAAACTGAGCAGAAAGGCAAGGATCTCACCAGCCTTAGAGAACACAGCCCCTGCACCGTGCCCAGTCCTCCAGACCACAGTTCTGTTTTGGTGCTCATTATCTGTACAGTTCAGAAGCGCTACAGTGATGATGTTCTGCCCTGGAGAAAATCCCAGCAATAAACTCCTCCAAACACGGAGCACATACAGAAAAGGTGCTCCTGGGAAGGGTGTCCTCTCAGCCACTGAAAGCCAGCAGACCCTGTGGACTGTAGCTCTCCATCTCTTGGCAGCTGCCACTGACACCACGGCAGCGCTGCGCAAGGGGAGGATGCTGCCTGGGAGAGCAGAGAGCCACTTTGCTTTGCCCTTAGCTTTTTTAGGGCTTTACATGCAATTCGAGGGGATTTCCTTTTGCAATACCACTAAGGAGGCACTTGAGACCTCAGCAAAACTGGAGGAGGTCATCTCAGCCTAAACCAAACAGAACTTGTGAACCTACACCCGAGATGTACTGGGATGATCGTGCTCTTCTGAGAAGGGCTCTGAGCAGAAATTCATAAGCAGGTAAAGTCACATTCTTTTTACTATCACAGCTATGCTGGGTCTTCTCTCACTTAACAGTGTGTCAAGGTAGGCCATGGTACACTTTGAGCAGAGGTCAGGAACTAGCGTTTTCCAAAACGGAAAATTGGCCAAATAGACAATTACATGTTGCTGCGACAGTGGTATGCTGTGATGCAAGATTAAGGGCTCAGAATTCAGCAGAATGGTGCAGTATTATTAAAACAGAAGGCCTAATTCTCCTTATGCAAGAGCCACAGCAACACACATCATTGTATAAGCCAGAGCAGGCAGTGTGATTTCACAGGCAGGCATGGTATTTCCACATACGTGCCACCACGATGTGACTAATGAGATGCTTGCATATGCACGGCCCCATTTGTTCCCCAACTGTAATAATTAGGAGGGTTGCACTCCACCTTAATTTACACTCTTGTGTAACGCTGTTGAGTACAAGATAGCAGGTGGTGATACACTGCCTGGTGACAAATGTGTACATTTGATAGGAGTTTCAAAAATCAGAGCTTTGATCGTCAGCTCTGACCTTGGCATAGGCAAGAGTGGAGAAGACCTCCTCAGCCGGCAGGCCTGATCCCAGCTCTCACAGGCAGCCACATTGCACTGCTCAGTTTCCTTGCAGAAATGCCAGACTCCATCTTGAAGCTCCCCTTGTAAGGTTGCTCCTTGTTCTCGGTTCCCCTGCACGGTTAAAGACTGCAGATAAGGCGTCTTGTGACCAGCTCAGCCTCTCCTCTTCTGCATGATCTTTGACTGCAGTTTAAGGAGCATTTCTCTCTCCCTGTGCAACCTCCCTTCTAATCTGTCACCACTTCAGCTTTCATAGGCTACTGCCAAAATCTGCTCAGCCGAAACAGCTGTGCCATACCTGTGGCAGACAAAGACGCTCTTCCTTGACCATTCTTCTAACTCTCCTTTTGCACCTTTTCCACTTTCAAGGAATGTCTTTTACCATGCAGGGCTGGAAGCAGATGCCATATTCCAGATAAGATGTCACCAGGGCCTCTCGTGGTGACATTAATACCTTCCTCTCCCTGCTAGATAAACAGCAACTCTTTTTCTTCTTTTAATGTACATTTTTACATCCAGAGCTCCCTACTTTCAGCACCTCACAGGCTTTGAGGCCTGACTGAAGCACCCAACTTCACCTTTTTTTATGGATGCTGATAGCAAAAGCTCTTGCCGTTTATTCCTGGTTTGTGACCTTGCCTTTTGACCCACGGTACTGGCATTGCATGACAAAGGTGTCAAAAGGCTTTTTTATAAGAAAGGTGTGACCAATTTAATCCAAGCCATGGGCTTCCCCTGAATTTTCTGGCATGTCCAGATTTGTTCAGGAATCGCCACACTTTGCACGACGACGGACGTGAGCTGGGACATGCACCTGATAGGGCGCAGGGCTCCGCAGGTGAGGCAGCCTGGCTTATGAAATAGAGTTGTCTCCAGTATTGCATTACCTGGGGCACATCACGGTGTGTTATTTCAGGTAAGCCTTTAGAATGTCACACAGTACTTCTGACTCAGTGTCCTGCTCTGGCTTCATTTGACAGCTCTGGGAGTAAGAGACCAAATTCTGAACTATTTTTCCCAGCTCAGCAGCGGAGGTGGACTTAGTGTCACATTATATTGTTTCTATTGATCCCACAGGTTAACCTCCAGCCTGGGAGACTGAAGGCAGAGCAGGTTGTACAGAAGATCTGTGGCACTCTTGATTAACATGTAATAATTACCCATTTTCTTGTAAATAAAAGAACCTGGAGGATTTCAATGGCTGTGCCTGGAAGTCAGTAACTCCACAAATGCAGTGTTAGGTTGGAATTGGTGCTCTTCAGATGTCCCTTCACCCCCTACCATTCTATGATTCTTCCTCCCCCTAATTAAACAAGCAAAAGAAAAAAAAAAAATCTATTTTTCTTTCTCTTCTTTGCCTTTCCTTGGAACTTGCTGTATGAAATTAGTGTTAGGGCATCTCACTTGAAAGACTTTACTTCTATGCCTGCAGGACAATTGAGGAACTTGGCCATGATGGTTTACTGCACTGAAGAACTTTTGCTAGGTTTGGTGTATGCTGAGCTCCAGTACACTGAGCCAAGTCCATCATCTCAAATGACTTTTGTGGCCTTTGTTATTCAATATTCTATCCCCTCTTTGTACCCTTGCTTTGTGTCATTCTCTGATCATTCCTAGGTTAAAGCAGTCAGCAAAAATCAGCAGTAAGGTCTATCTGGTATAATTTTTAAGGGTGTCTGCTATCAGCTTTCCTCTGAGCTGAGACTTCCACTTCCAAACTACTTCAACAAGCTTTTATTCATATTAAGCTGGTAATTGTTGTCCTCCTTAGTTTGAGGGAGGTGGGGGTGTTGGTTTTTATTTCAAGCAACACACTAACAAATATTTTTTCTGAAATCCAGTCAGGTTAAGTCAGTTCATCTCCTTCATGTGGATTAAAAGAGTTTGGGGTTTTTTTTAATGCCATAATGTAATCTTAAGAAAGCTTCATAGTGGTTTTCTTATTTTTCACTTATCCAACTTATCCTAAGCTTCCTTGCACCCAACTTCTCGGTGGGCAGTCCCAATTTCCCCCTCTTTTAAACTCTGGTAACTTCTAAAGTCCTGTTTGAGGTGGCTGTTTTTCTACATGGATTCAAGGACCAAGCTGTACAAGTTTCCCCACCCAGAAATCAAGCTAAATGAAGTAATTTTTTCCTTTTTCACCTCCATGTAAAGAATTTAAGGAGAAGCTCACTCACAGAGATGATGGTGAAACATGGGATTTTCCTGGAGTCTTTAGCGTATAGCTGAGAAGATCATAAACATAAGAGCCTCTAAATCCTGCAATTTACTGCTCCAACACTTTCACACTTCACTTCTAGTCCAGCCAAGGGTTGGCCATATCTTGGAAGTTTAACAAAGCCTTAAAAATAAAGTGAACATCGCTAAAAAACTTGGTTAAGGTTGCTACAAGTTAAAAGGCATCCTATAAAAATCTGAAGTCACACTCAAATGAAGAAAATGGAAGAGACCATCTCATGTGTCAGGGTATGTCCATAAAAACACTACCATCTGTATCCACGAGTGAGTTCAAGGTGAAATTCACTGCCTCACATGGCACTAGTTTTTAGCAATGGCTGCAGAGAAGGATACAGGTAACTAACAGACCACTAGGCCTGATGAGCAAGCCAGGGGAACTGGTTAAAGAAAAGAATTAGAGAACAAATGGCCAAGTAAATGTGACTTTGGGAAAGAAGCCATGCCTTGAAAGTTCCTCTCTCTGGGGAGAGGAAAGCTGGCCAGCACACCTACACCACATTGAAAGGACATTTGACAGCTTTTACTGAAGTAGATAAGCTGTGTGGGCAGGTTCTCACAGACAAACAGGTGAAAAGAGAGGAAGCAAAGCACAAAAGCAAATGCTCACTTTTCATGCAATGGGAGACAAAGAGCCTCTCGACCAGCATTGTGCAGCATGGTCAAAAAACCGGGAAGGGGCATGAATAAATGTTGCAGAGGTCAACACAAAGGGAGGAGGAGAGAAGACATTGTGAAGCTGAATAACAAAACAGCAGATGAACTTGTGTGTGGACAACTGCTCGACAATGCTTTCAATGAAGAATTTTTTCCTAATATGCAACCTAAACCTCCCCAGCACAACTTCAGGCCATTTCCTCTTGTCCTATCACTTGTTAACTGGGAGGAGAGGCCAGTACCCCCTTGCTACAACCTCCTTTTGTGGAGTTGTAGAGAAGGTCTTCCCTCATCCTCCTTTGCTCCAAGCTAAACAACCCCAGTTCTCTCAAATGCCCCTCACAAACCCTGCCCTCCAGACCCTTCACCAGCTTAATTGCTCTTCTCGGGAAGCTGCAGCAAGGTGGCTGTTTGTCTCCTCTCCAAGCAACGAGTGATAGGATGAGGTCCTCAAGTTGCACCAGGGGAGGTTTGGGTTCTGTATTA
Source organism: Tricholaema leucomelas (assembly GCA_013400475.1). NCBI lineage: Eukaryota > Metazoa > Chordata > Aves > Piciformes > Lybiidae > Tricholaema lacrymosa > Tricholaema leucomelas. Next base: position 688,894 of record WAAF01002413.1, read on the forward strand.
GGAAAAAAAAAATCTTGGCTGAAAGGGCTACTGAGCACTGGAACAGGCTGCCCAGGGCAGTGATGGAGTCACCATGCCTGGAGAGATGTAAGAGCTGTGTAGATGTGGTGCTGAGTGGCATGGTTAAGTGGAGACTCGGTGACCCTGGGTTAACAGTTCACACTTAGTGATCCTAAAGGTCTCTTCCAACCAAAACACAGAATCTAAGATTCTGTGGCCATAGAGATAAAAGCAGAGGCTGGCAGAGTACAGTAATCTTCAGGATGTGTGGCCTCATTATCCTCAGCTGCTGTATAAGCCTAGTACAATAGTTCCTACTGCATCTTGTCTGAACTTTAACTACACCTTCTTTAGGGCAGAGAAACATTTTCCAAATTGCCTGAACATCACAGCACTTTTTAAAGGTATAATTTGCAGCTCCTCCATTCAGTACTTTCAGGGCAAGTCAGTAGTTCACTTTCCCCTGATTTATTTGTCAGTGTCACAGGGATAACTGCATTTGCCTGCTGGCATCGAATGCTGGAGGGTCCTGCAATTTCTGTAGTTTCAAGTTGCAGTTTATCTTGATGGGGGAGCAGTATCCTCAGATTACAAGTACATTAATTCCCTTCCTGGAGCAGAAGGTTTTCAGGAAATAAAAGCCCATTCCTAATCAGACAAGGAAATGAGGGCAGGGAGGTATGTCCACAATGAGACAAAGAATATGCAATTTTAATATAAGATGCACATGTAAAGCTGTTGACTTACCCTTCTTCACATTTCCTTGTCATCCAAGAAAAGCAAATATTATTTGGCTCAAGTTAGGTACAATTTTATTTAGTGTTAGGGTTAAACCAGCCCCACTGGGAATGGACAGCTGGGATTTAAGAAGATACCCAGACCACCTACAACCAGGATTCCTCTGGTGGCGGTCACTCAGAGACAATTTAGTTAAAGCCTTCCCATTTTTAATGGCCTTTACTGAAAGCAGGTCTCAGCCAGGGGCTGGACTAACTCTGCCATCCTTTATGCTCCTCCACACCTGCACAATTCTAGTGGGAGGTATCCCTGCCTATAGCAGAGGGTTGGAACTAGATGATTTTTGAGGTCCCTTCCAACCTAAACCATTCTATGGTTCCTGGATTGCCAAACCCAACACATGCTTTAAATGCCTTTTAAGTGGATCTCCTGGCAGTAAGAATTACCTCCCAGACCAACCACAGCATGTTGGAAACCCTAACAGACACATCCTTGTTTGGAGCAATCTTTCTCCTTGTGGTATTACTCCTGCTTTTACTGAAGAAGTCATCCAAGGCTCTTGCTGCTGCTAAAAACTGTTCATACAGATCTGCTTACAAACTCTGGCTTCACCTCACCCATGAGCGATGTTAGAGTGATCATCAAGCCTCTATCCTACCTAACTGGGGGGCCACCAGGGCCCCAGCCTTTAGAGACCCTCCACCATTCACCCAGTGTGCACCATGGGGGAGGAACTCACCAGTGATGATGGAAGGAGGATCACTCTGCCCAGTTGAGCAAGCTTAAGGCTTCTACTTTTCCTGGGGCTGATTATAAAGGGGAGTGGGCAGGGAGGACAAAGTGGTGACACCTGGGGTGGGAGGAGACTGCAACAGAACCCAGGTGCTCTGGGTTTGGGGGATGAAAGGTGAAAATGCTGTGTCAGGTGGGAAAGGGGCAGATATGGTGGGAAAGGGGATGTGGTGCTGAAGGGAGGAAGATGGAGAGCAAAGAAGGAAGGTGGGGGGAAATAGGAGGTGGAGAGGAAAGGTAGGGGAGAAGTGGGATGAAAAAACAATAAATGAAAACTGGACTGTAAAGGAAAAAGAGGAGATCTTGCTCTGGCAGAGGGGTGGACTGGATGATCTTTTGAGGTCTCTTCCAGCCCCTAACATTCTATCATTCTATGATCTTTAAACATCCACAGCACACACCTCTTCTGCTCTGGACTCCCTTTATGTTTGAGACAGAGAAATAAGGACCAGCTCATGTTAGTCTAAACCAGGGCTCTGAAGCAGGTGACAGCAGCTGTGCTCCAGATGTCCATCCTCTCCTGCTGACCAAAGGGAGGCTGCACAATCCGTTGGGATCACAAATGTTTTGATGTGATACACCCCAGGAAGGGTTTTTTTCCCCATGTGATGGTTAAATTCTACATCAATTGCACCCCTTCTTTCTCACTAGTAACAGTGAAGCTGCACAAGCACACCTAAAGACAAGTTGTGGTCCATTATCTGGGTCTGTTCATGAACTCTGATATCTTTTCTGTATTTCACACCAAAAAAGCTGGGTGTGGGGACAAGTACAAAAGTATCTTGTTCATCAGATTTGCCTTCTGCTTGGGGCTACAAGGAGGCTTTCACTGCGTGCAGAATATATTTTATTCATTTCATAGATTTACTTTTGCAGGCAGTTTAGGTTTGCATATGATATAAGTATTTGTTTTGTTGGATTTTCAAAACTTCTGGACAAAAAAAAAAGGGGGGGGAGGGAGGGGAAAGAATAAATGTTTCCACATAAATCTGTTTCTAGAAAACAAGGAAACAAATTGAAAAGCCAAAGTCTCCAGATTGCCACTGTCCAGCTGACAAAGCCAAGATCTCTAACCTGGCAGTGTCCAGCTGACAAAGCCAACATCTCCAGCTTGGCACTGTCCAGCTGACAAAGCCAAAATCTCTAACCTGGCACTGTCCAGCTGACAAAGCCAAAATCTCTAGCCTGGCACTGTCCAGCTGACAAAGCCAAAATCTCTAGCTTGGCACTGTCCAGCTGACAAAGCCAAAATCTCTAACCTGGCACTGTCCAGCTGACAAAGCCAACATCTCTAACCTGGCACTGTCCAACTGACAAAGCCAACATCTCCAGCTTGGCACTGTCCAGCTGACAAAGCCAAAATCTCTAACCTGGCACTGTCCAGCTGACAAAGCCAAAATCTCTAACCTGGCACTATCCAACTGACAAAGCCAACATCTCCAGCTTGGCACTGTTCAGCTGACAAAGCCAAAATCTCTAACCTGGCACTGTCCAGATGACATCAGTCACTTTGCTCGAGGAGGGAGCACAGCCTGTATCTGCTCTAGGAGCAAAGATGTGGAGCAAAGACAAGATTTCCACCAGTCAGGGTTTTGTCCAAAAAGAACGTCTTCATTCTTTGCACATAGTGGTAGCACTTGAGGGATGAGCTAAGTTTTATTTCCTGGTGACATGGAACACCCTTTAGGTGAAAAAAATTGGCTAAGCGTGGAAGAAAGAAGAGGAAAGCAAAGAGCATCAACTACTAATGACAAGGACAGTCCTTAGGAGGATAATTTTCTCCTTTCCAATCTGGAGCCCACGTGAAACTTTCTCCCAGCAGCACATGCATGACAGAGCCTCACTCAGCTGATAGTGCCAAGCAGCAGTGACCCTGGCACCAATGCCGAGGCAATATTTACAAAAGGATGAACTCTTTTCAAACAATGTCTCCAATGTACTAAGCACAAACAGGCTTTTCTTCCACATCAGGCATGCATGTTGTCTCGTTCCAACGATTTTGTGCATGTACAAATGTATTCATTGTGGACAATGCAAGGAAAATGTCATTCTCTATTTATATCCCAGTTTGCCTTTGTCCTCTTTACAGTATCTCGGGGCAGTGATGCAGAGCAGAGCCTTGCTCTAAACTCCTGCTGTTTTCCTCCTCATCTTCTTCCGAAGCTCTCGCAGTCACAGAGCTGCAGAGAGTTAAAAGGTTCCCTACAGCAGATTTTTTTTTTCATTGGAGACACAAAGATCAGTCTCTCTCCCTCCACTTCCCAGCAGAGAAGATCTAAAGTCCTGCCTCTTGCTCCATCACTCAGAGTACATAATGGTCTTGGCAGCAGAGGATGTGGTGGTAGCAGCGTTTTGAGCCATGTAAGTGGATGCACCTGGCACATCAGCCTGAATAGGCGATGCTAAGGCAATTCTCTCCCAGTAATGCATGAAACCATCCACTTCATGAACAGCCTCTCTGGGATAAAGGCTGCCTTTTTGTTGACTTGGATAAGTTCCCCAGTATGGTCAGAAAGGAATAATGGAGGACTTTAAAAGAAGGGCCCTTACACAGAAAAGAATTAATCTAGCAGCAGAAGGGCAGGGAGAAAGATTTAGAGACACTTGAAAACAAAAAAAAACACACACCCCCAGAGTCCCAGGACTGAACTAAAAGCATGGATGTAGACTTGCATTGTGTAGAACAAATCATCTGTCCTGAAAGCAGCATTCTTGGGCAGGTTGGACACATTTCTGGGTAGGAATTAGGAACATTATTTTAAGTGACATTGCAGGAAATGCTGTTCTGCTTTTCAAGTAGTGCCTGATTTTCTCCAGGATGGAAATTTCCACTGTTCTCAAGTGTGACATTCCACTCTGATAAGCTTCAGTTTATTGGTAAACTGTTAAGCATCACTTTAGTGGCACATTTAAGCACATCTTTAAAAAAAAAAAAATCAATTTATCCAAATCCCTACAATTAAAAAAATCACTTTAAATTGCAAACTCAGCCTTAAGCAGAGTTTGCCTTAATAGGTTTCTGCAGTCTTTCCAACCATGTGTGTACAAAGAAAATATTCACACAAGCCTCAAATGCAACAGAGAAATTAATATAACACATTCCATATGTTCTAAGAGACTGAAAAAATTCACATTTCTCAAGGAAGAATATGTGGCTGTCTTCCTCTGTGAGACTCCCAAGGTCTCTACACTCATTTGTATGGATGTCCCCAGTAAAAAGCATCCTTTCTGCCCAAGTTTCACACTCGATTCACCAGCAAGCATCAAAACTCTCACTGGTGCTTAGAGACTTTGCAAAAATATCATTCTTTTATTTTCTCTGTCTCCCCCCCTACCTAGGTAAAATATCTCAATTGAGCTGAAGTAGTTTTGCTCTCTGAAGGAAAAGCTTGAGACTTAATGTTACTAAATGAATTTGTTTGAAGCTGCATAATGCATGTTAGATAAAGGTTATATATCATAGAATCAACCAGGTTGGAAGAGACCTCCAAGATCATCCAGTCCAACCTTACACCCAGCCCTGCCCAATCAACCAGACCATGGCACTAAGTGCCTCATCCAGGCTTTTTTTGAACAGCTCCAGGGACAGTGACTCTTTTTTTGAACAGCTCCAGGGACAGTGACTCCACTGCCTCCCTGGGCAGCCCATTCCAATGCAAATCACTCTCTCTGCCAACAACTTCCTCCTAACATCCAGCCTAGACCTCCCCTGGCACAACTTGAGGCTATGTCCCCTTGTTCTGTTGCTGGTTGCCTGGCAGAAGAGACCAACCCCACCTGGCTACAGCCTCCCTTCAGGTAGTTGTGGACAGCAATGAGGTCTGCCCTGAGCCTCCTCTTCTGCAGGCTGCACACCCCCAGCTCCCTCAGCTTCTCCTCACAGGGCTTGCGTTCCCCCTTCTTGTAGTCTGTACTTGGAATCGTGCATGGTTTCATGCGCTTTACCCCATAAAAGATTGGGTAGCCTTAAAATTAGAGCAGTCAAACTTCTAGCACAGAATAAGGGGAAGATAAGGATCATACAGACACTGGGAACATAGAATCATAGAATCACTTTGGTTGAAAGAGACTTTCAAGAGGTCCAATCATTAACCCAACACTCCCAAGTCTGCTGCCAAGCCATGTCCCTCAGCACCACATCTACACAGCTCTTAATTCCCCTCCAGAGACTCCACCACTGCCCTGGGCAGCCTGTTCCAGTGCCTGACAATCCTCCCTTGCCTCTCCAGAGATGAAATTGCTCCTCATGTCCAACTCAAACCTCCCCTGGCACAACCTGAGGCCATCTCCTTCATCACCATCTTTCTCATCCTCAAGGAATTTTAAACCACTAACTGAGCGGTTCTTAAACAGTGGAGAAATATAACTTCTATTAGCTGAAAAACATATGAAGATCTTTTAACTTTTGGGTTTGGAGATAAACTGTGAAGGGCATAAACAGAAGTTTCACAAAGGTTGGTAATTCTGACATTTGGAGAGGTGATTAATCCCTCTGAGTGACTGAAAACAATGCCAAAGCCTCAAGATTAAATGATCATCTATTATAGATGTAGGCAATATATATGATTTCAGAGGCTGCTTGGCAGCAATCACTCACTCTGTTTTCTTTTTCATTCATTAAGCTTTTAGAAAGTAGCATTTCCCAAAGTTCATTCTGGCTTCTCCAACTGAAATCCAGATAGTTTGTTACAAGCTACTTTCCAGCGTTGGGGTTGGTTTGTTTGTTTGATCTTCCAAAAAATTCCTGACGTTGCTTTATTGCTGCACTGAAGACACTCACACAACAGAGCACTTCTCTTCCAGCTAATGACCAAAAAAAATCATTGGGAGTGTTTGAGTCTTTAGTGAACAGCAGGGTAGGGGGGGATTGGAATTTTTTTGTTGTTGTTAATTTTTTTTTCAGCCTCTTTTTTTTTCCCTTTAAAACTCTTTTCTTGATTTGCAAAAAGCTTCATTGTCTGCACGTCAATACAGGAGACCTTTTCTGCCAAAATGTAGCATTTTCCAAGGGTTGCTCTTAGATAAAATGCTACTGAGCAAATTGTTTTCATCAGATGACACATAGTGAATGAATTTAGGTTATAGGCTGGACTTGATGATCTCAGCCTCGATGATTCTGTGATTGCAACTAAGGGTATTTTATGCTTTTAGTTCTGCAACTGGTATTACTCCCTCTCTTTTGCTTTTTGGTAATTTCACATTTCTTAGCACCAAGAAAAAAAAAAAAAGAGAGAAGTTTAACTTCTGTTGCTGGAAGCTGTGCTAGGATTGTTTTCACAATCTGCTCTATTTGTCTGCTCTTACATCTGACAATCCACCATAAGCAATTGAGAAACATTTTCTGCACAAGCTGCATTAAGCCTCGTGGCAATTATTGCTATCTTGGCTGATCCATTCAAAACCATTTCTCCTCTTAATCCAAAAACCTAAAGCACTCTCTTGTTAGGCTGCATATTTTGTCTTCTGGAAGGCTCTGTAGTCATGGTCAGAATCCAGGTACAGATGCAATGTGACCGACTGAAGTTGCACAGACTCAATATCAGGCTTTAATCACTCTGATTACTCTCACTCTCTGCTGGGTCAATGCACCCCTGCACACTGTGCTAGACCTACAGGCAATACTGACCTGATGTTTCATAATTCAGCTTCTATTTCATACTCCAAAATTAGCAGATTACTTTAGATAACCACAACGATTTTGCCAGAAAGAAATCTCTCTGAGGTACCTGGCTCTGCAGATGAGTGCTGCACAACTGAATTCTCTACTCATAAACGGAAAGTTCTCTTCTGCAGTTCTAAGTATTAGATGTGTTGCTTGGGATCTATGGAGAGCCTACCTGACCCCAGCAAAGCCTGTAGCTCCGTGGCCTGGGAGTTGGGAAACTTCTGCACACCACAGTCCCACCACTTGACAATCTCTGCATCATCTTGGGCATTTTTCACCCCTACAGATATTCACAGACCTGGGCTAAACATTTCATAGAATGAGAGTCAAAGAATGGGTTGGAAGGGACCTTAAAGACCATCTAGTTCCACCCCCAACACTATGGGCAGGGACACCTTCCACTAGCCCAGGTTGCTCAAGGTATTATCCAACCTGGCCTTGAACATGTCCAGAGAGGAAGCATCCACAACCTCCCTGGGCAACCAGTTCCAGTGTCTCACCACCCTTACTATAAAGAACTTCTTTCTAACTTCCAGTCTAAAGATCATCAAGTCCAGTCAAACCTCAGCTGCCTCCAAAGCTGCTTTAAAATCCAGAACCCTTTTTCACTTGCACAGTCTGTGGACTGTGCCTCTGTGCAGGTGCAGAGCCACAAGGGAATTGAGAGATGGGGCCAGACAGACCCCAAAGTGTTTGGAAGCCTGCTCATGGGGCTGAACAGAAACATTGCAACCTACTTCTAGCCTGGCAGAAGTTGAGTAGCCTTTACTAACCTTCTGATGGACTCTTCAGGTGAATACTTCTGCTCTCTCCATGCAAAATGTCTTCAGGAGATGGTGGGAGAGCTTTACCTCTGAGAAGCTAGCAAATACCACTGAACTGTAGCTTTCATCAGTTCTAAGTCACACTTTAAAGACCAGATAGTTTTTAAGCAGTAGTAAAGAAAGACCTAGAAGGGAGAACAAAATGCTGGTGCAGATTTTGACAGCTGATAGCTCAGAAGTTTGGTAGTCACCTTCAGTGTTGCCATCTAGGATGGTTTTAAAGGACTTAATAGACCTAACCTCTTTCACCATGACTGGGGTAGCCAAACATGTAAAAGGTGCCCAAATGTCATCATACTGATCACCTGGGAGTTTGGTTTGGGTTTTTTTGCTTTAGCAAATTTCTCTGCCTAATGAAGAGGATGATTTGTAGATTTAATTGCTATTTATTTAATCCTGTTTCTGGGAAATTAAGCCTCTAGGACCATAGGACAAGGGAGGTTATTCTTCCCCTGTATTCAACACTAGTCAGGCCACACCTTGAGTACTGTGTCCAGTTATGAGCCACTCAATTCAGGAGAGATGTTAAGATACTTGAATTTATCCAAAGGATGGTACCAAGGCTGATGAGAGGCCTGGAACACAGCCCTTTGAGTAGAGGCTATGGGAGCTGGGGGTGTGCAGCCTGCAGAAGAGGAGGCTCAGGGCAGACCTCATTGCTGTCTACAACTACCTGAAAGGAGGCTGTAGCCAGGTGGGGTTGGTCTCTTCTGCCAGGCAACCAGCAACAGAACAAGGGGACACAGCCTCAAGTTGTGCCAGGGGAGGTCTAGGCTGGATGTTAGGAGGAAGTTGTTGGCAGAGAGAGTGATTGGCATTGGAATGGGCTGCCCAGGGAGGTGGTGGAGTCGCTGTCCCTGGAGCTGTTCAAAAAAAGCCTGGATGAGGCACTTAGTGCCATGGTCTGGTTGATTGGCTAGGGCTGGCTGCTAGGCTGGACTGAATGATCTCGGAGGACTCTTCCAACCTGACTGATTCTATGATTACAGTGACAGGGCACTGAAAGGTGGCTTTCATGTGTTCAAGCACTTCACACCTTCTAAGTCAGGCAGGCTTGGTGCACATCCTTGTGCAAAAGCTTCTGCAGCTTGTTTTACTTCATTCCTTTGACAGGGGCATTAAATTTGATAGCAAAACTACTCCCACCTTCTTTATATCACCAACTAGATAAGGGTGGGTTAGAGCACCTGCTTTTAATTTGGCCTTTACTGGGGTTGTTTTGGCAGGGAGAAAAAAAAATCCCACAACTGTTAAGCACTAACCTTGAATTAGAAGCTGACCTCTGAATTAGTCGACCTTCTTCTTGTAAATGCATTTGGTAGAGTATAAACATGAACCCTGTGTTTACATAATGTTAGTGACAGTGAAATGATTTCTTACCAGCACGGAAACCAGGAAATCCCAAACACTCCTTCCTTGCTGGTGAATGCTTTGCAACTCATGAGTATAACCTCCCCACCAAAGAGCAAAGGCTGATCGTGGCCCAGCCACATTCAGGATTTGTCTGGTTTTTCACTTACAATTACTGGATAATGATGATAAACTGCTGTCAGATGAAATGCAGGTCACCTCCCAGGGTGCATGTGGAAAGCTCTGGCTGTGATGCTGGTGACGGTGCAGCCTGCTCCTCTACCATGGTGGCTTCATCCACTGTGCTACAGCAGACACTGTGAAAGAGCAAAGAGTGTCACAGAATCACTGAATTTCCTAGATTGGGAAAGACCTTTAAGATCACCAATCATTAGCCTGATGGACTGACAAGTCCTTAACCAAACCATAAACCTAAGCACTACATCTATAGAACTCTTAAATGCCTCCAGGGATGGTGAGTTCACATCTCCCTGGGCAGCCTGACCACTCTTTCAGTAAAGACATTTTACTAATGTTCAATTTCACCTTCCCTTGGTGCAACTTGAGGTCATATCTTGTTACTTGTTTGAACAGACCAACCCCCACGTCTCTATAACCTTCTTTCAGGTAACTGTAGAGAGCAAGGAGGTCTCTGATAAGGTCTCCAGTAGCCTGAATCCAGCTTGGCACTGGGGAGCCTTGGCTCCAGCAGAGGACCACTGATGGCTCTGAGGGATGTCAGTCTTCAGCCACCTCACAGTACATCTAAGTTTCTCCACCTCTCCTGTTCCTGGCATGATGGAGCAAAGAATTTCAGTCCTGAAGAAGCTCATTCAACCATGGGAACCTCCAGCAGGTCCACAGCCCACCTCTGCTTTCCCATCTGGAGCAACACAGGCTGGCATATAGCAGCCTAGTGGGGCTCTGCACGTGTGCTGCTGTGTGCAAACAGCATCCTAATTCATCTCACTGCAATGTCTTCAAGGCTTGGAGCTTTTTTTTTCACATCCAGGGCAAATGAAAGCCATGGAGTGCCAGCAGGCTTTGCAGAGAGTCATAGAATGCAAGGGGTTGGAATGGGCCCTTGAGGGTCATCTTGTCCAACACCCTCTCCAGCAAGCAAAAACATCTTTAACTAGATCAGGTTGCTCAGAGCCTCATCATGTTTGACCTTGAGTGCCACCAGGGATGAGGCCTCAGAAGTGCCTGTGTTTCTTTGGCTGTTTTTAAGAATGAGCTTTGATAAAATTGGTTATATTAAGTATGATGAAAACCAAATCTAACTGAAAAAAGAAATACAAAGCCTTTTCTTGAGATATTCTGCAGCCCACAGAAGCAACTAACAGCTTACCAGAGGCAGAAGAGTTACTGGATTCATTTTAGTTTATTTTTGCCCACTTCAGAGTACTTTGTGAATGTCAAAGCTTTATTTTTTTGGTGGTAGTGTTAAATAAAGAGCAGAGCAGCTTTTGGGTTTTGGAAACTGTCTTTTCAGAAGGTGCTTTTTGTTTGTTAAATGATTGCATTAAGAGTGCATACCAGAGCAGAACACAGCATTTGTTGGCATGTCCTGCCATAATAAGTCTCTAAATTAAGATGGTATTTTTCCTGCTTTCAGCAACAGCAGCAAAGTGCTCTGCTCTTTGCTCTGTGTGTTGTTATTATTAGCTCCCCCATGATCGAATTCCAGCCCCGGGCACTGGTGGTGTGATGGGGCCGAGCTCTGATGGCAGGTTTCAGCCCTTGTTTTCTCTGGCTGCGTTTGCCCTACCTAATTCATGCTAGGAAACACAAAGGCTGGGCTGAGCAGAAGGGAACTGCACAGCCAGTTTAGCTGTCCTCAAATTACAGTTTATGACTTGTCCCCAGATTAGAGCAAAGTGTGTTTTGCTTAACATAAAGGGTGGGGAGACTCCTACTCCAGGCAGAAGCTTATCAGCTGCAGCTTCATCTCCCAGAGGTGAGAAGCCGCAGCAAAGCATCTGAAGGCTTCTTTCACCACTTCCCTGGGCAGCCTGTTCCAAGGGTCGTCAGATAATGGAACAGGCTGCCCAGGGAAGTGGTGGAGTCGTTGTCCCTGGAGGTGTTTAAAAGGTGTCTGGATGAGGTTCTTAGAGACAAGGTCTAACAGTTGTGTACAGGGAGATGTTAGGTTATAGTTAGATTTGATGATCTTAAAGTTCTTTCAACCAGGCAATTCTATGATTCTAAAATCAGCAGCAGACAATTCCCACTGCCCAGCACTGTTTTGCTCACCATCATCCTCTATGGGAGTGCCACTCAGCCGTTTGTGGGGGGAGGCATTCTGGGGCAGGCTGCAGGTGGTGTGGAAGGTCCTTCAGTGTTGCCAAACACTCAGTTTAGAGCAATCCTGGAAAAGGAAATGGATGGAGAAGAAGTCATGTGTGCAAAAAAGGAGTGGAGACTGACATTGAACAACATCTCCTCTCTTAGGAGGAGAGCCTGAGGATGCTGGGGCTCTTTAGCTTGGGAAAGAGGAGGCTGAGAGGTGACCTCATTCATGTTTATAAAGATGTAAAGGGTGAGTGCTAGAATGGAGCCAGGCTCTGTTCCGTGATGCCCGATGGCAGGCCAAGGGGCAATGGGTGGAAGCTGAGGCATAGGAAGTTCCATGGAAACACGAGGAAGAATTTTTTCACTGTGAGGGTGACAGAACACTGGAACAGACTGCCCAGGGGGGTTGTGGAGTCTCCCTCTCTGGAGATATTCAAGATCTGCCTGGATGCAGTCCTGTGTGATCTGGTATGGGTGATCCTGCTCTGGAGGGAGGTTGGACTAGATGAGGTCCCTTCCAGCCCCTGACATTCTGTGATTCTGTCATCTCGGGATAGCACTGAGAGGAAAAAAGTGACAATGCTATGTACATCAATACATGTGATGGCAGCATTTGTCCTTTCAAGCTCTGACATCCAGGCTCAAGCACTAGAGTCACTCGAGAAGAAACACTAGAACTGTTCCTAGTTCTAGTTCCTGAAAACCCGCAACAGCCACGCTAAGAGAACACAGGCTTGGAAGATTGATCTGTATCTTAACAGACTAAACTGTTTCCACCTGTGCAGGTTCATGGATTCTGCAGTAAATAAGAGTAACATCCTTCAAGGGGACTACATGTGAGCTATGTCATGCTTCCTAAGTTACTGCAGCTCCATCCTGAGAAGCCTATCATGACCCATACTGCCATACTTCACTCAGTTTTGTATTCCTAAGTGCTCCATTAGTTGTTAATTTCAAGGCAAATATGTGACAAAGTTGTATTGGAGAGATTTGTCTGTAAAAGCACCTTTAAAACACCAGGCAATTTAAGTTAGATACAGAGTGGTGGTTTGGGTAATCAAGACAGTAGGGTTTTGTTAGCCTTTTGGAGCTGTAACGGAATGCAGCTTGGTTATAAAATGATCAGAAGTATCTTGCTGCTTCTGTTATGCCTTCTCACACCATATTTGCAAATGAATTAACAAAATGCTTTGTGAAGATTCCTCCTGTGCATTCATTCATTCTTGTTAAAGAAATACCAAGAGGTCTCTTTGTAATTTTTAATCATTTCTTAGCCTTCCACATGCAGGTAACAGCTTCGTTTATTGCAACTGCTAACAGTGAAGCGATAAATGAACTCTGATCAAGGTTTTGATTAAAGAAATATTTGGGAGAACTCTAAGTTTCAGTAAGAAGAAATACACTGAAAATTGTAAGGAAAATCTGGTTTTAGTATCATGGAATAGTTTGTGTTGGAAGGGACCTGTGGAGCTCATATGGAACAAGCATAAGAAGCAGAGCTGGAACTGCTTCGACACTAGTTTCAGGCTCCTCAGCACCTTGTTCAACTGAGTTTGGACTATCTCCAGAAATGGAGATTTTGCTCTCATGCATTCTCTTACTCAAACAATTTGCAAAGAAACAATTCACTCCTGGTGTTTCAAACAAGGCTTGCCTGACAGCGTAGGAATTTTGCTGTCAATGGCACATTTTTATTTTCCTTTGAAATTCCCTGACACATCTGAATAGCAAAGAGAAATAAAAACTAAATAAAACGTGAAAAAAAAAATCACCATTTATACTTGTGTAGAAATAAAAGCACAGGGGAAAAAAATCAAACCTCATCATTATTTTTAACAGGCAAAAATGAAGTGGTGATGCCACTCTTAGCTGAGAAAAATACATTTCTAGGTGTGAATTTGGATCTGTGGGGAAAAACCCAAAACCAAACCAAGCTACTTTGACAGTCACTGGAAAAGCTCAAACAAAAGTCCTTAACATATATGAAACATACTGAGTGCTTTCACAGCCTTTTAATTTTCAACCTTGCACATCCTTGGCAAAACTCAGGGCCTAGCAACTGGCTCATTGTAATGAATCAAACCTGCATCAGTAAGAGGAGGAAGAAACAGAAGAGATCTTCATCAGTAAGAGGAGGGAGAAGAAACAAAAGAAATCTGCATCAGCAAGAGGAGGGAGAAGAAACACAGAAGAAACCTGCATCAGTAAGAGGAGGAAGGAGAAACACAGAAGAAATCTGCATCAGTAAGAAAAGGAAGGAGAAACACGGAAGAAACCTGCATCAGTAAGAGAAGGAAGGAAAAACACAGAAGAAACCTGCATCAGTCAAAGGAGGAAGGAGAAACACAGAAAAAACCTGCATCAGTCAGAGGAGGGAGAAGAAACACAGCAGAAACCTTCATCAGTAGGAGAAGGAAGGAGAAACACAAACGAAACCTGCATCAGTCAGAGGAGGGAGGAGAAACACAGTAGAAACCTTCATCAGTAAGAGAAGGGAGGAGAAACACAGAAGAACCATTTCTTTTCTCTCTGCTTTTAAAGCATTTGGACAAACCTACTGGAAACCCCTACCCCACACTGAAAATGTTTGTGGATCTTTGAAGGGCTTTTACAAGAAACTCACCATCTGAGACAACTCTGAAGTGCTGTCTCAAGCGAAGTATCTGTGTTAGTATTTGTCAGCACTTTCATTTGCTCTCATGCATCATTCCCACAATTATTTTATATATTTTTTGTTTCCTTTTTTGAAACTATTTTTTGTTTGTTTTAGGTTCCTCAATTATTTTCTAAATGTTTTTGTTTATTTTTTTAAACTAAAAATATTTTTGTTTTACTTCCTCACCAACACTGACACCGTATCAGTGAAGCTGTATTTAACAACCAGCTCTGCATGCTCTGATCAAGGACACAGTGGCCTGCAGGCACGGAGGTCTTGTGTGGTGCCATGGTCTGGAAACTCCCACTCTAATATTCATCCTTCTGCTTTCCTTCCCACATTTTAACTCTCATCTGGTATGCCACAGAACACACAAAGTGAAAGTAAGGTAAGGGAGAGTCTGCATTGTTGGCTGCACCACATTGTCTTGCCCACACACATTTGGAAGGATGAATAAGTGAAAAATGTTTCAACTGCCCAAGCTTCCCATCACATTTACATTTATAGTGTTGCCAAAACACCCCAGCTAACTTGCCTTTAACCTCTGAAAAAATTATGCAGCTTGAACCAGCTTTCCCAACAGCTTTTCTACACAGTTGAACTCTTATGTGCCCATCTTACCTAAAAAAAAACCCACAGAGGAACAGGTAGGTCTGGAATTGAAGACCGGTCTGAAACATTTTGAAGGCTGGAAACAAAGTCAAAACCAAGGCATGGGTTCAGAGGCATCCCATGTGAGAGCTGATGTTCAGTTCTGGATCAAATCCATGACTACTGTGAGTTGTCCCAGCTCCACTGGTGGCAGTTTCTATAGATTGAGAGCAGCAGTTGTCAGCACTCTGGTTTAGGGGCTGCTAACCACAGTGCAGGCTCTGGACCAGATCTTTCCCAGTCATTCAGGTGCACAGCTTTGCTGTGTGGTCAAAAAAAATATCTGTGTGCCCACCACCAGTGGCAAAAGCAACAAAATAGGGTTTGAGTGTTTGTGTGGCTGTTGCAATAATTCACAACCCAAATTTAATCCCAAATGTTTGGGTGGTGGCCTATCCTACACCTGCTTGGTGGAGCTGGAGAGGTGTTCCAAGAGCAGCACCAACAGCTGGGGAGCCTGGGATGGTCCAGTTCCCAGGCTGGAGGCTCTGCACCTACACAGAGGCACAGTCCACAGACTGTGCAAGTGAAAAAGGGTTCTGGATTTTAAAGCAGCTTTGGAGGCAGCTGAGGTTTGACTGGACTTGATGATCTTTAGACTGGAAGTTAGAAAGAAGTTCTTTATAGTAAGGGTGGTGAGACACTGGAACTGGTAGCCCAGGGAGGTTGTGGATGCTCCCTCTCTGGACATGTTCAAGACCAAGTTGGATGAGACCATGAGCAACCTAGGCTAGTGGAAAGGAGATTGGAACTAGATGATCTTTAAGGTCCCTTCCAACCCAATCCATTCTCTAAATCTATAAATCTTAAATATCTTTTCCAGTCTAGGCAATTCTGTGCTTCCAGCCTGTCCACTAGTTCCTGATCACCTCTCCTACCCAAGCTCCACAGCTCATTCACTTCTTGCAGCATTTTATTCCAATGGCCACTGGGAAGTGTTTGGCAAGTTAGGGCTGCTTGTGAGGTGGGAACTCACCTTAACCACCCCCAACAGCAGTGAGGTAAGGGAGGGACTTGTAACATTTTAAGGTCCAACTGTTAATGTTGGTTTGCCCTTCAGCACCGCTCAAGCTTTCATTAGAGCCTGTTTAATAGGCTTGCGTCATTAACAACAATTACCAGGCATTGTTCCATTCGGATTTCTCCTGCTAATTAGATTCACTCTGACAATCTGTATGGCCCATAAACCTAACCCCAAAATGAATATCTTCCCACAGTGAACAGAGTGAATGGTGAATAATCAGTTGAACAGTTGTGTTTGACTCTGCTTCTCCATACCAATGTGTTTATCAACAGGCTGCCAGGGCTCTTTGCCCAAGAGTCCTGCTCTGCTCCCAGCTGCCCTCACCAAAGGAGCAGGAGTCCCCCTGGCAGCTTTGTCAAACCAGCAAATGCTTACACAAGCTTTTAGAGCCTCCACTTTTAATTCTTGTGGGTTTTATGGGCATCTGGCTCTTCTCTTTTGTATTTACTCTTCTCTCACGCTCTGCCTTTCCCTCTCCCCCCTCGCTTTAGAAAGGCATCAATGATAGCGACAGTATTGGCTCTTAGGGAGGCTAAAGAGATTCAGAAGTGTACCTGTGCTGTCTCTCTGCAACGAAGTCTTGACAGCCTCAAACACCTCTGCTCTCCTTCCTGATCTCAGTATTTGGGCAACAAACCTGGGCTGGAAGCCATTTCTCAGCAACTTGCTGGGTCTTATCTGAGAGCCCCCAGCAACAGCCTCTCTCCAAAGAGGCAGCAATGCAGCTTCCAAACTTGGGCTGCTAAACGTGTGACTGGCTTGAGGCACGGCCAGAGGGTCAGGCTCTGCTCATACCTGTTTGTTTAGGTTGCATCTGGAGCCCTCCTGCAGACTTCCTTCTCCACAACGTATGCAGAAAAGCTTCTGGCAACTGTTAGGCAGAGCCATGTGCAGCTCATCGCCCTGGCTGCGAACCACCCAGGCAGGCGATTGCTTTTATTCATTTTCCAGTTGCTTTTACAAGCTTCGAGGGGAAAATATTAAGCCAAATTTAACTGCACACAACTGTGACCACTCTCCATGGCACACCACCATGGAGTGGGATCTCCAAAGTGGCAATACAGCTGAGTCATAGAATCATTTTGGTTGGGAAAGCCCTCTAAGGTCATCTAGTCCAACCACCAACCCTACACCACCATGGCCATTAAGCCATGTCCTGACATGCCGTGCCTGCACAGTTTTTGAACACCTCCAGGGACAGTTATTTCAACACTTCCCTGGACAACTTGTTTCAGTGCCTGACCAGTAAAGAAAGGTAGCTGTAGAGACCAGTGAGGTCTCCTCTCAACCTTCTCATCTCCAGACTAAACTATCCCTGTTCTCTCAGTTGCTCCTTGTAAGAACAGTTCTCCAGACCTTTCACCAGCTTCATTGCCTTTCTCTGGAGCTTAGCTGCAGCATGAGGTGCTGGTGGAAGGTAGTGAAACATTGCACCAGAGCTTCATGTGGTTCCAATGTACTGGCAGATGCCACCGAGCTGGTCCAGCTTGGGTTTTCCTCTCTCCTTTACCCCTGCTTATGCCACTTGCTCTGAGGGTTGCTTTTACTCCTAACCCAAAGAAAGTAAGTGTGAGTGTGGTGGTGACTGGCAGCAATGGGCTGGCCTTGGGCTAGAGCAGTCCCATTCTGGAAGTGTTTGGATACGTGAGCTTAAGATTCTGTCTGCATCACCACAGGCACATGATCCAGGACCTTCCTATGGCCTCCTGAGAGGCTGTCCAATCCCCTAAGTCTCCTTTGCAGCTCATCTCTGCAGCTGCTCTGCTGTTGGTGCATCTTTCCCAAACAGAGGGGTGGGAGGGGAGGAAAGTTAATCTGGGCTGTGTATCTGACTCTCATACTCCCTCATCTCAACTGGAAATAGAGACAACATAAGGACCAAGCTGGCAGCACACAACTCTTCTATGACTCAGTGATCCTCAGAGGTCCCTTCCAACCACTACCATTCTGTGGCTCTGTAATTCTGCAGCTATCTTGTGCTGACTTTTCTTTTTTCTTCAGATATTTTCCCATCTCATTCACTCCCTGTTAATAGCAAAAGCCACCTCTGACACTGTTTTTCACCTGCATGACTCTTTGTCTTTTACTTGAATGTCATCTTCCTTTTATTACAGCTGTTCTGGAACTGCCCTGCTCATCCTGCCTGGCCTCCAAACCATCTCCCTGCCCGCAACACATCAAGGCTTTGTGTAGCACAATGCTTGATTGGGCCACGACAGTGCCATTAGTGCAAACATCAAAGCAAAACCAGTCCCAACATTCCCAAGAGAAGCAGTGGATTCTCCTACATTGGTTGGTTTCAAGACTCAGCTTGACAGGGTGCTGGGCCAGCTTGTTTTACCCACACCATCACCTAGAAAGGTTGGATCAGATGACCCTTGGGCTTCCTTCCAACCTGGCATTTTATGACTCTAATTGAAGGATTCTCCTAGAGAACTCCTCCTGGCTTCAGATCTCCATCCTGAGCACTCATTGTCTCCTCGTACCAACAATGCAGCTCCTCTGCTAATCTGATTTGTTGCCAGCAAACTCAGCTGTTTCATTCCTGACATCATAGCAAATACATCAAACTGCCTTAGATAAAGGGACTCTGGCAGCTATCACCTGTCTGAAAAAAAGAATTGTTTTATCAAAGCAAGCCATCAGGCCAGTCTGGTAAGGTGTACCTCTAGCTGCAGTTCATCCCATTTTTTGATGTGCCCTTGCATTTTTTAATTCACCTTCAAGGTATGTTCCACAGCCCCACCACATACCAGTGAGGTCAGAGTTAGAAGGACAGTGGCTGCCTGGATTATTCTTTAACCTTGCACAACCAAAGGCATTGTAATGGATATTCTGCAGCCACAGGGTTCCTCACTGACTTGACAGATGTATGAAACCAGCTGCTATTAGATGTGACACCTCACATCCTGGTCTTTCCAGAATACCTGGACAAGCATGACCTGCCCCCCCACAACCCCCACCCCAGAGGAACACAGCCTGCTCTTTCAGCTTTGCTTCCCCACAGCAGTGATTCCATTTCCATATCCCGGTTCCCACTAACCACCCTGCTTTTGCCTCTAGGATTTGTCTTCCTTAAACAAGAACAGAGGTAAAACACTCCTTTGATTTTAGGCCATGCCTAGATTATCTCTAATCACATTTACTGCACAGCAGCCCAACTCTGCTTTTCTTCCTCTCTTACACTGGGATTTGAAGAAGTTTTCCTTGTATTTTTATTTCTGGAATACAAGTTTCAGCTCAGATTTGCTGTTGGCAGTTATACTGGCATTTCTTGATCTCTAAATGATCAGGTCCTCTTTCTGCAACCTGTGAACCCTTCTGTCTTCCCAACAACTTTCCAGTGTCTCACCACCCTCATGGCGAAGAAATTCTTTCTAACACCCAGTCTGAATCTACTAATTTCTAGCTTTGGTCCATTCCCCCCAGCCCTATCACTACCTGACATCCTAAAAAATACCTCCCCAGCTTTCCTGTAGGCTCCCCTAAGATATTGCAAGGCCACAATAAGGTCACCTCAAAGCCAGGGAGGTGGTGGAAGCCTCATCCCTGGACATGTTTAAGGTCAGGCTGGATGAGGCTCTGGACAGCCTAATCTAGTGTGAGGTGTCCCTGCCCATGGCAGGGGGGGGTTGGAACTAGATGATCCTCCTTGTGGTCCCTTCCAACCCTGACTGATTCTATGATTCCAGAGGCTCCTCAGGCAGGACTCAGCAAAGAACTGAGTGCCATGGATGTGTGGAATGAGCAGGCAGGGTGTGGGATCCCTCACCTCTGTGCCTCACCTGCACTCAAGCCTCGACCTTCTCCACTCGAGCCACTCCACTTCAGCAGCTTGCTCGTTAGCAAACCAAGTCTCAGATGCTTAAGTATTTGTGTTTACTCCCCCATTGGCTTCAAACAGTGAGAGTTAGTTCAAAGCTCTGCTCTGTGACTAGATCCCTCGTAACTTAATTGTACATCAAAGCAGCATCACCTTGTACGAGTTCACCGATGAAGATGTCTGTTGGTTGTCAAACCCAAGAATATCTGAGCCCTACCATTGCTCACTTGAAGCAACACTGAGTAATGCAGGCTCCTCAGACTGCCAAAGCTCTGCATGAAGATACAAATAGTTTGCAAAAGAGCCTTTATTTCAGCTCCAGCCATGAACAGCAGCTAAAGGAGCAAAGACAGAGGGTGTTTCTGCCCCTGCAGCTTTGCTCCTGCTGAGTTTCAGAGGACCTGTGACCATCAGAAGTGCAAAAGCTTCTGTGGTAGTTCGACAGCTCCTGGATCCCCCTTAACAAACCCTTAGGGACAGAGGCTCACCCCCGGGGGGACGAACCTGCTTGTCCCAAGATATTGAAATATTGTTATTCCAGTCCGTCTTGTGGTATCACAGCCTAAAAGAGAGTGCCTGACTGATCTCTCCCCCTTCTCTTACCTGCTTCTCTTCCCTTCACTTCTCATCTCCTGGTCCGAGGGACAGGTGGCAGGCAAGGAGCTGAGCTGTGTCACTGCAGCCACTGAGGCCTAGTAGGCCGCGGCTGGGGGGGCCGTTTGGGCCTAGCCTGCGGCTGACTGAGGGTGGGAGCTGTGTAGCATTCTAGAAGGCCAGTTTGGGCCTAACAGGCTTTTGTACTTATTCTACCTCGATTGCCTCTTGTGAATAGAATTTCTCCTTAAACTTCCCATCAGTGTGCAGGATCCTCCTTCTTACCCTGGAAAGGGCTGAGAGTCATTTCTGACTGAAGAGAGGCTGCAGCCAACTGGGGCTGGGCTCTTCTGCCAGGCAAGCAGCAACAGAACAAGGGGACACAGTCTCAAGCTGTGCCAGGGCAGGTATAAGCTGGATGATAGGAGGGAATTCTTCACAGAGAGAGTGATTGGCATTGGAATGGGCTGCCCAGGGAGGTGGTGGAGTCGCTGTCCCTGGAGGTATTCAAGACAAGCCTGGATGAGGCACTTAGTGCCATGGTCTGCTGATTGGCCAGGGCTGGGTGCTAGGTTGGACTGGATGAGCTTGGAGGTCTCTTCCAATCTGACTGATTCTATGCTTCTGTCCTCCAGTTCTGGGTGTGCTTGTGACCCCAAACTGGGACAGCTTCTCAGCAAAACATGGCCAGAGACTTTTCTGCTGGGAAGCATGCAGCTATCAGAGGTGTTCTAAGGCACAGGGAGAAATGCTCCTCACTACCTGGAGGACAGAAGAAGGCCAAGTCCAAATGGTGTCAGAAGCTTTTCCTTGAGCAATCTCTCCCACACAGCTTGTTGCAGCCTCTGCACAGAGGACTACTTGGCCTTGCCTGATCCCCTTGCTGGGATCAGTGTCAGGAGTGATTCCTTCAAGACCTGCTTTTCGTTTTGTCTAACCTCATCAATTACCTCTGCCCCACAAATCCTCCTGGATGTGTCAGCTTAGCAGCTAAAGAGAAAGAATTTCTCCTCCCAGGAGCAGAGACACCACAAGTGCTGTCAGGGAGGAGAATTTATAAGTTTGCTTTCTGGTTGGTTACACTTTGAAAACAGATTTGACAGTGACAGCAGTTACTGGTGCCTGAGCTGGGGAAGCTGAGCCATTAGGATGGCCATTGATGGTTTGGGTCACCAACGACTCAGCTGATCATTCCTGTTCAGTTTGGGGAGAGAAGCAGGAATCCCCTATGGGCAGCTCTCTGCCCAGTGCAGACTTTCTGGGATGAGGAGAGTGAGAGAAAGAGATTGGTCACAGAAAGAGCAGGTTTTCAGGCAGAACCAGAAGCAAAGTGTTGTTTTCTGCCAGGCTCATGGGTAACCCCAGGCTGCCTCAGGCCATGGGGTTTGGTGGTAGAAGAACAGGCAAGAGCTAAGCATCCCTGTCCTTTCAAAGGTTTTTCTCCTTCTCACTCAGCCCTTTCTCTGCAATTTTGAGATCAAGCCACATGTTAGAGGACTCATGGATCATGGATTTCAGCCCAAAGAAGCCACAGATGCACCTTGCAAGTGTACAAGGACTGAAGAAGCAGTGAAGTCAGTCTGTGCACCATGCAGCACACCCTATGGGCTGTTGTAGGACAGCAAAAACAAGCAAGAGGTCATGGTGGTACTGAACCCTGGCCTGAGCAGAGCCAGCTCAACATCTCTCATCCTGTGCTCAGCAGCCAGACACAAAACAACAATTACATTGTGAAATGCTGTGGGTCTGCTGGGAAGCTTAAAACACATCAATATTGTCTCTTGGTTGCATTGAGCCATGGTGCTTTTGCTTGACTGCGTGCCTGGGTGAAGCAGCAGGGAAGACAAACAGGGATGGGGCCGGAGCTTGCCCGTGCACTGCTTTTATCTTCCTGCCTTTCCAGCACACCCATGGCACCCATGGCAGCACTGGCAAGGTGGGAAGTCCACCTCTACAAAACAGGAAGACTGTGGGCTGGTTGGCTTCTCTGATGAGCTCTTAATGCCAGGGGCTGTGGCTGGCTGCCAGCCTGCGCCGTGCGCGAGGTAAGGCAGGCGCGGAGGGAGGGTGCAGCGGTGGGCAGCGATAGGGTAATTACTGTTATTGCATTAGCAGAGAATAGCTGAGACTTAAGAGCCAGAGGGGAAAAGAGTACTAGGAACTGGAGCACTGAAGGCATTGCTGGCTGCACGCACACAAAGGAGCCCGACCTATAAATAATCTGACCTCTTTGTTCCAGGGAAATGGCACAAAAATTAAGACCCTGGTTCAGGAAGAAACTTAAAATGCATGACTAAACTCAGCATAGCTGAGCAGACCTACTGACACCCCCAGGGCCTGCAGGCATTGCTGCTCTGGGAGCCTCCCTGCTCACCTGGCTGCTGGGGGTGACCTGCTGGCAGAGCTGCTCACTAGGGGCCAGTGGGAGGAAAGGTTAATTCCTGCAGGTAAAGTAGTGAAAGGACCCAGTGGAATTACGAGTGGGACTTGCCAAGAATGCCTAGAGTTCAGTGAAGTATTCTTCCTCTCCTGAGCTCCAGATAAAGAAAGAAATTTCTGTCACCATGCCTGGAGGTGTTCTGTGCAGACATGGCACTTCAGGACAAGGGTTAGTGAGCATGGTGGTGTTTTAAACTGGAGCAGGGTAGGCTGGACATAAGGAGGAAGTTCTTCACAATGAGAGTGGTAAAATATTGGAACAGGTTGCTCAGGGATGTGGTGGAGGCTCCTTCCCTGGAGACAATCAAGATCAGACTTGATGTGGCCCTGAGCAGCCTGCTCTAGTTAGAATCATAGAAACAGAATCATAGAATCACTCAGGGTGATTGGAAGGGACCACAAGGATCACCTAGCTCCAACCCCCCTGCCATGGGCAGAGTCACCTCACACTAGATCAGGCTGTCCACAGCCTCACCCAGCCTGGCCTTAAACACCTCCAGGGGTGAGGCTTTGACCATCTCCCTTCTGGAGAGGCTCACTGCAGCCAACTGTTCTGCAGTCAGACATTGCATGTGCTGGGTATTTATACTGGTTCATGCCATGATGCTAAAAGCTGTACCGTACAGGTCTTGCTCACGATCCTCCCATCTGCATCACCCTGATGTCCTGAAGAGCCTTCAGGCTGCAGAAGCAGCTAAGAAGCAAAGTTCTTTTTTGTTCTGAGGTAGCACATTGCCTGGCATGGTTATTCCTGGCCCCTGACTCAGAGCACAGCCATCTTTGAGATAAATAAAATGAAGAAGCAGAACATCTTTGGGCCCCTATTTGACACTTGTATTCCGACACCACTTGACGTTATATAAACCACGGGGACTGGCGTGGAGGTTATTTTGACTCATCTGTTTAACCATCATTTTACTTTAATCAATACTTATTTAACTTAACCAGCCAGACAAGAATTTCCCTCCTTTCTCCATCTGATTTAATTGATGTTTCCTGACAGAATGAAGCTAGACTACATAAGACAGCACAAACTGTGCCTGTCTTCTTCAGCTTTGCTTTGCATCTCTTTGAACAAGCCTTGTGACTGCTGCAGAGCCAAAACACATCTTGCATGCTGCAGACAAACTGGGACCATACGTGGCTGTGTACTCTGGGACGAGAAGCCAAGAAGGATGCCAAAACAATAAGTGTTGACACAATAATTAACATATTAGTTCTCAATGCAAATTACCTCTTCGTACGTTGCAAAGTGCTTCACAGTTTCAGAGAAGTCTGCCAATTCTTACAGGCACCACCACAACTAAAGACATCCTCAGCTGCAATAGCCAAATGTGATTCTGGGTGAAGGATCATAGACTGAGAGATGAATATTGTGCAGCTAAAAATGTATGGGATACATCTTCCTGATATTCACAGGCTCACAGGATGTTAGGGGTTGGAAGGGACCTCCACAGATCATCAAGTCCAAACCCCCTGCCAGAGCAGGGCCATAGAATTTAGCACAGGTCGCACAGGAACACATCCAGAGGAGTCTTGAAAGTCTCCAGAGAAGGAGACTCCACAACCTCTCTGGGGAGCCTGTGCCAGTGCTCTGAGACCCTTACAGTAAAGAAGTTCTTCCTCCTGTGTGGTAGTTTACATCCATTACCCCTTGTCCTATCACAAGGTGCAACTGAGAAGAGTTTGTCCCCTGCCTCTTGACCCCCAGCCCTCAGATATTTATAAACATTGATTAGATCCCCTCTAAGTCTTCTCCTCACCAGACCAAAAAGTCCCAGGTCCCTCAGCCTCTCTTCATAGAGGGATGCTCCAGCCCTTTCATCACCTTTATAGCCCTCCCTTGGACTCTCTTCAGTAGATCCCTGTCCCTCTTGAAGTGAGGAGGCCAGGACTGAACACAATATTCCAGGTGAGGTCTCACCAGGGCAGAGTAGAAGGGGAGGAGAACCTCCCTCCATCTACTGGACACGCTCCTCTTAATGCACCCCAGGATCCCATTGGCCTCCTTGGCCATATTCCCCTCCCAAGATATGCACCACAAGTTAACACTCCTGAAGGAGCTCTCAGCTCTTTGTAGAAGAGCCTTTGGGCTTTTTCTTTGAAGGAAATGGTCTTTACCTTGTGTCACTTCAGCCTTGTGCCAAGGGAGAGAAGTGGCTTCGAGTTGAAGAGCTGAAGTTTAATCTCAGCCCAGTACTCCACTTGTCTGGTAAGAGAAGTCCACTTCAGCAAAGCCTAAAATAGACTGACTTTTGGAGGAACTAATTTTTCAAGCTAAGACACAACAAATGCAAGAGGAGAAAGAAATGAGTTCTCACATTTGCATACAGCCTGCGCTCGCATTTAAATACAGGCTCCAGAGTGCCATGCAGAAACTCTGATCCCCAAGCCACCACCTGGAAAAGCTTAAGCGAAGCAATGCCCTAACTTGCTGCCCAGATTAGCTCATACCCAGCTCTCACTGCCAGCGTTTCCAGTCTTTGGAAATGCTGAGGTGTAAAGGGTAGTCCTGGCTCTCGAGTTCAAAGGCAACTGACATTAGGAAAGGGTGCAATAACTTTATGACCGTTAACAACATTACCAACCTCATGAACCAAGACCAAAAGCTGCCAGCCCTCCTGCTGCAGAAAGCCCCAGAATCGCTTCAACAAGGTGGGAAAGATCTCCCTCCCCAAACGGGCTGCAGTGCTGTAAAAATGAGCTAAGTGCCTGCAGCGCAGCCTGGGGGGGCAGATACAGTGCTCTGCTGTGCCAGAGACACCTCCCTTCCAGAGACAAATGCCGCACCGCAAAGCACCCGCCAGCAACCTGGGTTTAAAGAGAGCAGGGTGGTGAGCCCTGCAGAAGGGACACACTTCATCACAGTAAAATTTGAGAGGCAAGTCACCACCTTCTAATGAAAGGCCCTGAGGTTCACACCAGGGCTCATACGCGATGCCTTTCCCCTTTCCCCCGGCAATGCCCTTTGCGCGCTCTTCACCTAGATGTTACCACACACTAATGCCACCATAGCTGCTCGATGGAAAACATCAGCTGGGAGAGAAAACTTTCAGAACTCTTGGCTTGGATGTAGGCTGAATGTTCTGTCACAGGAGCATTCAGTGTGCAGAGAGACACATCTGCCTGTGGTGAACATCCTTTTCCTGGGGAAGAGGAAATCATCCTTCCAGCCAGCCCACTTACCTGGAGCCTGTGCTTGTTTGAAAGGGGTGATGGAGCCGTGGGTGAGGAGCAGGCTCCTCAGGTGCCACGCACACCCCACGGGTTACACAAGCTTCTCCAGCACAATGCTGTCATTACCCCACCTCTGTTTTTTTAAAGGCACTTCCTCCTGCTCTTAGGTTGGGTCATTATTCACTGGGAGCACCTGGTGCTGTACAAGGAAGTGGTGAATCCTTCTCCTCCACCAATGCACGCATCCAGCTGGGGCAGGCCAGGTTGTACCCCAGGATTTCCCACCAGATCTCATCTTTTCTCAGTGAAATGCATCATATCTTCAGCTGTGGAGGAACTGCAAGGTCAGCTGTGGGGGAAAGGCCTCGATTAAACCAGTGAAGCCAAAACCTCTCCCCAAGTGTCACTGAGACATAGGGATGTAAAAGCCAACATTTAAATGTACCATGGAACAACTGATCCTACTTAATCCCGGGTGGGCAGGAGCCAGCCATGCCCTGCAGACACTGACCACCCCAACAACCTGTGGCCAGGTAGGATACCTCATCACCAAGGGGACACAGCAGATGAGGCACAGGATCTGTAATCTCACAGCATAACAGGAGTCTTTGGCACCTCACCAGTCCAGTCAGAGGAGAAGGCAGCCAAAGGAAACTTGGGGCAGCCCTTGGCACTCCTGCTCTTGTTTTGTTTAGAGACCATGAGCCACTTGCCTCTCAAAACACCAAGAGCAGCACAAGGGAGCAGAAGAGGACTTGATGGCTGTTTAGAAGAAGCTGCTCTAGTTTATCTCAGTAGGTTGTAGACAAAAGGGCAAGGACAAGGAGAGACCTCTGGCAGGTTCTTCTCCAAGTCCATGCTTTGAGCAGGGCAAGGCAGATAGGATCTGCAGCACCATAAATCAACTCACAGCAAAGGGAGAAGAGAAACAGATTGTGAAATGAAATGTAAAATAAACAGCCAATGTAAACAATGGGCAGGCAGTGGTTTGGGATTTCTGTCTGGGAGCCCAAGTCTGGTGCAAGTTAGGGGCTGGCTCTGCTGAGACTCTGCTGAGGGAGGAGGTGACCCCACTGCTGGACAAGGAGGCAGCAGCCACTTTTCTTTGCTGGCAGCAGAGAAGGCTGATCCCAATATAAGCAGTCCTGCTGCTGTCTGCCACAGCCCATCATGTGCTGGCTCAGGTGCCTGAGCTTTGTCCACAGTTGCTGGCACAAGCTGTCTGCCTCCTTGATGACCAGCAAGGGACCCCTCCCAGATATCTGCCTTGGTGGCCTGGCAGCTGTGATGGAGACACTTCAAAGAGCTTCAGGCTGCATCTTTCTCCAGAGCCTGGGTTTCCTAATGAGCAGTGCTCACCCAAAGATGCCTCTCAATGCCATGCTTCCCATGACCTTGCCCTGATGCTTATTGTTGGTGGGGCTTTGATGCTGGCATCTTTGGGGGGGGGGGGAAGGGGGGGGGCAGGGCATCATATAAGGGGCAGCTGAGGGAGCTGGGGGTGTTTAGTCTGGGGAAGAGAAGGCTGAGGGGAGACCTCACTGCTCTCTACAGCTACCTGAAAGGAGGCTGCAGTCAGGCCGGTGTGGTCTCCTTTCCCAAGTAACCAGTGGCAGGATGAGAGGAAATGGGTTTGAGTTGTGCCAGGGGAAGATTAGGTTGGGCATGAGGAAGAACTTCTTTAGTAAGAGAGTGGTGAGGGGTTGGAACAGGCTGCCCAGGGAGGTGGTGGAGTCTCCATCCCTGGAGGCATTCAAGAGGCTGCAGCTGTGGTGCTTCAGGACATAGCTTAGTGGTCATGGTAGCTGGGTTGCGGTTGGACTCAATGATCTTAAAGGTCTTTTCCAGCCTTAGGGATCTTATGATCCTATCTTCTCCTGGTCCAGCCCATCCTCCTTGCAGGAGGGCCAGTACATGACCCCAGCAGGGGAAGCTGGTGACCTCTGAAACACACTTGAGCAGAAGCAGGACCAGCTGCTTGTTCACTCCTATTTATGCTACTGATCTTTCAGAAGTCACAGGAAGGGTTGGCAGATGTCTGAGCACTTTTTGCAGTGATATTTGTCAGGAGTAGGAAGGATGTGGGGCAGGGCAGGACATCTTCTGAGAGCTTTGAGTCACATCAGGAAGAGGAGAGAGCAACTTCTGTTGGCAGGAGGATGTTGCCTGGAGAACGGAGCAAGACAGCCTGCAGCTTCTGCGAGGGCAAAGGGAGACACTGGAGAGCAGGAGGAAACCAAACACCAGACGCTGAGCAGGTGGTTGTGCTGCATCGATGCTTCCCTGGCGTCTGGGGCACTCCCTGGCTCAGGTGTCTCCACACAGGGACAACATTGCTCAATACCTGCAACACTCAAACTGGGAGAAACGATAACAATTTGCTACTGTACACAGAGAGCTGCGCCTCAAGCAGGGCAGGGCAGAAGCCTCTGAGCCTTCCTCCTGGCTTGGCTTAACTCTTCAAGGCAACTCACAGGAGCATGAGGTTAGAAGGGACCTCAGATCACTCTCATGCTCTGAGGTAGGGTCAAGGAATGTCCAGGTGAACCTCTTCCTCCCCAAAAACACCCTTAATGAAGGAAACTCCATACCTCTAGGAAATTAGTTTAATGGCTCTCCTAGCTAAGGGAACATGACCTACATTTGCTGCAGATGAAACACAGCTGTGTCCTCTCCTCAGTGGGCAGGAGGGGTGGCTTTGGTAAGCTCGTGTAGAGAGCAGCTTGTATCCTCTCTCCAGCAGTTCTGACAAGTAGCATCAGTCTTCTCCCTGAAGTCCCCACTCTTGCTGACTCTGCTCATCCTTACTGTTTTTCTTCAGGATGTCTCCAGCATCCAGGACTGTCTCAGTGCCACAACACCACAGCAGGAGTTCAGGCAGTTTCTACCTCGTTGATGCCCACAGAATCTTCCTTCCAGGGCTGCTGCTTGTGCCCCACTTGAGTTACATGCAGCTGATCTCTCCTTAGTTGGGGCACTTTGTCTCCTGAGTTTCATCTGTCTGCTTTTCCCCCTCCACCCCATGGTGACACACGGTGGCACTCATTCTGCACCAAGGCCTTGCCTAGGATATGGGGCACCAGTCCTCCAGCTGCTAGGCTGGCAGGCACACCAGCACTCACAGGCTGCTGCCAACTTTCGGCTTTGCAGAGCCCTGTGGGCACCCAGCCAAGACTAGGTGGGGTGGTCGGCAGGAGGAGCAGAGGGACAAATTTGGTGCAAGATTAGGCCCAGAGGAGAAGGATGGGACAGGTGGGAGGGGAGATAGAGTGTGGATTCCCCCTTTGGAAATGCATGTGTGAGAGCTGATAGTTGGTGAAGTGTCTTGGTGAAAGAGCAGTTCTGTCTCCAAATTCTTCTGTGATCCCCACCTGGGGTTCTGCCAGGAGGAGGGTGGAGTGGCTGTAACTGTCACTCAGCCAGAAAGTCTGTGGGACACACCAGAGAAATCCCTAGAGGAAAGGGACTTTCAGCTGATCACCACTGCCCAGAAGGCATCCTGTAGTGCCCTACCAAACAGGGTGGAGGGAGATGCTGCTGAAAATACTGATTTTGACTGGAGGGAGGTATCCACCTCCCATATTCGGGGCACACTTTCCCCTATGCCTACAGTTTCATCATACTTTGAGTTTCTTACCTTAAAGTTGTGTGAAGCCAAATTCAGCCCACCTGTAACATTTCTACAACAGCTTCATCCTGAGACTCTTGGCACGTGGATGATGTCTGAGACAAGACTAGACCAAAATGAGATGTGTGTGTGTCTGCACAGACATGTTAGACAAGTCACCTTCAGAAGGTCTTTCCTCAAACATGAGCTCATCCAGTCTGCCTGTATGATAAATTTGACCTTTAAGTTAGTCTGGAAATGCTGAACATGCATCTACAGAAGGCTGTCAATTAGAGTGGGAAAGAAACAGGTAAGCCTTCAGTTAGCTTATGGATGAGGTGATCAGCATAAAATCTTCAGCTTCTGTTAACCATCAGGAGGCCAAGGTAGCAGATTCCTGACTCATTGAAATAAAATCAGTTTCTCAATTTTAGTCTGCAGGTTACAGCCCAGGGAGGTGTTAGAGGTCACAAGTGTTAGAGCTCTACTGGGAACTACAAGGTGCTCTGGAGATGGCTGTTCTAGGCTGCATCTTGGCTGTATGAAGCCTCTTCACAATACCCATTTCTCACAGAAAGGCTCAGCAGAGCATGAACAAAGACACCTCTGAAAAGGGCAAAGCATTCACTCCTCCCCTGTTCCTTTGGCTGGAGTGGTTTGCTCTGAAGCAGTGTGCTCAGGTCCCTTTGAGCAGCCACACCTGGTATGAGGTCCACAGACCACTTGTACTCACTCTCAGCTCCGCATCTCCTGACCTTAGCAGACCCTTGAATGAAAAAAAAACAAACCACAAACAAACCCAGAAAAGGAAAAAACAAACCAAAACTTACCTTTTTTTTTTTCCCTTGTGCTGCTGGACTCTTCTATGTTTTGTGTTTACATGATAAAAATTCCACAGGCTGAGCCAGTGGGAAAAAAGCTCTGTGGGCTGGGTTGGGCAAGCAGAGAAGCGATGAGACACTGCAGAAATCACTGGCAGTGAGATGAATCTCTCCATCACTGACAGCAATATCTGTTCCATCTGGCTTGGGCTTTGCTTCACCCAAGAAGTCCTTCTTTTGAACAGGGAGATATCAGTCATGATGACTCCACCAGAGGAATAAAAAAGAGGTAGCCTCTCAGATCTGCTTATCTCCAAGCACCCCTGACTTTCTTGGCAGCAGTAGCCAAAGGAGGGCTGTAAAATGCTGTTTTCCCTGCTCTGGTCAAACTTGCAACTCAGCACATGTGGTGGAGAGCTCCCAGAATAGCTCTTGGTTGCCTCACCAGCTTCAGCAGCAGCTTGAAAAGCTGCTTTTGTCTTCTGGGACAGCTTGGAGAAGTTTTCAATGTTTGGACTTATTTTGAAAGCGCTCTGAAAGATAAGAATGATCTCCTCCAAGGCTGGGTGAAGCCAAGGTCACCACGAAGGCATTGCACAACACAACCCAGTAAGTTCAGCACAACACTCGCACAGGAGTTGATCAACTCATCGTTGCTGCTGCTATTCCTGCCTAAATTCAGGTCAAAGCTGAGGCCCTTCCAGCTGGCACCTCACCAGGCCAAACGCTCTCATCACTTGTCCTAAATACCAGTGGGGCGATGCCAGCCAGGCAGAGGACACATTCCCTGCCAGAGCACCGCTGGAGGAGCCTTCAGAAGAATGAAGCAAAAAGCTCCACTTCCAAGGAGGAGCTGCAGGGCAAGCCTGCTCTCACCCAGAGAAGGCCAACCCAACCTTCATCCTGGCCAAAAATTACTTTCTAGCTGGATCTTGTAATATTTCAGGCTGCTTCTAGCCAGGACAAAGCCTGAATGGCTCTCGCTGTGCTAAAGAAGGTATAGCCCCAAGCTGCTCTTCATCCTGCAGCACTTCAGCACAACACTCCCCTGGGCTTTGCACAGAAGACACAGTGGTCATCCCCAGGGAGCCACGGGAAACCCCTCCCTGCTGTGCAAAAAGGTCTTGAAAACTTCATTTGCTTTTGAAAAATGGCTCAAACCCCAACATCTGCATCTGTGGCTTCTCATCAGGGTGGGAGAAGGGGTTTGGGTTTGTGTCTCATGTTTCTGAGCACACTCTCCTGTGCCTTGGCCAGAGGCCTCGGTTTAACTCCCCGCTGAGTCAGGCTGCTGGTGTTCTTATCCCAAATCCCAAATGGATGTTTTCAAGTACTCCCAGCATTTTTTCAAAGACAGTTTGAAACCCAGCCAAGTCCTCCCACGGTGGTGGGAGTGTGTGTGTGCATATAACTCTTCTGATCAATTCACAGTTGGGCTGCTTGTCTCCCAGGATGGACAAGCTGAGCTGCAGCATGCAGCCACCATCCCAGGGGTTGACACCTCCAACCCCTCAAAATCAAGTGAATGTTCTGATTTTTAGCAGCAGTAAATCACAGAATGCCAGCTTGGAAAGGACCCCAAAGATCACCTGGTCCAACCTTCCTAGGTGACAGTACAGCTGAAGTGAGACAGTACAGCTGAAGTGAGACAGCCCAGCACCCTGTCGAGCTGAGTCATAGGGGAATCCAATCCCTTGGGAGATGATCCCAATGTCCAACTGTTCCCATGGGGAAACATTTTCTTCTGGAGTCCAATCAGAATCTCCCCAGCAGTAATTTGTACTCATTATCCTGCGTCTTTTCCTCCGTGGGACTCCTTGTGAAAAGGGAGTCTCCATCATCATGGCAGTTGCCCTTTACATCCTGGTCTGTGGTAATAAGATCTCCCCTACACCTTCTGAACAAACCCAGCTCCCTCAGCCTTCCTGAGATGATCACATTGGGGACTATCTGCCCACCAAAACCACAATGGCTTGGCTGAAGGACTGAAGTGCAGAGGCCCACATAAATATACATTTACAGGTCCTACTGGATGTGGGATCAGGCTCCTCTTTCCCCAGCCCCAAATCCCACACCTGCTGCTCACCCTTTTCTAGGTCACAGAATCACAGAATTGCCAGGCTTGGAAGGGACCACAAAGATCATCCAGTTCCAACCCCCCCCTGCCATGGGCAGGGACACCTCACACTAGATCAGGTTGCTGAGAGCCACACCCAGCCTGGCCTTAAAAACTTCCAGGAATGAGGCTTCCACCACCTCCCTGGGCAACCTGCTCCAGCGTCTCACCACCCTCACGGTGAAGAGCTTCTTCCTAACATCCAATCTGAATCTACCCACTTCTGGTTTTGCTCCACTCCCCCCAGTCCTATCCCTACCCGACACCCTAAAAAGTCCCTCACCAGCTTTCTCGTAGCCTCCTTCAGACCCTGCAAGGCCACAATAAGGTCTCCTCGGAGCCTTCTCTTCTCCAGATGCATCGATGCTCCCCGCAAGGCACAGGCAAGGTGCGCTGGGGGTGAGTTGGATCAGTCAGCACACGTACCAATCACCCACATACAGCTCTCTAGGAGAGAAGAAAGCAGAGCAAAGGCAGATGTGCAATGTAGAGATCCATTATGCTTTATTTACATGCGTCACCATCTCTCTTACAAACTAGATTACAGTTGAAAATGGAATACACAAGGCAATATCTACTAACACCAAGTGGAGTTAAGCACTGCGTCTCTACCTCCTTTGGAAAGGGGCAGGTTTTGCTCCAAAACAAACTTCCTTCCTTCCAACCTCTGTGTAATATAATCCTCTAGGGCAGTTAGCATGTTTTTTTTTTTCTTTATATATATATTTTTTTTTTCCCTTTTAAATAGAAAACCCCTCAGTAAGAGTGCAAGATGAGAGGTGTCTGCTTTCAAATGAAAGTACAAGATAGCCCAAATGAAAAGGAGAAAGTGGTCAGCTCTTCGCTACGTGAAGATGGCCATGCACGGTAAGGCTGTGGATTGAATAGTTCTTCCAATTTACATGGCTTGAAACCAAAACTAAACCAGGTAAAAACAGTTTTACAGATACTGTATACACAGATTGAATTTTTTTTTTTTCCCATCATGCAACTTTTTTTGGGGTTTTTTCTTGTTTAATTAAAAAAAAAAAAAAAGGAAGGGAAAAAAAAAAAAAAAGTTAAACATGTGAAGCCAAATGTACAAT
This sequence comes from Tricholaema leucomelas, assembly GCA_013400475.1. Taxonomy (NCBI): domain Eukaryota; kingdom Metazoa; phylum Chordata; class Aves; order Piciformes; family Lybiidae; genus Tricholaema lacrymosa; species Tricholaema leucomelas. The sequence goes on from WAAF01002413.1 coordinate 722,551, forward strand.
CCTGTGGTTTGGTTGGTTTGGTTTTTCTTTTTCTCCCTTCCAACCCATAATAACAAAATGTGTCTGGTCCCCCTTCGCATCTCGTGGCAATGCTTGAGGTCTGTATAGGACACTCCAAGCAGTGAGAACTACATCACCCAAAAGGTGTCTCTGGGAAGCTGTGGCACAGAAAAAATTCTGGAGTTCAGCAGTGGTCAACTAGGGGGAAACTTCTTGGCTGTAAGGGTCCCAGAGCACTGGCACAGGCTCCCCAGAGAGGCTGTGGGGTCTCCTTCTATGGAGACTTTCCTGTCTGGATGTGTTCCTCTGTGATCTGTGCTAGATAGTACTGTCCTGCTCTGGCAAGGGGGGTTGGGATGATCTCCTTGGGTCCCTTCCAACCCCTAACATCCTGTGAGCCTGTGAACTATCCAAATTATTCTCAAGAGAAAAGTTCTGGTACAAAATAACCCAATCCAGTTACTTCATCAGTTTGCCCCAAACCTGTGAACTGTGTAAATGCCACCTCCCTTTTAGAGCTTCTGTTCAGACCAAGTGGTTAAATGATAACTGCATCACTGTTCTGGGCCTTTACCTGGTTACATGGCTGCAGAAGGAGCTTCTAGGCATTACTACCATGGTCAAAAGGCCAAATTCACTAAAGGTAGGCTTCCCAAATCAGCCATTCAAGTCTGTATTTTGACACCTTGAAGTCAGCAAGACTTATTTAGCACCTCTGGAGAGAAGGGCATTTGCTGGGCACCTCAGCAGGTGTAGGTGGTGGTGGCCTTCCCAGGGGCCTGGGGGCACCTGCAGTCTCTCCTTCCTTCCAGAAGCAATGAGGGCAGAGCAGCTCACCCCCTACAACCACACTGCAGGTGCCTGACACCAGGTACTTCTGTTTGAAAATGTTGGCCCCAAAATAAGCACAAGAAAACCAAACCAAACCAAACCAAGAGGTTGGCCAAGTCCACCTGTCTTGAGCAAGTGCTGGGATGCTCTTCAAAGCCCAAGGTGTCCCAGCCATGCCAAGAAAATGCTTTCCTGGGTGTTGCTGGGAGGCAGGTTGAGCCTTCCCAGCAGCTCATGCTTTGAGTTTTGTTAAATCTGCTCTGCTGTTGGCTGTCCCTAAATCAACAAGTGTTTTTAATCCATTCTCTGAGCAGAGTGGGCCGTGGTTTTCTCTGTCATTGCTGCCAGCAGGAGCTAGCTCAGTCAAGGGGTCTAGGCTGCAGCAGCAGAGCAGATGTTGCCCCCATTTGGTTGAAGCTAATGTTCCTTCCCTTGCATTCAGACAACTACATCCATGACAAGGGGAAAAAAAAGGGATAGATTTTGGTCACCTTGGCCACACCATCAAGACAGGTCTCACTGGCACTGTCAGTGACCTGTTTGGAGGTCTTTGGGCAGGCACTCCAGCTCTCACTGGTAGTTTCACCAGTGCAGATGGCCAAAAGCTGCATTCTAGCACAGTGGCCACCAAGGGAGCTCTACTGGTGGCCAGACCTGCAGGGATGGGAGACAAGTCCAGCTGCAGAGCAGCAGCCATGAAGGAGCCCCAGGGAAAAGAGCACCAGAGGGAAGTCCTTCAGCATACACTCACATTTTGGGGTGCACCAGGAAGCTGGGAGCTTGAGTTACACACTCAGAGGAGGCCAGTGGTAAAGCTCTCCACCAGTTTTGGCTGAAGGTGCCTGCAGCTGGACTCAGCAGCTAAGTCTAGCCCAGGTGACCACTGTGCCACACAGGAGCACCCTGGGTAGCTGGCTAGAGAGAGAGAGATGGGCAATGAGCATCGGCTAACTCCAATAAATGTAATCAGCGAGCCCCCAGGCTGACAAACAGACTACCTGGCCCTGGAAAGAAGAGAGAAAGGCAAATGATAAACCCTTGGCTGCTTGGGAGAGTGGAGGTGCTCTAGGGCTATGCCAATCACAGCTGCACAGCCTACCGAGTCCTAACTGCGGGGAGAAACCCAGAGGGACTTTGTGACGAGAGACCAGCGCGGGGGCCACGGGACGAAACAAAACTTCCATCACAGTAGGAGCTGCTGTTTCACCAACATCACCGCAGGGATCTAGAAAGTGAGGAGCAAGGAAGGGCCCACGAATGCTTTTGTGTGTGTTTGTATGTGTGTGTGTGTGTGTGCATGACTGTGCCTGAGTGGAGGCGGCGGCAGCGAGAGGGAGTCACTCCACATTGCATGGGACGCGGGGCAGTGGGAACTCATGCACTGAGAACCTTGGGTTAAAATGCTACTTTTGGTTTGCTTGTTTGTCTGTTTGTTTTCCTAACATCCATGCATAATGATCCATTTCTGTACATAATAAAATATATTTATATATTTATATGCATAATGCTTTTATGCAGAGAACAACAGCAACAACAACAAAAAAAGAACCCAAACCAAACTTCATCTGTCTCTTTGGAGAATTCTCTTTACACTCTCCTCTTCACCACGACTTCCTATGTACCATTGTTGTTTTCCCCTCTGGGTTTTCTTTTTCCTGTTATCCCACCCTCTCCCCAGATACTAATAAAAAGTAATCAAACTTTCCAGATTATAGAGAGGATCTATACAGCACCATACCTTTTATTCATCATCATTATTATTATTATTATTATCATTAATTATTCATTTTACAAAAGAAAAAAAAATTAAAGAATCTTAGAAGCAAAAGATATAAAACTGCCTTGTTGCTCAGTCTCCTTTGTCCTCTTACCATCTATGTCCCTAGTCAAAAAACAAAGCCATTTGGGTGATACTGTCACCTTGCTGTTCCCTCTCCTAATTTTTCTGCCACAACAGATTATACAGAACCAGAAGGAAAAAATAATCCAGGATATGTCCAAAACAACAACAACCAAAACCAAAAGGATCACTGATGCAGCATCACACCCTGCGGCCACCTGGGCCTCAGCACCCAGCCTTGCCACTGCAAGGCACCTGCCAACAGCCAGCCTCTACACATAGCTCTGCTGCCAAGTGGCACATTTCCTTCATTTGTCACTTTTTCAAACACATCTTTACAGGTGGCTATGTTGGACTTGCCTGGCAGCTCAGCTTCTAACTCCTCAGCAGCTCGCTGCAGGAGGAGCTGCAGCCTGGCTAACGAAAGGCAGGAGGAGAGCCTGCTGCGGCGGGCAGCAGACAGGCCCCTGCCTGGGTGCATGTCCTCACCAGCCAAGAGGCCTTGGCTTCTTCTGCAACCAACTCTGGCCCAACACCTATGGAAAGCAGGGGTGTACCACTCAACTTAAGGAAAGGATTTCTAAAGAAAGAAACAAACCAACCCAACAAACAAAGAGACCACACACATCATCTCTCTCTGGAATTCAGCCAGCTGGTCGGCACTGAGCGCCATGGAGTCACAGAGCCCTGATGTCTGAGAAATGCTGGGCTGTGATGGTTTCAGAAAGCCCTGATGTCTGAGCAGTGCTGGGCTGTGATGGTTTCAGAAAGCCCTGATGTCTGAGCTGTACTGGGCTGTGATGGTTTCAGAAAGCCCTGATGTCTGAGCTGTGTTGGGCTGTGATGGTTTCAGAAAGCCCTGATGTCTGAGCTGTGCTGGGCTGTGATGGTTTCAGAAAGCCCTGATGTCTGAGCTGTACTGGGCTGTGATGGTTTCAGATAGCCCTGATGTCTGAGCTGTGTTGGGCTGTGATGGTTTCCTTGCACGTGCACAGTTCTTCAGATTTCCCAGGGAGAGAAAGCAGAAGTGGTCCAAAAAAAACCCAAACCCAAAATCCTAAGGAAATCAAGCTGGAGGTTATGATGAGGGGAGGGTGGGCAGACAGGGGAAACCTCCAAAAAAGAAAAGCCAACTTAAAACATCCTATAAACCATTAACATATCGAAACACCACATACTCATTGACAAGTAACTGCTGTAAAGCCTACACAGTGTGTTCTCAACAGGATGGTGCTGAACATTGTCTCCACAGCAGGTGCTTGAACCATCCCAGAAAAGGAAGATTTTGCATACTTCAGAATTAGTTCAATTCCCAACAAAACAAAAAAAAGGGAAAAAAAAAATAAGAAGAAGAAAAAGAAGAAGAAAGAAAGCAAAAAGGAGAATCTTCACTCCAGGAAGAGGCCTATTAACAGTCTGCTTGATTAGGAAAATAACGCAGGGTTCACGCAGGTCGTAAGCTGTAAACAGTATCACTGTCCACTTGCTGACAGCAGATTTGGCAAAGGGTTCTCTCTCTACATCTTGTGTCAGTTTGAGGGCCTGCAGAGGAGGAAGAAGAAAAAACAGTGAAACAACCAAACCAATAAAAAAGGCAACCAAGCAAACCTCCAAACCTGACTGACAAGGAGTTTAGTTTGCCCTCAGCAGCAAACACAGAGTGAGCAGTAAGCTGCACCATGCCCCTGCCTGAGGATGCTTCTCCTTTCCAAGGACTGAGAGTGTTTCTTTGCCGGCTTAGCTGCTCGCAAGCAGGACAGACATAATCCTCTCTCCAACGGCAAACAATGGGCAGGTCTGATTTGCAGAACCCCAGTATGTGTCTGTTTGTTACTCGTGTTTCCAGGTGAAGCACAAGAGCACCCTTCAGGTTTTCTCCATTTTTCATCATCAGCCTTTCTCATCATCACCAGAAGGCTGGACAAACCTTCTGCCAGCGTTTGACACCAGCCACCACCCTAGAAGGACAGCCGAAGGAGGCTGCTCAAGAGAAGCAGTAAGGAATCAAGAATTCTGGTTTGGCCTTCAGAGCTCTCCACTTCCCTGCTCATACCACACACTGCCCACAGGCAGCTTTGAAAATGGAGTTTGGGTCCAGCCTGTTCTGTAGCCATGAAACCTCTCTGCAGAGGGAAAGACACCTTGGGTGGAGCATGGAGATGACTATTAAGGGACACAGCCAGTGGATGAAACACTTAAACCAGATGAACAGTTCAAGCAAGGGGCCAGGTTTTCACGATACTCAGTAGCTTACAGATAGAGGGGTCTGGGAAGCAAACACATTTAAACGTTGCCATGCAATCTTCCACATCCTCAGAAAGCCCAGTTGGTAGCCACTTGTGCTGCTGGGCATGCACCTCCCAGCTGTGAAAGGGCTTCTGAAACCAGGGCTTAGTCTCCCACACTACACTTACAACTTGTTGAGGATTTTTTCTGAGCTGAATGATGACCTGTGGAGGTCCCTTCCAATCCAGACTATTCTTCTATGATTCTTTCAATGTGCACAAGAGGAAAGGGACACTTGCTGAACCCAAAAAGCCATCTGACTGCAGTAACATCTCTTAAGAAGAACGGGACATTTGCTGAACCCAAAAAGCCATCTGAGTTGACTGCAGTAATGTCTCTTCTCTCCAAAGACCCCTTGGTAACCAGGTGAGCTCAGGGGGACTGCTGGATTAACATGAACCAGCACCTCCTGCAAAGGAGATCACCAAAGGCTGTCACAAGATGCCTCTCCCTCACTATCCCTCTCCTTTCTCAGGTGCCAGGCACTGATCCTGTGATAACATTTTATTAAAATGACCTATTCTGATAATGCTCAATGATTGATGGGAATTTAATCATTTTGTCTGATGGTTATTAGAGCAACAGCAGTGACAGCTGCTCCCTGCGCCATTAGGGAAGGACTTCATTCAGCACAGCTTAGGGAGCAGACAGATTGCACGTTTCACCCAAACAGAATTTGGCTTTAGCCTTAATTACGTGGAGGGGCTTGGGGGAGACTGTTGGGTGAATAAAGGGATTTCCTCCTGGATCAACATATTGATTTCTTCATTTCCAAAGGGCAAATTACCGATGGCCCTTCGTTAATGTGACTGCCTGGCAGTGACTCCGTTTGGTGCGACCTGATGGCTGTAACAAGGTCAGCAGAAGATACACAGACAGGTCTGGTAGCCCCCAGTAAGACCTGGCTAGTGGCTTGTATGCAGCTCAAACTCTCCTCTGCTTCTCCTTAAAGCCTTTGCATGAGGGAGAGCTGGAAAGGGGTGACTGGGATTGAGACAGACTGGGGAAAAAGTGAGGTTGGACCTCATCAACCTCAAGGTTGGATCATGAGACCTTACTGCTCTCTACAACTACCTGAGAGGATTGCCAGGCCCAACACATATCCCTGCTCTGCCAGGTTCTCTCTAAACCACATCCCCAAGCACCACATCCAAACAACTTTTAAACACATCCAAGGTTGGTGACTCCACCACCTCCCTGGGCAGCTCATGCCAGTGCCTCACCATACTTGCTGGGAAAAAATATTTCCTGATGTCCAGTCTAAACCTACCCAGTGGCAGCTTGAGGCCATTCCCTCTTGTTCTATCACTATTTACCTGTAAGAAGAGACCAGCAGCAGCCTCCCCACAACCTCCTTTCAGGTAGCTGTAGGCAGCAATGAGGTCTCCCCTCGGGCTCTTCTGTTTCAAACTAACCATCTCCAGCCCCCTCAGCTGCTCCTCATAAGATTTATTCTCTAGGCACTCCCCCAGCGTCGTTGCCCTCCTCAGGACCTGCTCCAGCACCTCCACATCCCTCTTGTACTGAGGTGCCCCAAACTGAACACAATGCTCGAGGTATGGCTTTTTGCCTGGACTAATCACAGACAGCCACAGCTATGCAGCAGCCTCTGCTACAGCCCAGCTGCATCTCTGCCCCACTGCTGTTCAGCAGATGCCTGCTCCACCAGGCTCCAACAACTGTCACCCTCTGTGGTAATCTGAGTGGAAAAGCTGATTAAAGAGCCCCCAGAGGCGGCATCAGAGCAGGGCCTTCCCACCACCTAGCCACAGGTAGAATCACAGAATCAACCAGATTGGAAGAGATCTCCAAGCTCAGCCAGTCCAACCTAGCACCCAGCCCGAGACAATCAACCAGACCATGGCACTAAGTGCCCCATCCAGGCTTTGCTTCAACACCTCCAGGGACGGCATCTCCACCACCTCCCTGGGCAGCCCATTCCAATGCCAATCACTCTCTCTGCCAACAACTTCCTAACATCCAGCCTAGACCTCCCCTGGCACAACTTGAGGCTGTGTCCCTGTCTTCTGTTGCTGGGTGCCAGGCAGAAGAGACCAACCCCACCTGGCTACAGCCTCCCTTCAGGTAGCTGCAGACAGCAATGAGCTCTGCCCTGAGCCTCCTCTTCTGCAGGCTGCACACCCCCAGCTCCCTCAGCCTCTCCTCACAGGGCTGTGCTCCAGGCACCTCACCACCTTCGTTGCCCTTCTCTGGACACATTCTAGTATCTCAATATCTCTCTTAAATTGAGGTACCTGATTTCATGGGGTCGGTGTCCCCATGCACTACGTGGGGCTGGGTCAGGGCACTGATGGGAGCAGCCTGCTGACAGCTCTCTGCTGCGGTGGCATTGCACGAATGTCCTTCAGCACCCTCCCTGCCCAGGCCAAGAGGGGCTGGGGCAGGCTGGCTGTGTACATGTGGTGCTCCTGCTGCCCGTGCCAATGCTGCTGCTTGGCTGCCAGCAGAGCAGGGCTTCAACCTCCCTGGCTGTCAGAGCCTCACCTCGGTTGAGTGCTGGATTGCTCTGAGAAAAGATCTCAGCCTTTCCTCAGCTGCACGACACGCTGCTTCTAAAAGGGATCTCCTGTTAGGCACTTCTCCAAGACAATATGGGGCTTTTTTGGAGGGGTATTTAAAATCTGGCTTGAGAGAGGAGGGGGGAAAGAAAAACCACCTGTAACCATCCCAGCAATCAGTCAACAGCACGTCTGGGGACCAGCACTGATCTGCAGCTCTAAACAATCATTACAGCTCATTCAGATGAAAAAGACGATTTGTGAAGACTCATTCTGCAATAAAACCTTTTGTGCTGCTGATCCAGGGAGGAAAGCACTGGGGAGACCAGTTGATGCAGGCTGTGCTAAAAATATCAGTTTGTGCTGTCATCTGGTGAGAGTATGTCATCCTGTAATCTTGGCATCTGCAGGGACAGCAAGTTTCTGCCTAATTATTGCTGCTGAATCACATGACAAAGCATGAGGTACTAAAAAACATATCTATATAAAACACCAACAGAAGAACACCCAAGCCACAGGACCAGACCGCTGGCCTGGCTTCAGCTTGCCAGTACGCTCCCACCACGAGCCTGCCACGGCAGTCCTGCCTATTACAGATCTTCTTCCTGGGCTGATGAACCCCAAAACATAAACTCAGATTAAAAAGACCACCAAAATCAAAAAGCCCTACTCCCAGAAGGAGTGATTCAACGTGTTTGTGCATTAGCTCCTGCTGCCTCCATGCAGCAAAAGCCGCAGCAGCTCTGCAAGCACAGGACTGGCTCCTGTGTGCAAAGGGCACTGGGGGGCACTGGGAAAGCCACAGCAGCTCTGCAAGCACAGGACTGGCTCCTGTGTGCAAAGGGCACTGGGGGGCACTGGGAAAGCCACAGCAGCTCTGCAAGCACAGGACTGGCTCCTGTGTGCAAAGGGCACTGGGGGGCACCAAGGCCAGTAGCATCTCACCAGGAGCAGCCCCAGCAAGGTTTGCCCAGCTTTCCCCTGACATCCTCACCAGCAGCTATGAGCACTGAGTTTGCTCCCTGTGGCCTGCTGTGTGCCTGGGTAACAAGGAGCCTCGTCAGGATGGGTCATCCTTGGAGTTATGGGATGCCTGTTCCTGGTAAAATACATCCTCTACACAGACATTTTTGTTCAAAGACTAAACTTGGCATGTGTGATGTTTAGCCAATCACAAACCCACCTTTGCAAACTTGGGCTAGCTGAAACAACACTCAAATGTCAGCTCACCGCCACCTCAGCCACTAGCCTGTTGGAATGGAGCAGAAGAATTTGCTGCTCCTCAACTTCCTTTAGATTTTTCAAAGGCAGCCAGCCCCACCTCAGCTCCCTGTAAGAAACCTGCCAGCCCTACCCCTAAGATCTCTCTCTTGAAGAGAGGAGGAAGCACAGCAGTCAAGTGTCCTCAGGCAAGAGGTCCACTGATTTTGCTTTCCACATTTCAGCTTTACTGCTCAGAAAACAACATTTCTGGTGAAGAACGAAAATCATCTTGTGGCATATTGTCCAGAGGTCCCCGATTTGAAACTCCATCCAAATGGAGATCTTTTCACAAACTACTTCAGCTTTTCAGATGGTGTTGTGGTGAACAATGAGTCATCCTGAGAACTAAGCATGAGTCCCTGGTGTGAATTTCACCCGGAGACAGGCTGAACACCAATTAGCAAACAGGCAAGTCCTCCCAACTGATACAGGCTAAGGAAGCACCAGCAGGCTTTCGTGATGCTTCCTGGGCTGCTGCTTTATCAGAGACGTTAATCACCACACTGGGCAAAGGTAAAATGATGTTGTTGCTAATAGCAGCTTGTGCACTCCACTGCTAGAGTCAGATGATGTCTGTATGATGCCAAGGCTAAATGAGGGACTTCAACTGATCTAGGACTTGCCCTTTTTGAACAACTCCAGCAGAAGTCTGGTACAGAGCCCCCTGGCATCCTGCTAAACATCACACTGAAACCTCTCTCAGAAGATGGGACCAGGTGAATTTTTCAGATGGTGTGAAACCAGCTCAAGAAGTCTCTGCCTTGCTTGTGCTGAGCTATCCTCTACCCCTGGCCGAGCCCTGCCAGCACTCCTGCCTGTGCAGCACTGCTGTAAACCAGATTGCTGGAAACAACAACTTGGACATTTTTTGATGCCAGAGGAAATGTTTGCCCAACTGGTACTTGATCACCAGCTCCTCACCTTAGAGGCATCAGTAAATGTCCTGCCAATCTGTTTGGAACTACTCTTTGATGAAAGCCAAGTCCCTTGGGACTCAGCAGCTGTTAAGGAGCACAGAGCAAAGGGCAGAGTTGTGGGAACCCCAGGCTGAGAGAAGACCCACCAATTTCAAAATGAAAGGTATTCTAGAGACAGGCAAGGGAATAGTGATGTCTTCATTCATTGATAAATAAGATGAAAAACCAAGGGGATGATTATCTGAGTGGGTGCAGAGCATATATCCAGGGCTCTTGGGAAGCAGGCAGAGATAGAGGAACAGAGGATCCAGCCAGCTTAAGAGGGGAAAATTATGGCTGAGTGAATAAAGCATGAAAAAAGTATATTGATTTTCTCTTTTCCTTCTTGTAAGGGAAAAAACGAAAAGGAACAAACCCAATTTCATTTCTATGCCTCAATTAGGGCCCTCTGAAAGCCTGGGCACAGCCAGCCTCATGGGCACAGGGCCAGCATGGTAGGACCAGGCTCACTGCAACAACCATGCACAGGCTTATGCGCAGCAAATGTGAGCACAGGGACTAGGCTCAAGGTGCTGGCATCTCCTGCATGTGTTTCTTACTTCCCCTGTGAAGAAACTATGATTGATTTTCTTCCAAAGTAAACCCCTCTCTACCTAGAGTATGCATAAAATAAATACCTCTGTATTTGGCTTCTTTCTTCTCTTCCCCAACGTTTCTCTTCTGTTTCATAGCAAACACAGCACTCGCTATTCCCAGGTATGCCAATAACCCATTGTAACCGCTTCTGGCTGCCTACCAAACACACCTGGCCACCCTTGTGAAGCAGATTTAGCACCAGCAAGCGCCAGGCTGCTCTGCTGAAAGCACAAGCACTTCCCAGTCCTCAAGCCTGTAAAGATTCATTGCTCAGGATCACCAACACCATCGAGAGAAGTTCTTCATTCAAGGGTGCCTATTGCTACAGCGAGGCAGGGAAGTGGCAGAGAATGCAATCCAGAAGGATTGCATCCAATGTCACATGAGGTGATCCCATCAAAACAGGAGATGCTCACAGGGAGGCAAACTCTCAAAGAGAGCTGCTTAACAGCCGAGGAAGGGTGCATGATGAAACAGCTCAGCAGGAATCATCTGCACTTGCACCTGATCCTGGAGGCACCCTCCAGCAGCCGGTCCACTTGTCACAGAGAGGGAAAGAGGCTTCCACAGATGACTGGACAGTAATCTGCTGAGGAGAGCTGTCTCATTAATAAATCTCTGCTCTGCAGTGAGGCCCTGCTCACACAGATGTGTCAGTTCCTTTACTTGGAGGGAGCAGCCTGAAAGAGATCACAGCAGCTGCGCTTGCTCTCAATGGCACAGGCTGGGGTGAAGAGACAGCAGCCAGCAGTGGTGAGGAGCTGGCGTGGTGTAGCTCCTCCATGCCAGTCACCCTGTGGGCAGCTTCTTACCTATACTCAGCAAGCAAAGCTACAGCAGTAGGAAGCTGCCCAATTTGCCAAGCCAAACTGTCCAGAACATCTATTTTTTAGGCCCCATTGTACACTTGGACACTTTGCAGAGATGCAGTTCCTACAGGAAAAAGGAGTTCTAAATGCAAACAGCTCATGCACCTGTGTGATACCCACCCCAGTACTGGCAGGGTGAGGCATCAATCATTTTTGCACATTTAAAATGCCAAACCCAGGCAATTCCAAGGACAAGGATAACCCTTGCAATTTCAATACACAATTCCTCTGTTTGCTACTTTTTTGCCGAGAAAGACAATTTTAAAGAAGCCCAAACAGCTTTGCCAGGGTTGCTGTGCCACAGCAGCAGTACAGCTCTAATTCAGAATCACTGAATGGTCTGGGTTGGAAAGGATCCCCAAAGGTCATCCAGTTCAACCCCCTCTGCAGTAAGCAGAGACATCCTCCACTAGATCCAGTTCTGGAGGCCCTATTACAAGAGGGATATGGATATGCTGGAAGGTGTCCAGAGAAGGGCCACAAGGATGATCGGAGGGCTGGAGCTGTTCTGTTATGAGGAGAGATTGATGGAGTTGGGGCTGTTCAGTCTGGAGAGGAGAAGGCTCCAAGGTGACCTTATTGTGGCCTTTGAGTATCTTAAGGGGGCTACAAGAAAGCTGGGGAGGGACTATTTAGGATGTCAGATAGTGATAGGACTGGGGGGGATGGAACAAAGCTGGAAATGGGTAGATTCAGACTGGATGTTAGGAAGAAGTTCTTCAGGACGAGGGTGGTGAGACCCCGGAATGGGTTGCCCAGGGAGGTTGTGATTGCTGCCTCCCTGCAGGTGTTCAAGGCCAGGTTGCATGGCCTTGAGTGACCTGTTCTAGTGAGAGGTGTCCCTGCCTAAGACAGGAGGTTGGAACTGGATGATCCCTGAGGTCACTTCCACCCTAACCCATTCTATGATTCCATGGATCAAGACCAGCAGTGTGCACTGACTGTAAGGGTTGGTGCAAATTCCAAAGCCAAAAGCCCCTAAGGAACCAATTCTTTCACCACTCCTACGGGGCACTGACCTGTTTGCCCATTTTCCCTGCTCTCAAAGGGCCTTCAGCCTGGCACCCAACTCTGTGACGAAGCCTGTTTAGCACCAGTGAAGTTCCCCACATTCAGAGTGACAACGTTCTGAGCTGAGATGAGGGAATCAAAGTTAAAATCCAGCCCATCTGCGTCCATGAGTTCACTGCGGATAATAGACTCCATGTCACACTCCAGGCTCCCATTGAAAATATCCAGGTCCAAGTCACTTGGGAATTTCTCGTGTCCCATGACCGGGAGGTTCATGCTAGAGGAGTACAAAGGGGAGCCTGAGAGGGGATCAGAAAGCGTTTGCATAGACTGATTGACAGCGGAGTGCTGATGTTTGGTGGATCCCAAGCTGCTGGAGTCACTCAAGCCTATGTTGCTGATGGAACTGGACAAGGCACGGCTGCCGCTAAGAGAGGAGTTGTGGGACTGGTGCTGGTGATGGGGCAGGCTCTGACTGATCAGCCCCCCCTGGCCGGACTGCGCGGCGAACGACATCATGGGGTCATTGCGGAGCATTATGTTCCGTCGGGAATTCTGGGCGGACACAGCTGTGCTGGCTTGTGACATGAGTGGGTCAGACTGCGTCATCATGACGTCGCTGTGGCTAAGTGCATCGGAGGCCAGGAGATCCTGCAGCGTCTGGTTGTTGTAATGAGAAATGGAAGAGAAGGTGGCCTGCTTGTTCTCCTGGATGGTCTGCATGGGCGACTGGCGGAGGGAGTTGAGCGACGAGGGCCCAAACACGGCGTTGTTGAAGCTACTCGACGGGGAGCCCAGCCCTGACCCTTTGGAGCCGTAAGGAAAACTGGAGCTTCTCTGCATCATCCCGCCCGTGGGCGACTGCTGGGAGGGAGGCAGAGTTATATTGTCCAGCAGATCATCCATGAGGTTATCTGTCAGCCCATCATTCAAATTCATTGTCCCAGCCATATCAGTCAACCTAGGCAACTCCACAGTGCAGGGCTTGTTTACCGACGGGGACAGGCTGGAGGGACTACTGTAGAGCATGGGGGAAAGCGGAGCGTCGTCATCCTGCACGTCATCGAGCTCAGTGCTGGCCAGGATGGGCGACAGGCGGCCGCTGATGGTGCTGGCATTGGAGTTCGTCCGGGAGCGAAAGTCTGTCCACGCATCCAGCTCGTCGCTGCTGCGGGAGGTGGGACTGCCTGGCCACTTGGAGAGCTGAGAGGGGCTGTCCTCGCTGGTCTCCTGGGCGGCCTGCAGGGCTGCCTTTTTCTTAGCCGCCCGCCCTCTGCTCTTGGTGTACTTGTTGCTGTTGTCCATCGACACCGCGCGTCTCCGGGGCGCCTTGCCGCCTTTTCCGCCGTCTGGATTGATCACCCACCACGAGCTTTTCCCAGTGCCTTCGTTCTGCACCCGGACGAATCGGCTGTGGAGGGACAAGTTGTGCCGGATGGAGTTCTGCAGGAAAGGAAACAGAAGAGAAACGTCAAGACCAGCACCTTGCTTACTACTACCCAAATCTCAACCATCAAACCCACGTCACAAAAAATAGCAACAAGAATACAAGCACCAGGCCCTCCTGGACATCTCCACGGGCTTCTCAGGTGGTGGATATGGGAGGGCTGGAGTGTGGCTGCAGTAAAACAAGTCCCATGCTGGCACCAGTCGTGCACTCCTGCTACCCAGCTCTGCATCTCCAAAAGCTGCACCCTAAAGGAAAGGAGCGTGACAGCTCCATCCCTGCTAGCAAGCAGCTTGATGTTTCTCTCTTACTTTTGACTCAGGACAAACCTCTACCTCTATCAGCCATCTTGCAATCAGTTCCTTGAAATAAAAACTGCAAAGGCACTGCAAAAATCTGCCTGGAGGGGTAGTGTCACACTCAGAGCAGCATCTGCAAATGTATTTTTAATTCTTCATGGCGATGTGTGTTCTCTATTTGTTACAGTAACTCTTGAGAACACACCAAGCGCTGCTGCTCCTCTCCCACAGGCACCGTGCATGACTAAGCTGTACTCTCTTCATTAGAGGCACCAGAATGATGCCTGTACTGCAGCAGCTGGCCAGCTGGCCCCTCACTATGGTACCCTTCCAGTCACGACATGACACAGTACACAACCATGTCTCTTGTCCCTGTAAGCTGCTAGGTATGGAGTTGTGCGAATCTGCTGCTCGCAGTCCCTTACCCAGTGCCACTCAGGATGCTGCAAGCCACAGCACTTCCACTCTGCCCTGTCTGCACCTGCTTGTTACACTCCTGCACTAGTCAGCAACATCTCTTGTCCAGGTCCCATCCCTGGAGGGCTTTAAGGCCAGGCCAGATGTGGCTCTGAGCAACCTGATCTAGTGTGAGATCCATGGCAGGTGGATTGGAACTGGATGGTCCTTGGGGTCCCTTCCAACCCTGACAACTCTGTGAGAACCCACACTGCCTCAAGTCGATGACAATCACCTCAGAACGAGGAAGGCCAAGAAAACCTGCCCACAGCACCCCTGCAGATTTAAACCAGACAAAAAATCCTATCCCACTCATCCTGCTGATCTTGGGCTTAAAACATTGCAGTAGTGTCTGCTAACGAGAATGCTTCCACCTTTGGCTGCTTGGGGTTGGAGTATTTTTGGTGGAGCTATCCCACATTCCTCTGCCAGAACAGCTGTGCTACCCCTCCAGGTGAAAGATGGTCAGGTTTAAAAACCTGCTGGAATTCTTTTCCCTTAAATTTTTGGCCTTTACTCGTTCATATCTATGAAGAGGATCAAATCACATTTATTCTACCGGCATGCTTTAAAAGTCAACAGGACCATAGCATAATCAAACCACCCAGGATAAGTGTCCTTCATTTACTCAAAGCACTGAAGAAATCCTACATTTAAATGGACCCCCCAAAAAAAACCATGAATCAATCAACAAATCATTCACAGGCATCTCAACATTCTCATCCTTAGGCTAAATGGATGTTTGACATAAGTGAATTGCAGACACATCTGATGTAGGAAGAAATACAACCCAGCTTTTAAAAACCAATTTTCCAGTACAAAAAAATGCCCTTTTTTTTTCCCCTTCCCCTTGTTAAGTGTTGTGGGGTTTGTCAGATTGGGAAATGGAGAACACGGCTGAAGTTGTCACAGGCAGACAGCAGATGCAGTTGTGATTATCACTTAATGAAAAGAGAAATCATATGGACCAGGGTTCAAAACAGCAACTGTTATGCTTGAAACAATTTGCACAAAGCAGCAGAGCAGACTCAAAAGCAGTATGGCCAGAAAATGGAGAGAGAGGATTCTGCCACTCTGCTCTAGACAGACCTCATCTGCACTGCTGTGTCCAGCTCTGGAGCCCTCAACACAGGAACGACATGGACCTGATGGAGAGGGTCCAGAGGAGGGCCACAAAAATGATCAGGGGGCTGGAGCAGCTCTGCTGTGAGGACAGGCTGAGGGAGCTGGGGGTGTTCAGCTTGGAGAAGAGAAGGCTCTGGGGATACCCAATAGCAGCCTGCCAGGACCTGAAGGGGGCTACAAAAAGGCTGAAGAGGGACTGTTTGCAAAGGCCTGCAGGGTCAGGATGAGAGACAATGGATTCAAATTAGAACAGAGCAGATTTAGATTGGATGCTAGGAACAAATTCTGCACCATGAGGGTGCTGGAACACTACAACAGGTTGCCTAGGAAGGTAGCTGAGCTCCATCCTTGGAGATATTGAAGGTCAGGCTGGCTGAGGCTCTGAGCAGCCTGACCTAGTGCAGGATGTCCCTGCACACTGTGAGGGAGTTGGACAAGATGACCTTTGGAGGTCCCTTCCAACCCAAAGCATTCTATGACTGAGAAGTTTGGGTCAGTGCCTCTGCTGTACACTTCTCCATTTCTAAGAGACAATCCTGCCATCAAAATCACAGAATCACAGAATCAACCAGGTTGGAAGAGACCTCCAAGCTCAGCCAGTCCAACCTAGCACCCAGCCCTAGCCAGTCAACCAGACCATGGCACTAAGTGCCTCATCCAGGCTTTGCTTGAACACCTCCAGGGACAGCAACTCCACCACCTCCCTGGGCAGCCCATTCCAATGGCAGAGTGAGTTGCAGCACAGTAGTTCTTCAGCCTAAGGAAGGAAAGAGCTTTTTATTATTTACCTGGTGACATTTGAACTATGTTTAGAGTCTGGCAACAGCCTGATTTTAACTTCCGGTAACCAGGCACTGCTGCTGCCAGAATCGCAGAACGATCACCTAGCCCAACCCTCCTGCCAGAGCAGGATCACCTAGAGTAGATCACATCTTCAGTTTCTCCCAACTGCCTGGAGAACTGCTGGATTTCTTGGGAAAACCACCTTTGTTGCCATTTTAGCTCATACTGCATCAGTGCAGGTCTCTCTCAGGTTCATCTCCTGTGACTTTCCTGGATGACCACTTATGAGAATACCTGCATGGGGACCTCTCCTCACACAGAGCTGACATCAGGGCTGTGGCCACTTGAGCTGGATTTCTAGCTCAGACATAAAGAAAACAGAGAAACTTAGAAAGTGGAAGAGTACTCCGAGTAGAGAGGTGAACATTCCAGGGATAGGCCATAAGAAGTTACTGGGGGAGGGAATCCACCCTAACCCATCACAAGGATGAAGACAACCAGAGTTAGAGCACCACACCCAGCCAGGCTAAGAAGAGCTGCAAGAACCACGCTGCTCCCCATCTTGAAGGGCTAGGTGCAAGAACACACAGCACTGTGCCTCTTGCTAATGAAAAGCTTAGAAAACACAGAGAAGAAACACCCTGGCTGGCATATGCAGCATGCCACATAGCTTCAGCTACAAACCCACTCAGCCAAAAGTGCCAGCAGCTAACAGTTTTCAACCTGTGGTATTCTCACAACGTGGCTTATTTCTGCTGCCGGTAGCTGCAGTATGGAACTGTTTGGCCTAAACCCACGAAAAATCCGAAAGAGCCAAATCTGACTGAGTCCCCTTTCAGGACAAGGGCTCCTCCACGTGTGGCTATGTGTGCACACGTGTAATTTCCATCTTTGTGCTCAGGGCTGGTATCACACAAACAATAAAAGAACCTAATAGCACTTTGGCTTTGAAAATTGGCGGTTAGAAACAAATCCAAGCAGTTTGTTTTCTTTTACGTTAAGCAATATGCCACTTAAGACTCCAGCTTCTGTTTTCCTTTACATTTCCACTGTAGGAAGACTGTTTTCTTAAGTGTAATTATGGGCTAATTTATTTTTGTGTACCCTATCTCCACCCTCTGTTCAAACACTGCCTTAAAACCCACTTCTTTCACGTAACCTCCCCCGCTAACCTCTTCAGCAGCAGTGTCTGGGTTTCTCTGGTTTCTCCTTGCGTTGGATGCTCTGCCAAATCAAACTAGGGCTGGATCCTATTATCCTTTTCACATGCAAGTTGTGCCACAGAAGTCATTGAGATGGACAACTCACACCAGTAAAGGCTGTGGTGCTGTGCTGCAAACTGGATGGAAGTGACTTGTGTGTTTTCTGCCTGGTTTCTGAGCCACTGAAGAATTGCCCCAACCTGCTTAAAATCAAGGAAAGGATGGTGGGACACAATCTTTGCTCACAACCATGTGCAAGACTAATGTGTGGCACAGTCGACTTGCTAGAGGGCAGGGATGCCATCCAGAGGGACCTGGACAGTCCAGAGAGGTGAGCCCAGGCCAACCTCATGATATTCAACAAGGCCAAGTGTAAGGTCCTACACCTGGGTCCACGCAATCCCAAGCACAACTCCAGGCTGGGTGGGGAATGGCTGAGAGCAGCACTGAGGAAAAGGCCCTGGGGGTCTGGGCTGATGAAAAGCTCAACATGAGCCTGCAGTGTGAGTGCAGCCCAGACAGCAACCCTGTGCTGGGCTGCAGCAAGAGCAGTGTGGGCAGCAGGGCAAGGGAGGGGATTCTGCCCCTTTGCTCTGCTCTCCTCAGACCCCACCTGCAGTACTGTGTGCAGTTCTGGAGTCTCCAACACAAGAAGGACATGGAACTGTTTGAGCCAGTCCAGAGGAGGCCACAAAGATGCTCAGAGGGCTGCACAGCTCTGCTATGAGGACAGGCTGTGGCCGTTTGAGCTGATTTTTTTCTAGTTCAGACATAGGGGAGAGGTGATTCACCCTAACCCAGGACACAGGCTGAGAGAGTTGGGGCTCTGCAACCTGGAGAAGAGAAGGCTTCGAGGAGACCTTGGGGTGGCCTTCCAGCATCTGAAGGGGGCTCCAGGAGGGCTGGAGAGGAACTATTGACAAGGTCTTGTAATGCCAGGGCAAAGGGTAATGGGGTTAAACTGGAAGAGGGGAGATTCAAACTAGATGTTAGGAAGAAGTTCTTTGCAGTGAGGGTGGTGAGACACTGGCACAGGTTGCCCAGGGAGGTTGTGGATGCTTCCTCCCTGCAGGTGTTCAAGGCTAGGTTGGATGAGGCCTTGAGCGACCTGCTCCAGTGGGAGGTGTCCCTGCCTATGGCAGAGGGTTGGAACTGGATGTTCCTTGAGGTGTCTTCCAACCTAAACCATTCTCTGATTCTGTAATACATGACCCACAGGACAAACCACCACAGAGCAGAGGATGCAAAGAAAATACAGTTTATCATTTGAATCTGCTGCTGCTCATCAAATGAATGGGGATTTGTCCTTGACTTATGTGGGAGATGAATGAGGCCAAGAAGATGGAAACAACACATTTTGCCATGCCAAAAATTGCAATGACAAACTTTGAAAAGATCTATAAAGCAACTTCCATCAATCTGTCCTGGAGACCAGATGTAGATGGGACAGATGCTAGCCAGCCTGCAGACACCTTGGAAAGAGCTCAGATACCACTGATGGGTGCAACATATGGGCTGCACAAAGGCAGAGTGGAAGAGAAACACAATGAGTTCCTCCCTTCATTAGTGTTGCTGCTTTATACTGGACTTGAAGAACACTGTGGGCTCTGCTAAGAGCCTGAGGACTGAGGTTCCCGCAGATAAGACCAAGAGCATCCCATACGGCATCGAGCTCAGCCCAGCTGGGCTGTGATCCCCTAGGCAAATGGTCCTGCAGGGAAGAATGAGCAGCACTGGAGACAAGGAAGACCCAGAGCAGAGGAACATACAAAGCTAGGCAGATGCGGTGTGTGAAGTGGGTGGCAGAGTGCCATGCGCAGGCAGTGCTGCTGTCCTACCTTGGCACGGGCAGTGCAGCTGGGTTGCCAAGTGGTAGCCAGGGCAGCAACATGAGGGGGGACAACACCTTCCCCAAACTTGGGGCCATGCTCTCAGCTTTTCTAGAACAGCATTTTCTTCAGTTAATACTCCTGAAGGGAACCAGCCATGATTTGCTCACCAAAAAAAGGCAACAAAATAAACACCAGAAAAACAAAGAGAAAAGAGAGAAAGGAGAAAAGAAAAAAGAGGAAAAATAAGAGAGAAGAAAGAGAACAGAGAGAGAAGAGAGAGAAATTGGCTGCCACGCCCCAATTACACATCTGTCCCTTGAGCTTTTGGTAAGGCTGTAACGGGTGAGCTCCCAGGGAGGACACTCAGACAGTTCCAAAGTGCTGTGTACCTGATTTGATATGAAATACTGAATGAGTCTCCCAGGGAGGCTGGGACTTCATTTCAACACTCAGCCCTGGACAGACAACAGCAGCAAAACGCTTGAGCCTTTAAAACAGAGAAAATTTCCCCTCCCTGTGCCTGTTTCAGCCTCTTCCAAGCTGTGTTTACCTTGTGGAGCCTGTCCATTAACTCAGACACCAGCTGCAAGTGCTTCCACTGCAGTACAGAGTCTTTTTTGTCTGGAAGCAACATGTGGTATCAATTTATCATCCTCAACAACGCAACAAGGAATCCACTCACTTTAAAAATAAAAAGAGAGTTGTGTAACTTAACTCTTCAAAGCCCCTTGCTTTTAAAACAAAACAAAACAAAAAAGCCTAAAGATTAGCAAGATGAGGTGCAGCTGGTGGCTGCAGAGTCCAAGTTACACACTGGTCTGTTTTTATTTCAGTGTGTTGCAATGAGTGGCTAATTCATTATTGCAGATACAGGCTCCCGAACTGTAAAGTTATGGCAACAAATCAAGAGCAGTTGTTTATTTTAACAAGTGGGATACTAGGAGCTGATGGGAGGAAAACAAATGCTACCTGCAGACTCATAAACTCTGCCAGTGCTCGCCTGGGAGAATTACCTTTTATTTTATACTCTATTAATATAACTAAATGTTCTAACTTGACCACATTAAGTTGTTTGGTAGCCATGCAGTAGAGAAAAGCATCGGATCTAATATCACTGAACAAAAACCATGGAAATCACTCCAGTTTATCAGCCTCCAGCTGACCAGAGAGTCATTCAGCTTCCAGCCTATGCCACCTTGCAGCACAAACTTCTTTTGGGCTGAACACCCCTACAGAGAGCCTCCACCAGGAACTATTTAAGGAACACCAACCAAACCAAATTACTTTTCTTTGCCTGCAGTTGCTGCTGAAAGAGGAGGCTGTGAACAACCCAACACGTTTTGCCCACCTGTCCAGAGCAGTGAGCATTTTACTTTGACTACCAGTTCTACCAGTCCCTAATGAGATTCAGTTGCAAATAAACAAGAGAACAGATACAGTGACTCCAAAATGATAAATAATTAAAGTTGCCAACTGTCTGCATATGGGCAGGAATCCCTGGTGAAAGGGATTTAGGAGTCTAGGTGAGGAGATCTGTAGAATCAATTAATCTGTTGGTTCCATACTGTTATTTTCTGCCTAGTTCTGTAAGGCTACAGTGCTGCTCTTCTCAAAAGAACTTGGAAAACCCCCAACCCAAAGAGATCTGAGAATTGGGTCCTCTTTCCATGAGTTTTTCCAAACCAGAAAAAAACATTTGTCACTTAATAAAATAGTGAAGGTTATCTGCAGATGCAGAAATAAGCAAGAACTGAAACACACAAAAGTTCTTCCACAGTATCTATCCAGCTATGTTGTACACATCATCTTCCATATATATCCAAATACTATGGACTCCAGTTACATTTTCCCCCCTAAACTATGAAAGTTTCAGGGTGAAGAAAAGCATCAAGAAAATCACACAAAGAACTCTTTCCTGCCACCCAAACGTTTTGGTGCTCAGTGTTTGATGTCATCTGCAAGTTCTTAAGGCAGCTCCCACAAATAACACCAGATGTTCAGCAGAAGCAGGCAGCACACCAGGGTCCCACATTGGACATCCTTTTGTACCCAAGTGCCAAAGGACACTGTCCTGACAACCCTGGAGAGGATAAGAGGGATGGCACAGGCTCAACCCTAGCCAAGTGTGCTCTCCTACACCTGGAGTACTGTGTCTAGTTCTGGAGTCCCTGTTACAAGAAGGATATGGATGTGCTGGAAGGTGTCCAGAGAAGGGCCATGAAGATGATCAGAGGGTTGGAGCTGCTCTGTTATGAGGACAGACTGAGGGAGTTGGGGCTGTTCAGTCTGGAGAGGAGAAGGCTCCAAGGCAACCTTATGGTGGCCTTTGAGTATCATAAGGGGGCTACAAGAAAGCTGGGGAGGGACTCCTTAGGATATCAGGTAGGGATAGGACTGGGGGGAATGGAACAAAGCTGGAAATGGGTAGATTCAGATTGGATGTGAGGAAGAAGTTCTTCAGCATGAGGGTGGTGAGACCCCGGAACGGGTTGCCCAGGGAGGTGGTGGAAGCCTCATCCCTGGAAGTGTTTAAGGCCAGGCTGGATGAGGCTCTGGGCAGCTTGATGTAGGGTAGGGTGTCCCTGCCCATGGCAGGGGGGTTGGAACTGGATGATCCTTGTGGTCCCTTCCAACCCTGACTGATTCTGTGATAGGGAAAAAAAAAATCAACACAGGTTTAGGGGGGAAAGTCAGCTCAGCACCTGAAGAGTGGCTCTGTGGATTCCCCTCCTCATCTTCTCCTCAAAGGACTATTTCTGACCTTGGTAGTAAAAGAACAGCAAGAAGTTGCCCTTGCTGCAATTAGCTCTATGCCTGCCTTTCTGCTCATCGTCCCCCACCCCTAGGAAGAGCAGGAAGCCTTCAGGAATACTAAAGTTCATCGGGAGAACATTAAGTCCAGCAGAGGTTTATCCTCCTAAATGTGCTGGCTCAGATAGGAGAGCAGCAGAGGGATCTGCCTCCGTCCCGCACGCAGGGCGCTGCGCCGTGCCAAATTCCGACAGGAGAAGGCGATTAAGCATGGGGAAAACAAACCCTCCCTGCTGCCCCAGCTGCTCCTTGCCACATGCCCACCAGGGATGCTGCTGTCCTCCCTTCTGAAAAGAAACATAATCAGCACACGGAGCTATGGGAATGAAGCCACGACTTAATCACAATAAAAACTAAATAAATGAAGGGAGAAGCTCATCCTCTCTTCAGCAACTGCTGCCTCACTCTTTGCAAGCAGTGAGACTGCAAACAGAACTCTCAGCTGAAAATCCAGACTGCCTGGAAACTGTCTCAGAGCACCACGCTTCCAGTCAGCAGAAAAATCTCCAGTCACTTTACAGTCAGCTGTCCTGTGACTCTAATAAATAACGTTTGTTTTGCTGGGCTGGCTGGAGCTTGGGGTTTGGGTTTGTTCTTTTTCCCACTGAATGTTGGGGGACAGGAAGCAAAGAGCAAGGAAAATCAGAATCACGGAATTCACCAGCTTGGAAAAGACCTCTAGGATCATCGAGTCCAACCTATCACCTAACTCATGGCACTAAGTGCCTCATCCAGCCTCCTTTTAAACACCTCCAAGGATGGCAACTCCACCACCACCTCCCCGGGCAGCCCATTCCAATGCCAAACATTCTTCCCATGTAGAACTCCTTCCTAACGTCCAGCCTGAACCTGCCCTGGTGCAGTTTGAGGCTGTATCCCCTTGTTCTGTCACTGGGTGCTGGCAGAAGAGACCAATCCCATCTGGCTACAACCTCCTTTCAAGTAGTTGTGGAGAGCAATGAGGTCTGCCCTAAGCCTCCTCTTCTCCAGGCTGAACAATCCCAGCTCCCTCAGCTTCTCCTCCCAGTGCTGTGCTCCAGCCCCAGATGCTGCTACTTTAATGCAGCTGTGAGGCTCTCCAGCAGCTCCTTCCACTGGCAGGGGTCATGCACCCCAGCAGCCTTTGCTATGGAAAAGGACCCTAAAAAACAAAGCATTGACCTCTGCATGCTCTGCCAATGCATTTCCTTGATAAAGCAGGATTTGGGAACCAGGAGGCAGGCACTATCACTGGGAGGCTGCTAAAGGTACCTTATCAAGAGCTGCCTTTTTCACCCCCTTCCGCAGAGTTCGTACCATGGCTGATCAAAATTCAAGAGAACCATTAATTTCAAGGGATTTACCTTAAATAAGAGTAAGAATTTACTTTAAGGCATTGCTATTGCAAGGTGTGAATTCATGGAAATCCCAAGGCACTTCAGCCATGAACACAGCAA
This sequence comes from Tricholaema leucomelas, assembly GCA_013400475.1. Classification (NCBI taxonomy): domain Eukaryota; kingdom Metazoa; phylum Chordata; class Aves; order Piciformes; family Lybiidae; genus Tricholaema lacrymosa; species Tricholaema leucomelas. The sequence continues at coordinate 746,114 of WAAF01002413.1, forward strand.
GAGAATGGAGATGTTGCCCCCTTACCAAACTTAAACCCAAGGAGTGGCAGACAAAGAGCTGCTCTGGATGCATACAGATGGATCTTTGCAGGGCCAGACCAAAACAGTTTTAGCTTGTGTTCAGGGGTGGTGTCACCATCAGGTAGCATTTTAATGGTTTTACTTTTTTCTTAATGTCAACCCCCAGCATTTGAAGTGTTTCCACTGCCAGGGCTTTGGAAATGCCATCACACTCCACTGGTGAAACCCCTTCAGCATTTCTCCTCCTCCATGCCATGGAAGCCCAAGAGGAGCAGGCACACACAAGTAAACAGCCCAAATGTTACACACAGAGTAGCTCTCACAAAAACAGCTCCCAGTGCCAGCACAGTCCCCACCTGCCAGCTGCTGAAGTTACTGGAAGAGTCCTCACAAACTTCAGTGGCAGAACCCCTTCAGCATTTCTCCTCCTCCATGCCATGGAAGCCCAAGAGGAGCAGGCACATGCAAGTCAGCAGCCCAAACACTACACACAGACTAACTTTCACAAAAACAACTCTCACTGCCAGCACAGTCCCCATCTGCCAGCTGCTGAAGTTACTGGAAGAGTCCTCACAAACTTCAGTGGTCACCCAGTTAAACCTCAATGAAAACAATGCAGTTTTTACTGTGAGGCAGACTTTCACCCTGAAGGCTTTGGATTGGTTTTGCTAGAAAGAAGAAGAAAAAGAGAAGAAAAAAAAACCCACAACCAAACCAACCGAAAAAAAAAGGCAAAAAAATTCCCTCTGTTTCTCATTTCTTAGCTGCAAAGATCCCAGCACAACCCTCACGCAGCACTGTGGAAAGCAGTACTTGAGTTCTATTGTCACCCAGCCTCAGCATATGGCAGTTACTATCCACTCAGAAACATGTCTGGGCGTCCTCTCAGGCCTCTCTAAATAAACGTGAGCCATGCTACTTCTTATAATAACTCACTAAAAATAGTAGCTGCCCAGGGAAGAGCACAAAAGCCTTTCGCTGCTGTATCACCTACTGTAAATCCTCACGTTCTGATGATTTGTTGTGCTCTCGTGTTGATTTGTTTTTTAACACTTCCTAAGCTTTGTGAAATGCAAGGAAAGCAGTCATAACTCCACCAGGCAGTGGCAGGGAACAAAGTAAATCCCAGTGTGCAGGAAGAAAGCCTTCCAGGCCTCCTGCCTGGCCGAAGCGCAGGGCAGCCTCGCGGGCGGCTCTGTAAAGCGCCGGCTCTGAGATGATAGATTGTTAGATAGCCAGGCTGGATTAATTGGAAGTGTTGAGCTGCAGACACTAAATTGCAAGTCTGGTGACAGTTACAGCTGATGTGTGACTGATGGGGGGAACAGATCTGATATGCTGTTGCCTGACCAAGTTTGATTAGGCCTGAGCGAGTCCTTCGACAGGCACCCAGGACCTTCCTCCAAGCGACCTGTGAAACAGCCCCTGGCATTCCTGCTACATAGACTGATCTGAAGCAGGACTCCTCTCCTGGGCTATTTTAAGCACATAATCAGTTTATTATTAAGCAGAAGATACTATCTGCTTTTAGTCTTTTTGGAAACTGCCTGTTAAAATACGAGGTGCTTCAGTCAGCAGCTGACGTGGCAACAGGAGCAGTCCTGCTCCAGGGACCTGAGCACCAGAGGAAGGCAGGGATACACCTCAGGTCTGACCTGCTGGCTTGTAGGGACAAAACCCAACCCTTTGGGAGCCTCATGGGAAGGGCAGTCAGTGTGGGAGGGCACAACTGCAACTCCAGTTATTCAGCCAGCTACTGCAGCGCCGGTGTGGACAGGGTGTGAAGTTGGAGACAGGGATGAGTGCACCTAACTTGAAAAACAGGTATCTCCTCCTTCATGACTGGAGAGCTATGGCACCACCAATAAATACCTGTAATGGCTGCTTTCAAATATTAATGCCTTTTGAAAGTGGAAAGTGATCAGCCTTCCTCTGGATGTTTTCTGATGCACGTTCTGCTTGCATCCTGGGAGCAGCAGCAGCAGCAGGGTCCTCACCAGCCTCACGGCTTCTCAGGGTTTCCCTAAGTTTCCCCTCTGCACTGAGGAATGTTTTTAAACACTGCATTTAGGAACAGATCTGAAAAATCCAACAGGTTTGTCCTCTGTACATAGGAAACAGGCTCATGCCATGCCAGATGACACAGGTGGACAAAACCAAGCACCCTTTTGCTGTCTGCACAGCAACAGCAGTGAGGTAGCTCCACCTCAGCAATCTTTCCCCAGCCCATTCTTGATTTTCACACTGCACTGCACTGGGACACCCAGCCTGAAAACCAACCCTGCCCACCAGCTCACCACCAAGGCACATGGCTTTAGCTTTCAGGCCACGTTGCCCTCCCTGACTTTGACTGACACTGTATAGGTCTAAGCTGGATGTTAGGAGGAAGTTGTTGGCAGAGAGAGTGATTGGCATTGGAATGGGCTGCCCAGGGAGGTGGTGGAGTCGCTGTCCCTGGAGGTGTTGAAGCAAAGACTGGCTGGGGCACTTAGTGCCATGGTCTGGTTGATTGGCCAGGGCTGGGTGCTAGGTTGGACTGGATGATCCAACCTGGTTGATTCTGTGGTTCTATGACGATTTTTGATTTTTTTTTCCTCTGGAGGAAAGCTTTTTTACAGCCTTAAAATGCAACTCTCCTTACCCAGCCCGGGCAGCTGCAGGTCAGACTTGGCTGTGGTGCTTAGGGATATGGTTTAGGGTGAACCTTGTAGAGTAGGGCTATCAGTTGGACTTGGTGATCCTGGGGGCCTTTGCCAACCAGAACATTTCTGTGATTCTGTGATGTCCAAACTAGTGACACTGGCATCCCCTGGCAGCCATGGTGCCATCACCCTGTGGCCCCACCAGCCTGCCAACACTTTTTGCTCTGCAAGCACCTGACCCTCTCTGTTGGAGTGGAACTCACCCTTCACACAGGGAGGCTTTGCGACTGTATTTGCTTTGGGACATCACTCTGGGAACATCCCAGGGCATGGTGGCTTCAGAAAGATTGTCCTCACTTGGACCAAACCCTTCCCTCTACCCCTCTGGATTCATCCCAGCCTCAAATAACCCCGGGTATGGAGTGTTTAAGGTTCCATGGAAGCTCACCCCACTCAAATGACTTGCATGTTACTGGTTTTACTGGATTTTTTAACATGTATTTTCTGTTCACTGCAGAGGTAAAATATACCTGAGGAGCTGCCAAAAGGGAAGATGACACCTATTATGCTTCCAGTGAATCAGCCCTTTGCCACAGCAAGCAGGACATTCCTGTTTCACATGCAGCTGGCAGCAGCACCATCTCAGAAGCCTCACAACCCAGCTAAATGCACAGGTATGGAGGTTATTTTTAAAAGCTATTTTTAAGCTATTTACCTAATCCAAGCAGCTAAGATCATTGTCATTGATACAGGCACAATCACAAGCGCTGAACGTTGAGCCTAAAGCTAGGCTGTGTCAATACACTTCGGCGCTTCCTGATGCCTTGTTACTGCCCCACCTTGACACCAGAGCCCAAATAGCAGAGGGATGAGTGGAAGAGCCCTTTCATGCTTTGAACTCGTGCACATGAAGTCAACACTTGGGCCATGCACACTCAGTACACAGACTGTGACACCTTTCAGAGGCAGCTGTGGAGCCACAGGGCGATGGCTTTTAGCACTCTGACTGTGCCAACAGCCAAGGTCGTCACCAGGTACTAAGACAAGGCTTACCTACCCTGTAGGTTCTAGTCTGGGTGAGCTCCCACTGTGGGAAGAGCTGCACAAGTAGAAGACACTTGCATCTGAAAGTTCACAGCCTCAGCAGGCAGACAAAGAAACCCAAATCCAATAAAGGTGCTACAGAACAGAAAACTGAGAGACTTGCTTTGGTTTCACCTCCCAGCAAAATCCAGCCTTGTCTTACACGCCCAGCAGGACAAGCACTGAGGCGACCTCTCAGCACCCTGAGATGACTGCTTCTTCACAGACACCATTCCCTGCTCTGAAAGGTTGTAAGTATTGACTTGCTGAATAAAATTCTTTGTCTTGGGGCTGCAGCAGCTGTATGGATGCTGAGATGACCCCATAAATCCCTCTCTTACAGCACTGGATGGACAGGTGAATTTCTGCTTCTCAGAGAAACTCTTCCCAGACCCCAAATGGGTTGGGTGGACACGTGTCACATCCTGCTTTTAGGGGGAAAAACGTTGAGCTATGCTAAGGAAACTACACTGCTTGAAACAGGTCCTCTGTCAACAGCTCCACGTTCAAGTCACAGGGCAGAAGGCATGATGGTGCCTTTGTACTTTTCCATCTTTCTCAGTAAGGCTCTTCCCCATATTCACAGCCCAAGAATGCAAAGCCTCCTAAGTATGCCAGGTATCATTTTCATAACAAAGGTACACACGAAACAAGCACCTTCAGGATGCTCCTGAACGGAGGAGGGCAGAAAGAGCAAGCAGTGGCAGATGCACACAGGGATATTTCCCTGCTTCTGGGAAAGGGATCCACTCCCAAGCACCTGGTTTCCTGGGATCTCTAGAACATAAATTAACCAGGCTTCTTCCTGGTTAAGATTAGCAAAGCAGAGAGTGGGAAAAAAAACAAGGAGAAGGCAGAGTCCACACTTGTCTCTAGACAGCCTTTTTTCAGGGCTGGAGGACCTGCAAAGTGAGAGCCTCACACACAAAGGCTTTTGCACGCATCTAAGTGCACAGCCTGCGAGCTGCTCTGTGGGCTTGAAGAGGAATGCACTTAAGGGTTAGATATGCCCCAGACTTTGCCTTGTTGACAAGGATAAACAAGAGCAGAAGATACACAGAAATTTCCAATTTCCTTCTCAGGCAACTTTCTAAGCTTGCAGAAAGTTAATGAAAACCTTCCAGCGGTTTCGTCTCAGGCTCTTTTTGAGGTGAAAATGCACCATATTAATTATTTTCAGCAGAAATGGGTTCTTGGTGCCATGCAATCACAGCTATAACCCCAGCAGCCCTTCTGAAGCAGAGTGACAGCTGAGTCACTAATGTTAAAGCAGGGATGAGGAAAGGAAAATGAAAAAGAAACTAGGCTACTTCCCCTGAGGAGCTAAATACAGTATTTAATGGCAGCTTTTTATAAGGTTAACAAATCAAATACTTCAGCCATGAATTGTTGCTATCATCATAACTACAAGAAGATGACCCTGGACAACCAGTCTCCTCCTCTGACACATAAATGAGGAGGAAGAGGCTGGGAGGCAGCCCAGACCTTCATCATACTCTAGACCTTTGGAGAGCTGGGTAATGATAGAATTGTCAGAGTTGGAAGGGACCTCAAGGATCATCCAGTTCCAAGTCCCCTGCCATGAGCAGGGACACCTCACACTAATCAGGTTGCCCAGAGCCACATCCAGCCTGGCCTTAAACACCTCCAGGGATGAGGCTTCCACCACCTCCCCAGGCATCCTGTTCCAGTCTCTCACCACCCTCATGGTGAAAAACTTCCTCCTAACATCCAATCTGGATCTACCCACTTCTAGTTTTGCTCCACTCCTCCCAGTTCTATCCCTACCTGACATTCTAAAAAGTCCCTCCCCAGCTTTCCTGTAGGCTCCCTTCCGATACTGAAAGGCCACAATAAGGTCTCCTCAGCAGCCCCAGGTCTCTCAGCCTGTCTGTAAGAGAGATGCTCCGGTCCTCTAATCATCCTTACGGCCCTTCACTGGGCTCTCTCTAGCAGTCTCCGGTCTTTTTCAAACTGGGTACCTCAGAACTGGACACAAAACTCAAAGTGCAGCCTCACTAGTGCAGAGTAGAAGAGGAGAAGAACCTCCTCTGGCCAGCTGGTCACACGCTGATTCTTCATGCACTCCACAGAATGGTTTAGGCTGGAAGGGACCTCAAAGCTCATCCAGTTCCACCCCCGCTCCCCCATAGGCAGCGACACCTCCCACCAGAACAGGTCACCAAAGGCCTCAAATGGAATGGTAGCACACTTTAAATAACTTCTGTGGAAGACACTTGACATAGCTGTAACCCTTACAAGAACCTCTAAATGGCACACTGTGTGACCACCCTGGCCACGAGGGCACATTGCCGGCTCACAGTGAACTTGGCATCCACCAGTATTCCCAGATCCTCCTGCACAATGCTGCTTCCCAGCAGCTGAACCTCTAACCTAACCTGCGATGATGAAGGGGGTGGTTATTCCTCCCCAAGTGCAGGACTCTACACCTGGACTTACTGAACTTCATGAGGTTCACCTCTGCCTCACTCTCCAGCCTGGCCACATCTCGCAGTTGGCACTGTAAGCGCCAACAACTTCATCACCAATATAACGGGAGTACAGGGTGGCTGGAAACGCTGCCTCCTGCTCTGATAGCAGTGCCAGGCATGTGAGTACACAAGATACCAGCACACAGGGAACTGGGCCACCTGGGCAGGGAATTCCTGGAAAGATCACATGCACTTGGACTAACCTTCCGCCTCAGGGCTCTTGCCACGTGCTGTTGGACACTGGTGGCACTGCACTCAAAAGATCTTTTTAGGAGGCCACTTTCCCCAAGCTGCAGAGTTTGGTCTAACTCAGCCCTGCTTGCCAAACAAGCAGGATGTCTAATTAATCTCATGCATGTCCCTCCATTCTCTTGGCTTAAAGCACCCCCATCCATGCCTTATCACAAACTCTGGCCATGTTATTATAATTAAGCGTAATCTGAGCATGATGCTGAACACAAGGAACCAGCCTTGGTGCAAGAAGTCTGCCTGACCTCTGCAGAACTCTTCGTGGGACAAAAACTTTACAGGATTAGGAGCAAAGCCTGCAGACAGGGTCAGCTCTTCCCTCTGCCCACTCCCTGTCGTAGCACTCAGTACATTCTGTCCTCTTTGCTACTTCATCACAGTCCTTAAGGCCTCAGACCTGAATGAAAAAAAAAGGAGAATGAGTAAACTCTGTGATTCAGGAGTATTTAGAGGAGGAAAAAGAAAGGGCAACTGCTAGGAAGAATATGCAAGGAGGAGAAGGAATCAGTTGCTGTGCCAAGAGGCAAGAGTCCAGAGTCTTTGAATTTCAAAGACTTTCAGGAAAGACAATTTCAAGACACTTTCACAAACCACTCTGAACAAGTCACAGTTTGGTGCCCTGCCAGTTTTTTCCTCCTCTCCTTTTTTCCCACCTAGGTAACTTTGTTTTTGTCACTTGGAGAAAAGCAAAAAAAAACCTTTAAATAACTTTACTCCACCATTTACAGGCACTCAGATGTTGATCAGCTCTGGATTGCTGTAATACCTGCTTGGAAAAGAAGTCCCTGAGTGCAGATAATGCCACAGAACACTTCAGTGCCTCAACCCTACCCTATCACTCCGGTACACTGGTCAGTGAACACAAAGTGCTTTCTTCTGCCCCTTCTCCATCCCCCACATCCTCTGCAGCATCAGAACACTGTAGGAACCAGGTACAATGGTGTCTGCAATTCTGCACTTTCAAACTAAAAAATGAAGTCCTGTACAAACCCAGGATGGTAGCTCAGGCTGCCTGCAATCCAGGATTGTGGCCAAAACCACAAAGCTGGACCTTGCACACTTGGATAACAACCGCAGTAAAAAGATAAAAGCTGTGAGCAATCTCTGTTAAACGCAGACAGGACAGGGAGTGGCTGACAAGACGCACTGGCCTGAACTGGGGCCTCATCAACTGTTGTCTTGTTTCACTCCAACCTCATTCCTGGGTGGGTGAAAGTCACCTGGGGACACAGGCGTGCACAGGTGAACCTTGCACCTGTAGCTCCTCTCCTGCCAGGAGGCAGAGCCAGAGGAGGGTAAGGCCTTTGGTGACTCCAGGTGCAAGTCAGCAGAGGGGGAGTAAGGCCAGGCCTGTCTGCTCAGTCCCAGGCACCGACTGAGAGAGGTCAGACTGACGCTGGGTGTGTTGGACAGGTCTCTGCAAACCCAGGGTTCTGCCCTGCAGAGGAAGTAACAGCACCGAAGCCTAACTCCTGCGAGCATTAGGAGTCATCAGACGGCTGTCAGGACAGGCATCTGCCCTTTCATGAGCACACACGGCTAACAAAGTCTTCTCAGCAGCAGCACTGGGACACCTCAACAGCACATTTTGCTAAGAGAACACGGGAAAAACAACAGCCCACAACTTGAGCCCTATTGGCAACTGGTCCCTGTGATGTGCTGAACACTGCCTGCCAGGTACTGAACTCCCCAGTTCATGCTGACTCTTACTGGAGAGAAAAGCAACTTGCTGCATCACCTGCCTACTGCTGACAACAGGGTTGAGTTCACTACTGATGAGCTGCTGGAGCCCCATATGTCAAACGGCAATGAGCCCTGTTGTGCTGGTGAGGTTTCCTGATCTTCTGGAAGTATCTAGAGAAAATCTGGTGGGGACAGTCCCATCATCAGTCAAGTTTGCAGAGGTGTTGCTGAGAAAAGGCAATAAACTGGTTGGGAAACATCACGGTGTATGGCACATGGATTTTGGACGCTGTCACACACGCTGCAGAAAGGTCTCCAACTCGAGAGCCCAAGCAGTGCAACAGAGGCAACTCCACAGGCTACATCACATCACAGCATGTCAAAGGCTGGAAGGGACCTCTAAAAATCAGCTAGTCCAAGCACCCTGCCAGAGCAGGATCACCTAGAGCAGATCACACAGCAACATGTCCAGGCGGGTTTTGAATATCTCCAGAGAGGGAGACTCAACAACCCGCCCTGGGCAGCCTGTTTCAGTGTTCTGTCACCCTCACAGTGAAAAAATTCCTCCTCATGTTTAAATCAAACTTCCAGTCCCCCAGACTGGCAGTGGTTTTGAGGAACAGTCCTCTTCAAGAACAGAGGAAATTCAAAGCATCCTGCAGAACACAATCTACACTCCTTCAAGGCTATCCCAACAAGCAAGGGTAAAATGAAAGGCCTAGGCCAGGCTCAGCAGCAGCCAGGGGCCTGACAGGCAGTGGCAAGGGGAAAGGAGTGCTTTCTAGCACCGAGGGAAGGCTGGGAGCATCACCTTCCCCTGGGTACATAGCAACAGTTGCTAGTTCTGGCAGGCAGTGAGCTGCAGTGCAAGACGTGAGGGTGACATCATTTGATTCTCACCTCCCTCCCCTCCCATTCAATTGGATCCCAATAAGAGATTATTTTTAGAATGGCCACAGACAAAAGCCTTGAAAACTAATTTATTACAGATTTGGGTAGAGAAGGCTGGGGGCTGTACTACCAGCAGGACAAAGCCTTAACAAGGCCCCAGCATTTGGAAACAAACTGCGGCAGAAATCACACGTACGTGTTAGCGGAGCAGTAATTAATTGGCCTTCTGAAAAGCAGGCTTAAAGCTGAGGTGGGCTCTGCACTGCCTTAAGTTCTCTTGCATTTAAGGCAAGATGTTAACCCAAAAGGTGGGACGAAGCTGAAACTGCATTTGGGATTTGCTACTGAAAGAGCTGATGTGAGCTCTGAAGCTTTTATTCCAAAGGCCTGCCCTTACAAAGCTTTAAAAGGTTCCAAGCTGCCTGTACTCGAGAAGTTCAGTTTTGGTCTGCTGGTACAGGTGTTTGCAGTTTGTTCCACAGAACCTGAAGAATTACTAGAGGATATCACAGAATCATAGAATCAACCAGGTTGGAAGAGACCTCCAAGCTCATCCAGTCCAACCTAGCACCCAGCCCTGCCCAATCAACCAGACCATGGCATTAAGTGCCTCATCCAGGCTTTGCTTCAACACCTCCAGGGATGGCGACTCCACCACCTCCCTGGGCAGCCCATTCCAATGCCAATCACTCTCTCTGCCAACAACTTCCTCCTAACATCCAGCCTAGACCTCCCCTGACACAACTTGAGGCTGTGTCCCCTTGTTCTGTTGCTAGTTGCCTGGCAGAAGAGACCAACCCCACCTGGCTACAGCCTCCCTTCAAGTAGCTGCAGACAGCAATGAGGTCTGCTCTGAGCCTTCTCTTCTGCAGGCTAAACAACCCCAACTCCCTCAGACACTTAATAACCCAGGGAAAGCAGCACAGGAGAAAAAAAATGAAATGAAACCCCTCCAAAACACTAAGCCAGAGGCCCAAATGGTTTTGCTTTGGACACAAGAAATTATTAACATTGACTCTTGTTACTCCATGCAACTGAGAGCTTGAAACCAATTGATCTCCCCTCCAAATTCAAGATAGTGATGGTGCTTGTTTAGCAGAAGAGGTTCACATGGCAGGCTGCAGCTTGTGAAGGAGACCTTTTGCAGCTCTCTGGAAATAACTAACTGCAGGGATTCCCAGCAGCAGTCTGCTGCACTTCTTCCTGACGTTTATGCAAGCACAGGTATTAGTCTTTACAGCAAATGGCTTCTTTTTACATCCTTTTACTTTGAATATTTGATATCCTGTATGAATTTTAATGGCCTGCTGAACTGCCTTGTGTTTGTTGGCTTGTCATTTAATAAGCTTGTACAGTGACAGGCTAATGAACTAGTGAGTGACGTGAGGAACCGTGTGCTATGTCACAACAACTTGGGTTATAAACTAACAGGGCAAAGCTTCCTCTTTTACAGCAAGGACAGATCCTCTGCTCCACTTGCCTCAAGTGTGTCCAGTTCTGGGCTCCTCAATTCAAGAGAGATGTTGAGGTACTGGAATGTGTCCAGAGAAAGACAACGAAGCTGGTGAGGGGCCTGGAGCACAGCACTGTGAGGAGAGGCTGAGGGAGCTGGGGGTGTGCAGCCTGCAGAAGAGGAGGCTCAGGGCAGACTCCATGGCTGTCTACGACTACTTGAAGGGAGGCTGTAGCCAGGTGGGGTTGGTCTCTTCTGCCAGGCAACCAGTAACAGAACAAGGGGACACAGTCTCAAGTTGTGCCAAGGGAGGTCTAGGCTGGATGTTAGGAGGAAGTTGTTGGCAGAGAGAGTGATTGGCATTGGAATGGGCTGCCCAGGGAAGTGGTAGAGTCACCGTCCCTGGAGGTGTTAAAGCAAAGCCTGGATGAGGCACTTAGTGCCATGGTCTGGTTCATTGGACAGTGCTGAGTGCTAGGTTGGACTGGCTGAGCTTGGAGGTCTCTTCCAACCTGGTTGATTCTATGATTCTATGACAGCAAGAAAAAAAGTGGTTTAAAGGCAAGAAAGAAGAGGGTGGGGAAGAAAGCAAGACAGGAACAAAACTGCGCTGTCAGGTTTTGTTACAAGCCCTCATAATCAAACCCAGCAGCACTACCCAGTGAGGGGCCCTGGACTATCACATGAACCCCAGTGCAAAACTTCTGCCTGACGTCAGCGATTGACTTGTCTGCTAATTTGATTTCTACAACTGGCTGCGTCGGGACGCGACCGATAAGAGCCGATGAGCAGCTCCCACAGACAGGGACTCTGCAGAGCCTTGCGGAGCGCAGCCAACTCCACCCAGTTCTTGCTGCACAAGCCACTGTCACCCGCAAATCTGAGGCAGATGCACAGGACTCTATCAGCAGGGCCATATGCGTCTGCAGAGATAGCAAACACCAGAGACTGCCACCATCCAGCCAAACAAACAGCTCCACATACCAGAAATGACATGCGGCAGGAGAGACCCTGGAGAGGACACGGCTTAAGCCTCCTAAATTCAAAGGTTGCTGCTCAAGTAACGCCTCTAGCAGATGCAGGAGGCAACCCAATAGCCACAGATGCCTCCGTGACACAGACTCTTATTAAGGAGAGGCAAAGTCGAGAGGGTCAAATCATAGCCAGAGCACAGAGGTTTGTCTGCTCCAGACCTGATGTGTCTACAGTGAAGGTTCTTATCCATGTGAGAGGCCTCAGTTGACGGTTTTCTAGAAGAAGAAGAGGGGGGGAATGGACAGCAAGAGGCAGGCCAGCAAGGAACATGAGGAGTCTGAAAATATTTGGTGGGGGAGGTGGGCAATGAATTACAAACCATCTGCTCACCAACATTTTTGAGAGGCTGGCTGCCAGCAAGGCCAGGAGAATACTTTTTATGGAGTAGCATCGGTGAGGAAGCACAAGAGGAAAGACTGAAGGCTCCAGTTTGTTGGAAAAGCAGCTTTTTAAAACCCTCAGAGAAGGCAGGACAGCCTGAAAAGGAAACTAATCAAAAAGCTCAGGCTTCCTGAAGCTGCACACCTTGAGCTGAAGGCTGTGCTGTTACCCACAGCCATCACTACCTCACACCGCATGCAGCACTGCTGCTGGAAGGCTGGCAGGTGCCTGACCTTACCTGACCAAGTCCCATCACACCCTCCTCCTCAAGAGCCAGCAAGGATTTATTGCTTTCCTTGGACTGTGCAGGGGTCAGTGCACAACAGAGCTGTGACTCCCTGGCAGGGCTGCATCCATTCTCTCTTTCTAAAAGCCCTCTCTGTGCCTTGGACATCACAGCTCCGCAGCGTGACACTCAAGGACACTTGGGGTCCCTTTGGTTGCTGGAGCCAAGAGCCCCACAAAACAGCTTTCTGAATTCAAGATACAGTTTGCTGCTAGCAGCAGGCAGGCAGCAGAGTGTTTTCTAAGACTGATACAAGGGAGGACGAATGCCTTTTGCAGGCTCAGTCCCCTGTCACCACGCTTTGGGAGCTGCTGAGATTCCTGCAAACTCACAGGCAGGTATCTGCTCCCAGCGAGCAGCTCCCGAACAACTGCCTCCTTTCTGCCTGGAGAGGTTTATTTAACTGTTTATAGTTCCTTTGATCTGTTCCCTCTTAACACCGGCAATACAAACTGGAGCTGAGGTGGTAGGAGCTTCCCAGCTAATAGCTTCGGTGTTGTATCTTAATCCCCCCTGAGGCATCTTCCCAGAGTCATTTTACCAGCAGCCACTGTCTTGCCTGCCCGGTGGTATTTAAAACTAGTTTGATATTAAATCAACCCCACAGGGCCCTACAGAACACATCCCCATACTGGGGTGCCCACTCTCTCCATCCCTGGCAGGAGATGTGCTCCACGATGGGGACAGGGGACAATGACGAGCGGGACGAGCCCTGCTGCCCACCTTTAAGCATCTTGGATGTCCAAGCTGGGAGTTGTGGCTCCTGAGGCATCCTGAGACTTGAGGCTTGATTCAGAGATCAAAACCATCCTGCTTCTCATGTGCGGCACTGAGGCACCTGAAGTTTGTGAGGGTTTTCTCCTCTCTCCCCAAAGTGATTGTTCCTCCTTTTTCATCACAAAGATTGAAAGGTCTGTGCAAGCTGTTCTCATCTTTGCACGCCCAGAGAAATGAACCAAATTAAAATAATCATGTATGAAAGAGGGGCAATTTGTCTCAAGAGCATGACATTTCTATTAAAGTGACCAGAGGCATGCCCCAGACGAGGAGGAGAGGAAGCAGGCAGGGAGATAAGGGAGGAAGAATAGGAAGCAGACAATTTGTGGGAAGCAAAGGAACGGGGCCACAAAAACCTACTCGAGTAAAGAACTTGTAACAAACACAAGAGACAGAGCACTTAATACTTGTAATTTTAGCTTCAGAGAGTAAACTATTTAATCCTTCTTTTTATTTATTTCCTTTGCTTCTGGAAAGACCACTACAGCTCCTCGCTCTGGTGCTTCCTCAGCATCAAGCAGGCATCAAATGACAAGATAACAAAGTGACAAACCTCAATCCACAGGCAAAGTCTCTCTACCCGTGATTAGAGCAGAAACTTTCCTATTAGCTCCCTCTGAGAAAACCCAGCCCAAGTAAATGAGAGGCTGAGGGAGCTGGGGCTTTTTAGCTTGGAGAGGAGGAGACTCCAAGAGAGGTGACATCATTCATGTTTATAAGGATGCAAGGGGTGAGGGCCTGGAGGATGGAGCCAGGCTCTGCAGTGATGCCTAGTGACAGGACAAGGGGCAATGGGTGGAAGTCGAGGCACAAGAGGTTCCATGTGAACTTGACAGAGCGCTGGAACAGGCTGCCCAGGGTGGTTGTGGAGCCTCCCTCTCTGGAGATATTCAAGAACTGTCTGGATGCATTCCTGTGTGATCTGCTCTGGGTGATCCTGCTCTGGGGGGGGAGGGGGCTGGACCAGATGATCTTTCAAGGTCGCTTCCAGCCCCTGATATTCTGTGATCCTAAATCTTTGCCTACCCTTCACCACCACCACCATGTGATGCAGCCTCGAGGCCACAGCTCTCCAGAAAGAAGGCCAAGTGAAACAGCTGTTCCTCAAAAGTTTGCCTGCCTAAAGTGTCACACCAAGTAACAAGCAGCCAGACAAGGGCCTTAAATCACACAGCACAGATGCTTCTTGGTCCTCCATGAAGCAAACACAAGGAAGTGCAACCTCTGCCGCCAGCCAAGGAATGCTGGGAGAGAACACAAGGACATTACCACTATTTTTACCCTGACCTTACTTCTGCCTGACAGCTTCTGGAAAAAGCAAGGCTGTGTGGCCACCAACAATGGCCAGGCAATGGGTCAGGCAAACAAATGCTGCCTATCTCCATTCTGTGAAGGTGGAAGCACAACACATCAACTGGCAAACTACGCTGAGTGAAATCCCAAGCATGGCCACAAGCCCATGGAAACCCACAGGAGCAGGACAAGAAAAAGCAGCAGTTTCTGTGAGTGCTGTACCAGGTTACCTTCAGGTGGATGTGGAAAACCCACAGGAGCAGGGCAAGAAAAAGCAGCAGTTTCTGTGAGTGCTGTACCAGGTTACCTTCAGGTGGATGTGGAAAACCCACAGGAGCAGGGCAAGAAAAAGCAGCAGTTTCTGTGAGTGCTGTACCAGGTTACCTTCAGGTGGATGTGGAAAACCCACAGGAGCAGGGCAAGAAAAAGCAGCAGTTTCTGTGAGTGCTGTACCAGGTTACCTTCAGGTGGATGTGGAAAACCCACAGGAGCAGGGCAAGAAAAAGCAGCAGTTTCTGTGAGTGCTGTACCAGGTTACCTTCAGGTGGATGACTCCTCACGCTCGCCTAGACTGAGTCACTCTGTGAACTGCCTTGCGGTTCCCATCTGTCGGCCAACTCCTGGCTAAACCTGAACATCCTGTGACTGAAAGTAATGCATCAAAGGCTAAAAGCCCCACAAGGTAACAAGGTGTTCTTTGTCCAGCACTTCCAGATGCACCAGCATTCCCCTTACGCATCATCTGGGTCTATATTTGGTACGTTTCTGACTTTCAGACTGTTTGCAGTACACCAGACTGTAAAAACCTGCTAGACTCAAGACTTTGTCTCTCACTCTGCTTTCATGGACCTCCTCAATCCATTCTTCCTCATGTACCACTGAAAACCCCCTCACAGGCCACTCAGCTCCAGCATCACACCACTACCACTTGCAGACCATGTAGGACCAAAAACTTCAGTGAACTGCAACTTGCTGCCTCGCTGGTTTGTGAGCTTTTAGTGTAGACTTTACCCAAGCACAGCTGACAAAACCTGCCCTCTTCACTTGCAAAGCATCATTACACCATGCACTAGGCCTGCTGTTCCCTCAGTGACCTCCACCCCCAGGTCAGAGATGCTGCACTATCACCTTTTGCCCTGCAACAAGCCCTCTTCCATGCTCTGCTTAGTGCTTGCCTTAGGGCGCAATTTATCCAGGGCCAAGTCTCCCTGCAAAGAGGCTGACAGTAGTGCATACAGAAGATACTAGAGGAGGGAAGAAAAATCCACTTTTGGATATGAAGCTTTCTTTTTTTCCAAGTTTTTCTTGGTTTGGATAGAAAATTTTGCTGCCACCCTTGTAACCAAGTTTCAAGTACTGGAGGACACAACTGATGCAGATGAATGAGGGCAAAAAAACCACCTCCAACACCATCTCTTACAAAGAGCAAGCCTGCATTGCTGGATTCTCTACTTCCACCATCTGCCTTTCAACCTACTTGTGGTTGTAATGAAAGGAACCAAAAAAAGAAGAAGTATTACTTACATTCCCATCTACCCTCTCCAAATCAGGAACACCCTCCTATCTCTTAGGTTACAATATAAACTCAAATCACTTTTCCTGCCCTCAGTAAAACCATTTTAAAACCAGCAGTCAGGAACAAAACAAACATCCCAGCTAATGTAACGTGCATCACTCAGTGATGATAAACACTATACACCCACCCAGACTTCTCACTTGATGTGGTTGGAAACTGCTATGTAAGGTGGAAAAAGTAAGGTAGGCTGCTTTTATTTTTGGCATTCAGGAGTTTAGGCTGACTGCATTATACATTTACTCTGGCTTCTCGTGCTGCTTGCAGCCAACTGTGTAAAGGTATTTTATGGCTATTTGGGGTGGGAAGGAGAAGAAAGAGGTATCAGTCCCCCGTGTTTCTTACTCCACGCTGCCAGGCTGCAAGAAGGGAGCACGCTGGAAGGGGACCCCCTCTTCTTTGCCTGTCAGAGCAGAGCTGGGCAAGGTAAAGCTCTGTCTAGCCAACAAAGCTCTTTACCACAAATATCCTTATTAAACACAGCCTTATCAGAGGCCAGTTTCTACAGTCTGAAGCAGTCAGGAATTAACTCTGTCAATATTTAAAATTTCAAGCCAGGATTAGAGCCCAGACCCAGAGGGACTCTAGCAGGCAAGCGAGTCAAAGCACAGGCATCCAGCAGTGCTCCTGATGTGCCAGGGGCTGCCCGAGCAGCCAGGGCTCAGGCTCTGCACTTGGTGGCACCCCAAGCCCCTAGAGGGCTGCTTTGCCTGGAGAAGGAGGATGCCAAAACTCACCCCTCTTGTGGGATGCTGGGGAAAGGCCATGCTAATGTTTGCCTAAGGAGTCAGGCTGGGGAGAGATCCCAGGTCCAGCAGCATCAGCTGTGTGCAGAGGACAGGGAAAGCCAGCCTGGAGTGGGGCAGACAGCACCCCATAAGTGTAGCCTGGGACTGTTGGGGTGGCAGGCTCACCAGTGCTTCCCAAAAGAGTGGCACTGGTCAGCAAGGTGCTCAGCCAGGATACAAACACATTTGGTGTGCTCCTCTGGCAGCCTCTGGCACTAATCTCCACCCAGGGGATCAGACCACATCTCCTGCCTTAGCCATACGACGAAGCCTTCTATCCCTGACACAGACAGCCCCAGAGTAGGGCTGGTGGGACAAACGCTGTCTGCCTGCCTGCCAGGGTGAGCCTGCACTTGGCACAGCATGGCTGCCTGCCCAGCCTGCAGAAGGTGCAAGCTTCACCTCACCACTCCACAAGTCAAGGTCCTAATGGTGACCTTGTTCCTACACATCAGAAGCTGGCAGCAATGCCATTGATGGAGGCTCCATGGAACACAGTCACTAACACTGCACTAATCGGGCAGCTGCAAGGCTTTGGCACCCTGTCAGTAGTGATTTTGGGGAAGAGCCTTCATGTTGCCTTTTCCTACAGAAAGAAACCTCTGCAAAAACAAAAAGTAAAAATCTATGTTGCTGTAGTGTTTTTGTCAGATCTACCAAGCCTGGCAGAGAGTCCTCAGGTGCAGGGCTTTTGCCAGAAAAAGGCAGCCTGGGTAAGTGGTGAAAACAAACAGTGTGTTACAGGAAACACTGCAGGCTGCTTTCTTTCCCTTCCCCCTCAGATAATCCATTGTCCCAACCCAATATGCTGCTCCTCACATGTAGTGCAACAGGGGCTGCTGGCAGCGACTGCCATCACGAGATAATAATTCACCTGTCATGACATTTGTCTTAATGCTCATGACTGCAATAAAGGCTATTCCAAGCCTGTAACACACTCTGGAGTACTGCACTGCCCTCTCAGCTGGAAAATGAAAGCACCTTTCCTGGGACTCGCTGTAGTGCTGCTAGCTCCCTTCTGCTCAATGCATACAGAATTGGGGGAAAAAACATATAGAATAGGCAGAGTTAGATGAGAATGAGAAGTTATGCTCACTACCCTTGAATATGTTTCTACTGGCCCAGCAAAGACCTGCAAGGAAGGCTAGAAAAGTTGTAGGAATAAAGAAGAGAGGCAGCTTTAATCTCACCTTCATCTGTACTATACCAAGCCTCTTAGCTGAATTATAGCCTTGACTCAAAACCCAGGGGATGGGGATTGAATCACTTCCCTGGGGAGCTTGTTACAGTGGTTGAGAACCCTTTCAGCCAAGAAGCTTCCTCTAATATCCAACCTAAGCCTCCCTGGCACAACTAGAGGCCATTTCCTTTCATTCTATCACTTGTTACTAGGCAGAGGAGACCAATCCCAACCTCCTTTCAGGGAGTAGTAGAGAGCAAGGAGGTCTCCTCTGAGCTTACTTTTCTCCAGACTAAATAACCTCAGCTGCTCCTCACCAACCCTGTTCTCCAGACCCTTCACCAGCTTTGCTGTCCTTCTCTGGCCCTCCTCCAAGACCTCAATGTCTTCCTCATAGTGAGGGCCCCAAAACTGAACCCAGTAGTCACCATTAATGGAAAGATGTAATAAAGCTGCTGCTAGCCCTAGCATTTAAAGCTTCATTTTACTTGGCTTGCATATGAGGAGCTCTCACAAGACAAGGCCTTCACCCCCAGAGAGCACACACTCTTTAGTTAAAGACTTCTTCACAGAGAGAGTGATTGGCATTGGAATGGGCTGCCCAGGTTGGTGGTGGAGTCGCTGTCCTTGGAGCTGTTCAAGCAAAGACTGGATGGGGCACTTAGTGCCATGGTCTAGATGATGGATAGGGCTGGGTGCTAGGTTGGACTGGATGAGCTTGGAGGTCTCTTCCAACCTGGCTGATTCTATGAGCCTATGATCCTTTCCCAAACAAAAAGAAGCTTTCAGCAAGCCAAAATCTGTGAGATTTTCAGTCACCGCAGGCAGCAGCAGTGCCTCGATTCCTACTCAAGTGAGCAGAAATCAGGTGCCCAAGCCACACACATCTCTGAAATCCCCTCACTATCAGCTATCACAAGGGAAGGGAGAAGCAAATGGCTTTTGTCTATGAGCTGCTGCTCAAACCAAGACTGCAAATATAGGCTGGATGTTAGGAGGAAGTTCTTCACAGAGAGAGTGATTGGCATTGGAATGGGCTGCCCAGGGAGGTGGTGGAGTCGCCGTCCTTGAAGGTGTTGAAGCAAAGACTGGATGAGGCACTTAGTGCCATGATCTAGTTGATTAGCTAGGGCTGGGTGCTAAGTTGGACTGGATGAGCTTGGAGGTCTCTTCCAATCTGCCTGATTCTATGAAATGGCATGTGAGAGGCTGCTGCAGGAGTCTGACCGTACGTGTCTGCAGCAGGTGGAAGAGCTAATGCAGAAGCATGCCAGCTTTGGAAGGGCATATTGCTACCACTCATTTTTAATTAAAATAAAACAGAAAAGAAAAGACACCTGAGATCCTGTAGGCACCATTACAGAACACCTCTTGATCTGAGCAACCAACCTTGCAACTTGGAAGTAGCATGGTCAGGAACCCCACAGGCCACACAGCTCGAACATCAGGGCTGACCTCTCCATGCACCAGGCACTCATGAGACTCCTGTCCTAATGTCTTAAGGTATCAGTCTCCCCCAAACCTTCCTCTCTCTCTCCTGAAAGGCATTCATCTTCACGTCCCAGTGTACCTGTTTTCAGCAGCATCCCATCCCTGCTGCTACAGCTGGGAGGCCAAGCAAGGCAAAATCTGTGCTTTGAGGAACACATCCTTTGGAAGCAACTCTGCCTCAAGGGAGTCTCTTCTCCCACTGCCCAGGCCTCTCCCTACACTGGCTCCCGGGATTTTTTGGAGGTGCTTAGGTAGTTGCATGAATGGGTAACCAATCCAACATAAAAATACCTTCTGTTTCCCCTTTGTGTATCATTTTCCACCTTTAGCAGCTAGCCCACCTGAAGAGCTGCCTGCACACAGCTCCACCACCATGGTGCGAGTGCATGCCCACGTCTGGTGGCACTGATCCAAACAGGGCTCACACAGCCCTCTTTTCTGGTTTTTTCTTTTCACTTCTTCCTAACAGCTTTTGGCCAGGTCAGCTCTCTGAATTCACCTGCTGAACTGCAGAGGAATTGATGTTGGTGGAGAAAGGGTCCTAGGAAACACGAAACCCTGGGGAACTCAGTAAAAGGCAGAAGGATGCAGGACAACAAACCAGCTTCTTAGGGTCACCTTTTGCTGCCGTGGAAAAACATGTCTGGGAGAAGCAGATCCTCTCTGTGCCCTGAGACGCAGCTAGCCTGAGTGGGCATGGGAACATGCCCTGGGAGGTTACAGCCATGGCTCAGGATGAAAACAGCCAAGTACCCCAAATTCAAGGGTTTTACAAAAAAAGTTTTGTTTCATCTTTCAGAAGTAGAGAAAGAGGAAAACACAAATTCAGATCCAAATCTTCCTGTGTAGGATGCATGGACTAAGGTAAGGAGCCAGGTCAGGCACCTAATTAAAAGTCTCACCTGAACCCTGTGAGCTTCCCAAAGGCTCTTCTGGTCAGAACTTCATAGCACTGCCACTGAGCCATCATCTGCCCTTTATCTTCTGCACTTTTCCTTAGGTGATTAAACTAAAGTTTGTAAACACATTGGCATTTTGATGTGGTTTTTTAGTTCACAAAAGCACTCAAAGGGACAGCAGTATTTGGCAATACCGGCAAAACCATACACAGAAGGTTGTGTTCTCACACCCGGCACCTGAGGAGAAACATTCAGCAAGGTTTTGGTGTGCTGCTGTGAAATCAGTTCAGAAGATCCAGCACCTCTCTCAGCTCTTACTATTTAAAAGAGGTTTGAGGCTTTCAGAGGGACCCAAGACAATTAGATGCTCCAAACTCATTGAATTTCAATTAGATGTGTGCACTTAGCTCCTTCGGGTTCTTCTAAAAGCAAACCCAGGGCTTACACCTATAATCACACTCCAGTCCTGAAGCACCTTGCTCCCTTTATGTGCATGCAAGTCTTTATTGAGGACAGTCTTCTGTGTGCATGATTAACTTCAAACCTACTTAAGTATTTCTTGCAGTAAACGCAACTTAGGCACATTTAGATTTAAGCAGGTGCTTGCCTGCTTCTTTGAAGAAAGATGAACTTAATTACGTGTTTACCTATGCCTGTAAACAGAGGCCCTTCACACATCTGCTCTTAACTTTCTGCATGTTTTGTTTGGCTTCTTTTTTAAAACAAGACGTTCACACCATGCTGCAGAGTTTATAAACTCAAGTTATTCTTAGAAGTTTGTAATACCCTGAGACTAAGATATGTGAGTATAGA
The DNA here is from genome assembly GCA_013400475.1 of Tricholaema leucomelas. Taxonomy (NCBI): domain Eukaryota; kingdom Metazoa; phylum Chordata; class Aves; order Piciformes; family Lybiidae; genus Tricholaema lacrymosa; species Tricholaema leucomelas. The sequence goes on from WAAF01002413.1 coordinate 767,144, forward strand.
ATACGCTCAGTCTCCTCCTTTTCATCTGAAGGAAACCATTTGCACACAGCCAGTCTCACTGCAAAGTTCAGCAAGATAGGATTAGCACTAATTGTTGGATATGCCATATTACTGTGTAATATGCTGATGTTCTAAATCCCTGAGCTGTAATCTTTAATAATCTGTCCCTGAACAGTGCTCTAAACTCAGCCTCTCCACATATTTTGTTTCATCGTATTTGACTTGTTAATAATCTTCCCAAAAGCTGCACTCAAAGGGATGTAAAATGTAAAGATCCATGTTAAGGTAGACATACAAAACAGGTTGCCCAGAGAAGTTGTGAATGTCTCATCTCTGGAAGTGTTTAAGACTAGGCTGGATGAGGCTTTGAGTAACTTGGACTAGTAGGAGGTGCTTGGAACAAGATGACCTTCAAGGTCCCCTCCAACTCAAGCCATTCTATGAAATCTGGATTCATTGCAGTAGAAATCAAAGAATCATAGAATCAGTCAGGGTTGGAAGGGACCACAAGGATCATCTAGTTCTAACCCCCCTGCCATGGGCAGGGACAACCTACCCTAGATCAGGCTGTCCAGAGCCTCATCCAGCCTGGCTTTAAACACCTCCAGGCACGGGGCCTCAACCACCTTCCTGGGCAACCCATTCCAGGCTCTCACCACTGTCATGCTGAACAACTTCCACCTCACATCCAGCCTGAACCTACCCACCTCTAGCTTTATTCCATTCCCCCTAGTCCTGTCAGTCCCTGAGAGCCTAAAAAGTTCCTCTCCAGCTTTTTTGTAGGTCCCCTTCAGATCCTGGAAGGCCACAAGAAGGTCACCTCAGAGCCTCCTCTTCTCCAGACTGAACAGCCCCAACTCTTTCAGTCTGTCCTCATAGTAGAGCACCTCCAGCCCTCTGATCATCCTTGTGGCCCTTTTCTGGACACACTCCAGCATCTCCACATCCCTCTTGTGATAGGACTCCAGAACTGCATGCAGTACTCCAGGTGGGATCTCAGCATAGCAGAGTGGAGGGGGAGAATCACCTCCCTCAACCTGCTGGCCACACTTCTCCTGATGCAGTCCAGGTTCTGGTTGGCTTTCTGGGCTGCAAGTCCACACTGCTGGCACATGCTGAGCTTCTTGTCCACTTCTTGTGAAATCATTCATGCTAACATTCACATTCTAAGTACTGCTTAGATGGAAGACAGCTGCTTGCCACCCAAACATGGGGGAGCCTTTGGCAGTGCCTTGTAAAAGCTTCCTTTTGAAAAAGCACAAGCAGAGCAGGCACCGAGCAGCCACCCTCGCACACACCTCCACCTAACCTCTAGTCTTGCACCTTGAATCCTCACAAGTATGGAGCCTGGCTGGAAGAACCCAGGAAAGGAGCAAGGCAGGACACTGGCTGAGGTCAGCTGACCTGCTCACACATTAAAACTCCACCAGAGTGGAGGTCTCCTGCAAGAAGCAAAGCGACTCTGCCCCTCTGCAGGTCTGCAATGCAATGCACTGTTAAGCAAAAAGTAACTGACTGTGCAGCAAACATGGCAAAAAGAAGCACTGCCTCCCCTGACAGGGCTGTCTCCTTGTTAATGAGGCACAGATGAATCTGTTACCAGGGCCAGCACTGCAGAGAGTCTTCATGGTAATGGGTCCCAGCTCACCTCATTTCTGATAGCTGAGTACACATCCCACATGTCAGAGGCATCACAACTGCAGGGGCACAGTATTTGGCCATGGCACTGGGTGCTGACAAGCTTGTACAAAGGACCTCCATCAGTCAAATAATTACTTTTAGTCCCCTTAGCCTGTTCCAGAGGCTTTCAACCTTGCCATACAAACACTTGGGCCAGTCCATTCACACCTACCTGGCTCATCCTCCTCTGTTACCTTGAACTTTCCTTGCCTCCAGGATCTTGTGCTGGCCAAGCTTAACTTACTGGGCTTTTGTAAGCCAAGGAGCAGCTGAAGAACATTGCTAGGAAGCCCTACAGGCAACTGCAGAATCAGCTAAACTGTGCACAAAATAGGTCACTTCTGCATTACTGAATGTACTTAGTGCAATTACAATCACAGAGAAGCATTTTGAACTGGAAAAATTATGGTAAGGAACACAAGAAGGGAAAGTCAACAACAGCAAATGTGAAGTCCTATTCCTTCACAAGAGAATGACACCCACAGGTCACCCTGTCTGGAAAAAGAATGGGCTCTAAAATGGACATGGCTTTTCTCACATAATTAAAAGGTGAATGAGGACATTTAGGTTTTCTACCACTGTGATGAACACTGGAAGCATAAAGCACGGAATAAAGCATTAAAACAATCTGTAACAGCAGCCTCTAGAAAGGAACTAGATAGGAGCTGCTACCCATGCAAGACCTGGGTGGGAAGCCCAACCTTTACAAGGACCCCACTGCCTTTCCACAAAGCCTCCTCACTGCTTGAAACTTTTCAGAAGAGCACACAGGAAGGGGAAGAATGCACTTTGCAGGGCTTTTAGCCTGTGAGACAGTAAGAAACTGTTTTCAATTCCCAGTTCTTGAGGGGTCATTCATCTTTGAAAAAAAAAGGGTCTTTGGAATCTGTTCCCCAGCGACCCTCGAGACCAACTCTTCTGCCTGGATATCCTGCTCAAAATTTACACCCAGCTACCTCCAGTGAACACCTCTGCCTAGAGTGAGGCTCTTCCTGCAAGGAGCCAGAAAGCCTTGTATTAAACACATGCTGCCATGTGAACCTCTTGCAGTAGCAAACCAGGCTGGTACACTGCATCCCTGAGCATCCCCTCCTGAAGACCACAGCCTGCATTTCTCCCCCTTGCAGACAAAATCCTTAACAACCCATTCCAGGCTGGAGTACTTCATTATGTAAACACACAAACGCAACTCAACACCTTCAGGAGAAGTAAGGGAGCAACAGGTTTGAATGAGACAACCAAGGGAAGGTGTGCAGCTGCTGAGTACAGCTCTGACTGTGCAGCATGCTAGCAAAGCATCATAAGTTGCTGAGCATTTAATGCAGATCTGGGAGGTTTGATGTTATTTTTAGATTCATTTAATATCTATTTTAGATTAATTTAACATCCATTTTAGATTTATTTCTATTATATTTCTTTTCATATTTTCATATAATTTCAAATTTCCTTGGGATGAGACTGAACAAGGCCAAGAGCAGGGTTCTACACTTTGGCCACAACAAGCCCAAGCAGCACTACAGGCTGGTGACAGAGTGGCTGAGAGCAGCCAGACAGAGAAGGACCTGGGGGTGCTGGTAGACAGTAGCTGAACACGAACCAGCAGTGTGCCCAGGTGGCCAGGAGAGTCAATGGCATCCTGGCCTGGCTCAGGAGCAGTGTGGCCAGCAGGACAAGGGAGGTAATTCTGCCTCTGTACTCAGCACTGCTCAGGCCACACCTTGAGTGCTGTGTCCAGTTCTGGGCTCCTAAATTGAAGAGTGGTGTTGAGGTACTGGAATGTGTCCAGAGAAGGGCAGCAAGGCTGGTGAAAAGCCTGGAGCACAGCCCTGTGAGGAGAGGCTGAGGGAGCTGGGGGTGTGCAGCCTGCAGAAGAGGAGGCTCAGGGCTGACCTCATTGCTGTCTGCAGCTACCTGAAGGGAGGCTGTAGCCAGGTGGGGTTGGTCTCTTCTTCCAGGCAATCAGCAACAGAACAAGGGGACACAGTCTCAAGTTGTGCCAGGGGAGGTCTAGGCTGGATGTTAGGAGGAAGTTGTTGGCAGAGAGAGTGATTGGTATTGGAATGGGCTGCCAAGGGAGGTGGTGGAGTTGCCATCCCTGGAGGTGTTGAAGCAAAGCCTGGATAAGGCACTTAGTGCCATGGTCTGGTTGATTGGCTAGGGATGAACTGGAGGAGCTTGGTGGTCTCTTCCAGCCTGTCTGATTCTATGATCACATCACCGAATGTCAATCCAAATCACTCTCCACTCCAGTTCTTAAGACACTCTCCAAGCAGGATGTAAGCCAGCAACAAGACTCTACCATCCCCTTTGCAGCTTGGTTTCTTGTGCCAGATGAATGTTTGCATCATCTAAGCAAATGAGTTTCGTAAACATAAGAACACCTGAACATAAAACTTCTGATTTCTTGTTTGGCTTTAGTGCTTCACTGGAGAAAAACAGGTTTAAAGATTGCAGGCAGGATAGCAGTGATGCAGAAAGGGATTGTGACACCACACAAAACCATAACGAGACTAATTCCTCCATCTCCTCCTAATCCCTCTGAGAATGCAGGATATTTACTTTTATCATCACCATCGTTGGACTTCCCAGCCCTGACTGCTGGTTACAGTCGTACAGTACACACTGTTCACATCTGCCCAAAGGAAAACCAACAGCTCAAGCAATTAGAAGACAAACAAATAAAAATAGGTTTTTCTTTCTCTCAGTCCCCTCCTCCTCAAATAAAGCAACATCACAGACTGTGAATCATACTGTGGCCAACATATGTCCCTAGCAAAAACCTCATCCTTGCTGTTCCTCTTGCCGTGCGTGTAGACAAGAGGAAAATGTTTTGCTGAGAGTCAGAAAGAGGCTGCTGAGTCAACTGCTCGTCTTTGCAATGCTGGGCATCTCCAGATGTAGATTGTTGTTTGTGGACTGGATCCAGCTTTAGTTCAAAAGAGACAGGGATCTACTGGAAAGAGTCCAACAGAGAGCTATGAGGATATTTAAGGGACTTGACCATTTCTCCTATGAAGGACTGAGAGAGCTGGGGCTGTGTAGTCTGGAGAAGGCCGAGAGCAGATCTGATCCATGTCTATAAATATCTGAGGGGCAGGTGTCAGGATGAAGGTGACAGTCCCTTTTTGGTGGTGTCCAGTAACAGGACAATGAACAATGGGTATGAACTGGAAAACAGCAGATTCCACCTCAACGTGAGGAAACACTTCTTTACGGTGAGGGTGCTGGAGCCCTGCAGCAGGCTGCTCAGAGAGGTTGTAGAGTCTCCTTCTCTGGAGACTTTCAAGACCTGCCTGGATGTGTTCCTGTGTGACCTGCTCTAGGTGATTTTGCTTTGGCAGGAAGGTTGGACTCAAATCTCTGGAGGTCCCTTCCAATCTCTAAGTTTCTTTGATTGTACATCTGCAGATTTTCAGTGGAGGGAATATTCACTAGGGACAGGTCATGTCATATGCTCAATCCTAATGTTTGCTGGCTCACCACCAGCTTGGACTTGTAGGACTTACTCTGTTTGAAAATGTACCTGCCAACATGGACAGCAGTTTTACTTCTACAAGATCTAGTAATGTCAGGATGAGAGATAATGGGTTTAAACTGGCAGAGGGGAGATTTAGACTGGCTGTTAGGAGGAAGTTCTTTACAGTGAGGGTGGTAAGACACTGGAATGGGTTGCCCAGGGAGGTTGTGGATGCATCCTCCCTGGAGGCGTTTAAGGCCAGGCTGGATGAGGCCTTGAGCAACCTGCTCTAGTGGGAAGTGTCCCTGCCTATGGCAGGGGGTTGGAGCTGGATGATCCTTGAGGTCCCTTCCAACCTAAACCATTCTGATTCTACAAGGAAATCAAGAAATACAATACACACACTCAGTCTCTCTCAGTGCCTCAGCTGGGACCATATGCATTGCTAAAACATAAACTGGACCTTCTGTAAGCTTCTCTCAGACTGAAAACAGAATTAGCAACCTGCAGGTGGAATCTATTCATAGGAAGTTTTCAAAGCCAGCTTTTAACACAGCTGTAATGCCCCTAAGTGCCAGGAGGATATCTGCTTCCAGGGAGAGACATGGCACGGCTGTGAGGAAAGGCAGGGGCAGAATGGAGAACGTACTCACTTCAGGCAGCCACTGCCAGTGTCTTTCTGTCTAAAGAAAGCTAAGGGCTGAATAATCAACTGCAAATGACTCCCGGGTCATAGGAGGAGGCGACGAGGTTGAAACCTTGAACTACTGCTGCTGATGTATAGTATCTTTATCTCCCTGCTGCCTATGGCATGTAGTTGCTGGTTATCTCACGGGATGAATGACCTGCCTGCAATGAATTATGCCTGCTTATCTTCCAGACAGGGTATACACTAAGTCATTAAGTCATCTAAGAGCATAACCCCAAGGGAACTACTAAATGAATGCAAAATCCTGTCCTGCTCTTAGCCATTGTGCCAGACTTCTGTGTGCTTCTGGCACAGGCAACAGGGAAAAAAGGAGAGGGCTTGAACATCTCTCACCAGGACAGCAAAAAGAGGACTTGAACATCACTCACCAGGAAAGCAAGGAAGGGGCTTGAACATCTCTAAGCAGGGGAGCAAGGAGGGGGCTTGAACATCTTTTGCCAGGAGAACAAGGAAGGGGCTTGAACATCTTTCGCCAAGACAGCAAGGAGGGGGCTTGAACATCTCTAAGCACGGAGCAAGGAGAGGGCTTGAACATCTCTCACCTGCTGGGCTGGCCACCTGTACTCCACTATTGACTTTTTCTGCTTCTGACATCCTCAAGTTAGGTGATGACAGAGTACCAACAGTAGCCATTCCTTCAGAGGAAGAGCAAACACAGTCCCCTTTGACCACCAAGGTTTCCAAACCACAAGCTCACCAGCAGGGACAGGCAGCCAATATGAGACTCGCAGAGAGCTCAAGGCTATGGTGTTTGTGCTGGGCTAGAATGGGTTTTGTCCAGATGAAAGAGTGTGCTTCTTCTGGAGAGCAGCACATTTTTTCTAATTAAAAGCAATTGATTTAGTGACAGGATCTACAATAGGCTATCTGACAAGCCCACTGACCTTCACACACGCATACAAACGACTGGGGCTCGACGAGATCAGGAAAGTGGATTCTTGCTTGAAACAATGAAACTGTTAAACATTGAGATCATTGACTCCTGCAGAAACCCAGGAACTCCTCCTAAGCAAAGTGTATCAAAGGAGGCTTAGAGTAAAGAGTGATCTGCACAGTCAGCCTGCCAGATAACATCTCATGAAGTCTGGGGCATAAATAACATCTTGAAACAGAGAGGAAAGAACATGTCTGGCAAAGGGTCACCCATGCTTTATTACAGCCTGGCAAAGCTCTAGCTCATCATTTGCCCAGGATGCTCTATTACTGTCCCTACTCCCACCACTCCTTGTACTGAGTATCTTGTGCAGTAGTTAAATATCTCCTTTCAAGTATTCTTAGTATCCACAAAAGAAAGCAGCTCAGCAGCATCCTTAATGAAAAGGGATCACACTAGCACCACCAGACAGCACTAAACTGTTTGGCACCCAGCCTCTAAAGCTGTTTTCAAGGGGCTGTTGCTCAGGTTGGGTTTCAGTTTCCTATTATCTGCAGCCAGGCAGATGAGCACCCTCAGAGATGTTTCCTTGGAAGTGGTGGTGCTGCACCCTCCACTCTCCACCCTGTCTGAACAGCAGCTGGAGCTGAGCTTTGCTGGGAGGAAAATAAACAGGATCCTTTAGGAAAGAACAAGCCTGGCTGAAGGGAAACTGTGCTTTTACAAAAGGGTAACAACAATCTTCAACTTTCTGCCTGGCACTGCCTACACCATACAAGAAGAAATAAAAGTCAGCATCATTTCAGCATCTCCTCCTCAATTTAAAATGACAGAATAAAAAAGAAGTAGAAATAACAATAATTAAACAAACCAAAAGCTCAGTTTCCTTCTCGACTTACAGGCTCTACTAAATGAACAACTCTCCCAACCTGGTCACCCCGACAGGTTTCCCTGAACGTTACCAGATAAAAAACAAAACCTAATCCTTGCTTGAATGTTCCTGGGACAGGGCCAGGATATTTATATCTTTCCAGGGCAAAACTCAAAGTAGAGCCTTGCGCTGTCACTTGTGCCAAGAAAAGTCTTGCTAGGACATGGAAAGAGGAAATTGCTCCCGTTTCCATGTGGACATCAGAAAACTTTGTCTGGAAACAGAAGATGCCACACAGATGGCCAGAGAGCAACCAGATTTCCTTTAGACAGCTCCACACACAGCACCCTTCTCTAGGCTTCTGGAAGGACAGTCCAAGCGTGTTGTTCTTCTGTCTGTGCTCTGGTTTGCTCTCTTCAATCAGAACCTTGTCCACGAGTAAAAACTCTGAAGTAACTCAGGTTTCTTCACACAGCACTTCACACCCAAAGACGTACTGGGCACCTCTGGAAGCACGATTTTAATCTCATCCTCCCATGCAGAGTGGTTTATATAAGGACTTGGGTTTGGTTCTCTTATATAACTCCTATTTTTTTTATTTCACACTGTGCCTCCAGCCACTACCATAAATGAGGAGTTAAACTGCATGATGGTGAAAAGATTTCATGAATAGACTATCTTCTAAGCTTGTCAGCAGTCTGCTAAAGGAAAACTAAAAGCAACAGATTTCCAGTTTCAGTAGACAAGGACAGCAAGGACTCCCTTGTTAGCTTCTATTTATGGTCCCACAGCAGATGACCTGAATCTCCTCCATACTCATCCCCCTCTACAGAGCCTATAGCTTAGATTACTCACTTCTTAATGAAAACACCACCTGCCAGATGGACAAGAGAATAATTACATTACACTTACATTAATAAAATACATATGAGTCTTGTTTGCTGTGCACAGTGCGGTGCTTTACATCTGGACCTATGTGCACTAGAAAAGACTCCCAGCAATGGGATTTTCCTCCTTATATTTTGCAGTAATGAAGATCAAGATGCAATTCGTGCAATTGCCTGGTGCAAATCTACTTGATGTGGGAAATGCAGCTCTTGGAGTAATAAACAGCCTTTCCTTACTGTCTGAGCTTGCTGGGTGTCGTAGGCTAGGGTTCAACCTACTACATCCTCAATGCACTGCCATTGCTACCTGCAGCCCCAAGAAGGAGGAAAAATACACCACCAGAAGTTACAGAGAAGGACAGAGCTTTAATTTGAGTCAGACAGAAGCAGGGACCTTATCTGAACTTGATAAAAAAGCTTTGGATTAAATTTTAAGGGTGAGCAAAAGTTCAAGCCAATTATCCTCCCGTATCCCTAATATCATCCACAGCGTCAACCAACAGCACATCCAACCCTGGCGGTGTGTCTGAGGGAACATTTCCACCTCTCTGCTAAAAGCCTCATTATTCATCTTTCTGGGAACCAGGGGGAGAGAATTAGAAAACAAAATGCTTGAATGGGCGATGTAGCACATAATAGTTTCATCATTAAAAAGATGGCCACAGAATGAGCCACTTAATGTATGGCCACGGTTGCATCTGCATTGAACTGAGGAGCGCAGAAAATTGATTTCCCCTCACCGGGAACGTCCTGAACCTTTACAGCTTTTATTCAGGAGGGTGAGAAGACCAGCAGGCACTTTCTGCTGGTTGAATCCATTTCCCTCCTTCCCCAGGAGAGGCTACATCTTCAACAACAACAAAAAAAAAGGCTACACTTCAGAAGTTTAACCTTCAGAAATCCTGCTAACACAGACATTTCAGTGATACCATTTCTCTCTGCCTGTTCTGCTACCCCAAAGAAAAGCACTTCTCTGGGGCTAGTGAGGCTGTTGCAACCTATTCCTGCTTTCACAGCATCACAAAATTAACCAGGTTGGAAAAGATCATCAAGTCCAGCCTATCATCCAACACCCTGCTTTCACAGCATCACAAAATTAACCAGTTTGGAAAAGATCATCAAGTCCAGCCTATCACCCAACACCATCTAATCGACTAAACCACAGCATCAAGTGCCACAGCCAGTCTCTTTCTAAACACTTTCAGGCAGGGTGACTTCACCACCTCTCTGGGCAGCCAATTCCAATCTCCAATCACTCCTTCTGCAACAAACTTCCCCCTAACATCCAGCCATAACTTGCCCTGGTAGAGCTTGAGACTGCCCCCTCCTTCTGTCGGTGGTTGCCTGGGAGAAGAGACCAACCTTCATCTGGCTACAACCTCCTTTCAAGTAGTTGTAGACAGCAATAAGGTCTCCCCTGAGCCTCCTCTTCTCCAGGCTAAACAATCCCAGCTCCCTCAGCTGCTCCTCGTAGGGCTTGTGGCAGCTCTTGTTCTCTGGAAGCAGCAGAACTCTAAAAGACCCTCTGGGGATTTATCAATCCATGTTTGCAGACACTTGAGGAAACTACTGTTTGCTTTGACTGAAAAGCTGAATTCTGCCATTTGGTTTTCTGGCACCAGAAATGCATCTCTTGGGTGGTGATTGTCCTCACAGGGTGGAAGAACAGGAGCACAGCCTTCAATTTACACTTGGTTTACTCCCTCTGTTACTGGGAAAAAAAACAGTAGTTTCTTCTTAGAAGGACTATCAAGATTTGGGGAAGGGAAGAAGATGGAAGAAGCCAATCAATGGTGCAAAAGCCTCGCACATAAACCATCCTGTCCTCCTGGCTGGGGAATGAACAGATACTTCCTTGAGGGAAGAAAGCTTCTCCATCAGTTTGCCTGAGACCTGAACATCAGTCCTAGCCAGAGAGCAGTCCTAGTGTCACCAGGAGCCAGACTCCAGCCCTGGATGGTTTCCATCAGGATCCCATTAAGCCTGTGCATGTGCAGCTCCCTCAACATTTCCAAGAGCCACGTGTGTGCTCAAGAGCAGATTTGGATGTTGTGTTTGTCTCTGGCTTCCCAATGGTTCTCATGTCCCTTAAATAACAGCCTGCTTTCTGGAAACTAACTTCTTCATCTGGCAAACAATATCCAGGCTATCAAATGTCTGTAGCTTTTCTTTTTACTTCTGAAGACAAAAGTCTTGTTTCTCTGAAGGGAGATGTTCATCAGGACCTGTACTTCAATGCTCACTAATCTTTTTCCATTACCACTGCAGTGTCTGCTGAGTTCCTGCTGCATGCAGCACCTGGTTTGCCTCCTAGGTTCTACCAAGTTAGTCCAAACAGATTCATAGAATGGTTTAGGATGGAAGTGACCTTGAAAATCATCTAGTTCAACTCCCTCCTGCCATGGGCAGGGACACCTTCCACTAGAGCAGGTTGCTCAAGGCCTCATCCAGCCTGGCCTTGAACACCTCCCTGGGTAACCTGTTCCAGTGTCTCACCCACCTCTCACTATAAGGAATTTCTTCCTAATCTCCAGTCTGTGTCACAAACCCCGAAAGCACCTCAGGACATGAAATACACAAAGACAAAACTCTGCCTGGGGTAGGAGACAGGCAGCCCATGTCAGCCATCATCCACACAGTCCCAGGCAATTCCCAGCCCTCCTGGCAGAAGCAGGGTACGGATCTAAACTCCCGGACACAGCAATGTTTATTACACCCGGGCTTGGTGATTCACTAAGTACAGGATGTGCCCAATTATTCTGCGCATTTTTCCAATCCCATTTCATAAACTGGAGTTGCACAAGTACAGCAGCACATTCTTGCTTGCTTGTCCATCAGAATTCCCTGTAAGAAAGGCTGTCCAACGCCAACAATAAAATCACCAACGGGCTGTAGGTGCGTGGGGCTTTGTTGGCTGCTTGTTGTAACCATGGAATCAAAACCCTCGCCTGCAAAGTGCCTACATTTTGGGACACAATTGCTTTTCTTTTTTGTCTCATCCTGCTGAGAAAAGGGTTTGGTTGTTGGGGTTTTTTTTTTGCTTTTAACTTAGGCTGCTGGCTTTGTTCCAAATCCAAACATCCAAAGCAGCAGTTCCGAGGGACACAGATATCGAAGCCAACAACTTCTGGCTGCCTGATGTAAAAATTAGCAGAATTGTTATTACTAAAAACAAACCATTAGATCTTTCCAAGATAAATTAAAAAAAACTTAGAATCCTGACTATCAGTCCAGAAACAAAGCTTCTAATTTGGTTTGTTTGAACACGGCATGGTGGATAAAATAGATGCAACAATTTCTGTATCTCGCAAGCTCTTTTCGCTACCTTAAGCAAGTTGGCTGGAAATTGAAGCTTCATCTTCTGCCTTGTAAGAGAAGCTGCTGCAAGTAAACACAAATCTTTCTATTGCTGCTGAAATATCAGCAAAGCAGCACAGCTGACAGCAAGTAATATCTTGAGTAGCATGGCCTATACTCAGGGCTACATGTTCAAGATTACTTTATGAATGGAGTGTGGGGCTTGCTGCAAAAGCAGTGGAAGATGAAGGGGGTGCAAGGTCACCATCTCCCACCACAACACACACAGAGTACTTCTGAGAACCCCAGCAGCTAGGAGATACTCAGCTTGATGAAACAGGTTTCACTTGGAGAGCTCACATCACCCTACTTGAAGCAGATGGGGCAGTCTGAGGTGCAGTGGCTTCTCACCAGCCACACAGGGTCCAATCATGCCAGAGATGCAAGGCAAACCAAGGCTTCTGAAGCCTCCTGATAGGATCACTCCTGGCTGTGTCCGTATGAGTATGTGGTGTGGAGCAGTTTTGAAGCAACATCCCTGGCCACCTCTGCCATTGCAAGTTGGCTTCACTGACAAGGTGGTTCTGCTGGGCCCAAACTAGATTCCCTTCTGAGAAAACTGAATGGGAAGTTCAGGTTTGGGGATGTACCAAATTCCCTCCTGTCTTTTAATGGAGATTGAAGGATTTTAAACAAGTGGCTGCTTGAGGACATTTGGTCTAGAGGACCAGAGTAAACCTGGTCTGGAATAAAATTCTGTTTGAAGATAATGTAGATGCAGGAGTCTTTTGCACCTGCTTCTGTGATCTACTCCTCTTCAACCACTGAGGCAAACACCAGGATAAAGCCCTCAGAGCTCTTCAGCACCTCTTGCTATGTGTGCAGCACAGAGGGCTACTGTCTTTTTCGTGGACAGGCAGATACTGCACTAATAAATCATTTTAGGCACTAAATCAAATGGAGAAGATACAACCTTCAAATTCCAGGCGACAAATTTGCAAGGCATTCTGGACTTCTGGTTTAATGAAGCTGCCAATGCAGAGAGGGTTTTAAACCCTGGTCCAATTCATGTGTGCTCTTGACAGCACCTGCACATCTGCTGAACCCCATCACAGCAAGTAAACTGGAAGCAGTTCTCTCCTACAAACCTCCAGCACCTACACTGCTCCACAAGGACAAGTGACATCTAAAAGGAGACTGCCATCATTTAATGTGACCCATTAATTAGACCACCCACTCTCTCTGCCACAGCTCAGAAAGCAGAGTCCAAGCTGCTTTGAGACAGTAAGATCTGACAAAACAATGCCATCTAAGACAGGCTGGCAAGTCTGAAGGGGCCTTGATTCCGCAGCCTCTCAGCAGAGGTTTACCTCCAGCAGCTGCCCAGCACTTCAAGGAAATTAGTGTCACTCCACCACTTGGTGTGTGCACCCTGCAGTCACTTGTCAGGCTTTGCAACCTCACTGGAGAGAGACACGAGAGTAAGACAGGCCAAATTAAAACCCTAAGCCCATTAATCACACCCTCTTGAGTTCAGATAATGCAACATGCAACGTGCACCATATGCTTATGTAGGTCTTGCCTTTGGCCATAATCTAGATTAGAGAATAAACTGGGAGCAGGGCTGCAGTGGGAAAAAAAGGAAACAGCCCAAGTGAGGAGGGACAGTCAAGGGTCATGCGAATTGAACTCCCTCGACAAAAGATAGTTATGCAAAGAGCTCATACCTGAGCTCCAATGGCTCAATTAACATTCTTGAAATGAAACTCATTGTTCTCCACATAAAATGAGGCCCAAAGTGGTGGCATGTGCCCACTCTTCCACACGCTCAACGCTTCAAGTGGAGTTCCAACAGATCACTGCAGCTTCGCCAAGTTCTCTGCAAAGAACTGGCAAAGGAGCAAGCTGGTGTGAAATACCATCTTATCATTCCCACCCAGCAAGCAATGCACAATCACACAAATGGCAGCAGAAGAATGCAGCTGAAGTAGCTCCTCTGACCTGCTGCAAGGCACCGAGAAAGCTCTTCAGCCTCGCTGGGGAGCTCAGCAGTGCGGTCGTGCCTGCGTCTGCAGACAGCGCTGTGCAGTATTGGAGATCTGCATTAATAGAAATCCTTTAAATTAAAACACACACACCCCACCCCAAAAAAAAAAAAATCAATCAAATGAAAACCTGACATCTCAAATTACATTATTTCCATGCTGTGTTACATAGGGAGTTCTTTTTGGTAGAAGTGTAGAACGCTTCAAATGGAATAAGTAATAATTTTGAGGGGCAAATGAGCCGCGTGGAGATTTAACGGAGGCTTAAAATCAAAAGCATCAGAAAAGGAGTAATCCTGCTAGACCAATTGTTTAAAGAAGATACATTGTGTTTCTATCAAGTTGAAAAGGAGTAATCCTGCTAGACCAATTGTTTAAAGAAGATACATTGTGTTTCTATCAAGTTCTGATCTGATACAGGAAGTTTTGGATACACTGATGCTGTACACAGCTACAGGGTTCCTTCTGATCCTAAAGTGTGCCTGCGCTAACAGCTGAACTAGACAATCCCCAGCCTATTTCCACCTCCCTTGCACTGCCAGAGAACTTTCTTAAGAAGTTCCATGAACATGACCTGCTGAAGGAGTTTATTACCTCCCACAGCTGTGGCTGCGCAGGATACAAACTCCAACAAAGCACCAGTGGGCACTCTTTAGTGTCAGGGCAATGCTGTCGGTCTTGGGACAGAGAAGTGTCAGAAGCCAGATCTATTTCTAACTTGGCTTCAGTCGCTGCTGTGACTCTCAATCCTATCACCCAGTGGGAGAAACATCAAAAGACAGATATGCACTTGAAGGAATTGCCAGATTTGTTCCGTTTACATGGGGGAACAAACATGACACAGACTCAGATCTCTCTGGAGCCCTTGACAATGAACAGGAATGGAGAGCGAGGAAGAGGAGAGGAAGAGCTGATCCCAAATGCACACATCATCTGGATGTGCACTGCCCCACAGCTCCCTCAGCTGACACACAGACAGTTACAGTCAAGCCCTTGCAGAACAGGGTTTACACTGGAGACAGGACAAATCCCACAAGGAACTGCCCCTTCAATCCTTTAATGCTTAAGATGCACTCAAAAACCTGTGGACATGGCACTTCAAAACCTGGTTTAATGGCCATGGTGGTGTTGGGTGGATGGTTGGACTTGATGACCTTAGAGGTCTTTTCCAACCAGAACAGTTCTGATTCTGCATTCTCTCAACAGCCTCTTAGTGTCCACATACAAAACACCTGAGATTTTACTCTATCTCCTAAATCTTTCTGTTTTTTCCTGCAGTGAGATTGTTTCTAGGTGATAAAAGTATTCACTCCTGCAACTCCACCTGGAAGAAACAGCAGGATACTTCAAACAAAGTGGTTTGCATGTAAGTCATCTACCTTTCTGGGGGCTTGAATGCACACAATACAAAATGCCTTTTTATCTTTGTCAAAGACCTGCTCTCAGCTCAAAATCCTATAAGCTTAATAAAAGAGAGGGGGGGAAACCTGTGAGGAGGGACAATAGAGTGAGTGGAGTTGTAGGGGGGATGAGGACACTGCCCAGAACTTCTTTGTATATACAGTCACATTCAGTCCACTTGAAAGGGCTTGGTCACACCCAGGCAGAAAGCCCAGGCTAATGCTAGGATTGGGAAAGAGTCTTTTTCTGACCTAGAGAGGTCAGATTTAGATGCCTATAGTAGCTAAGTGGTACTGAGTACCATACAGGGAAAGATGGGGAGTGAAGGAAGTTTCCTTGAGCGCATGACTCAGCCCAGTAGAGATACAAGCTGTGGAGGACCCTCTCTTCTCTCACCTAGAGAGAGCACCTTAGGCACATACAAGCACTGGTGGGTGCCCGCACGTTGGGGTATGCAGTAGTGCGCAGTGGAGCTGCTGGAAGGGAGGTAGCTCCGAGTCCTGCTGCTGCTTCCCTTAAAGGAGGCCAGGAATGCAGAGGACACAGTGAGGAAGCCTGTGAACATGATTATTTTACCTGAACACTTCCAGATGCAGACATCTTGGATACCATTAGTGACAAGAGTAGGTTGATACCCAAACACATAAATGTCCAACCCTAAGCCTCCTAAGCAGGCCACACCATCAAACACCTGCAAAGCAGCAAACCTTGCTGGAAGGAGACACCAAAACCACACCACCACCCAACCATACCGTGCTGTATCTCAGTGAAAATTCATCCCTGCTTGCTGTTCTGCTGAAAAGCAAGCCACAGAGAGGGGAAAGGAGAGCTTGCCCTCCAGAGCTGGGGTGCTCCAGGGGACAAACAGCAGCTGGCCAGCTTTCCTGTCCTGCCATCACACAGCACTGGGGAGCAGCCTATGTGCCCAAACCACGTTTGATAAATGTCCTTCCTGGAGAGGGATTAAAGGCACAAGCCTTGATTTTTAGTACCAGTTCCCATGCTGCAGACTGATGCTTTCTCTAAACATGTCAACATGCACCATTAGATGCTTCTACCCCTCCTCAACCAATCTTGTTAATAAAACACGAAGGCATCCTCCTAAGTGCCCTTCCTCATGTAACTCCCCCTTAAGCCAAGGTAGCCAGCCATTAAAAATAGTTAAAGGTAAAAGCTGCTCCACAAAGGTCCCAAAGAAGACAGCAGTGCTGCATGCCTTGAAGGAATCATTTGTCCCTGATATCTCAAGCATTCAGACAGAGACCGACAGAGAGACGCTTGGCTTAATGCTTCCTCCCCTCTCCCCTCCTTCTTGGAAAGGGTATTGTGGTTGAACACTTTGCTCCAAGTGCCCATAAACATCCTTAGCTTTAAATGCCTCTCTCCTCCAGGAATCACTTCAATGTAGGCCACTCTATTTATGCCACCCTTCTGTAATCGTGGGATGAAAGAACATCCCTTGCAGGACTCGCCTGCTGGGTTCACAACCCATCTGCAGGCAGTGCCAACAATAGGACTGCTTACAGCTAATCCATTTATTCAGCTTACCTGTTATACTCCCATCCCCTTAACAAACACTGCACAGCAGCTCCACCCAACTTGGAAACTGCTAAGTGACCCCTAGTAACCTCCCCTGTGCCACCTCACTTGGAAAGCTGTGGATCTGGATTAAGATAGAAGCAATCATAATTGTCATAGAGCTTCCAGTGGCCTGCTGGTGAGAGAAGACCTTTACACCCTTCCCTGCACTATATCCACGACTGGATGCAAGCAACTCTCTCTTCTCCAGCAAAGGTGAGTTTGTGGTGTGGGCAAAAGCCCATCCACCAAGCCCACTCCATTAATCTCTGCCTACAGAATTCCACTGTCCAATGCAGTACTGGTTCCTTTATGCCCCATATAAATAAATATATTTGAAGAAAAGAAAAACAGTCACAATTAAGAAAAATAAATTCATTTGCAGATGAGAACTTTTTTTTCCCTATCAAGAAATGCTTTGGAGCAGACACTAACCTGTGGAGAAACAGCACTGCAGGCTACTGAGCAAAAGGGAAGGACGTTTGGACCTTCAGCTGCACAATCCCACTGAATTCAAAGATGCTGAATGCCTGGCTGTGAGAAGCAATTTGTTTGTGGTTTGGTGTGCACAACACTTGCCACTACACCCAACAGCCTGACTGGCCTTCACTGTACACAATTATTATCTGTTAGACCTACAATTTATGCTGAACTATCAATCTCCACATTGCCATCTTCAGGCAGGGAAGGATGAGGAGAAAATTAGAGAGACTTCCATAAAACGTGACAGATTTGTCTCTCATCACATCACCTGGGACACCTAACCAGCACATCACCCTCCCAGCAATCAGAGCACCTAAAAATAGACAGTTCCTCAGTCACTCAGTGCATAAATAGTCACTTTCACACTTGCCAAACACAAATCAGGTTTTGTAGTGCCTACAGATGGATGTGGAACCAGTACCTGATGAAAGAGTAGGGGTTTAGAGAGCTCCTTTATTTCAAAAGGCTTTGAGTGTCTAACAAAAAAAAAACCTAACCCACAACAGGCTTTGGCCAGCCTGATCTAGGCTAGAGTGTCCCTGCCCATGGCAGGGGGGTTGGGACTGGATGATCCTTGTGGTCCCTTCCAACCCTGACTGATCCTATGATTCTAAGATTCTGAGTAATATATAAATGATATTAAAGGACTACCAGAGCAAAGCCACAGTTTTCAGAAAGGACAGGAGGAGTACAATTAATTCTGATTACCTGAAAGACATCCAAGAGGTTACCTGACCATAAGCACCTTCACTAAGCAAAGATCTCTGAGAGCAGAAATCAGCTGAAGTTGGCACATGAAAACAGAATGCAAAACAGAAACCACCTCAGTGGCTTGACAAATTCAGAGGGGAAAAGTAGTACCATGATTAACACGTGAAAAAAAAGGTAATAAACTGCTGGAAAAAAAACTTCCAAGAGCTTTATCATCTCAAGTCTTTAAATCAGGACTGGATGTCTTTAAAGCACCCTCAAGCTCTGCCAGAATTTATGTGCCTGGTTCAGGAATTGTGAGATGAAATTCGATGTCCTGTCAGATGTCAGACAATGAGCATAATAGGTCCCTCCAGCTTTAAAAATCTATTAATTGTTCCCTGTGTGTGCTAGGAACTCAATTACATTATGCAGCTACCAAAATCTATACAAATATTATCACGTTGCCACAAAAGACAAGCCTAAAGAAGCAGCCTGTAAGTCACAAAGCATTGCAAAATGAGACTTCTCAGTGCACCTTAAGACAAAAGTGCACTAATAAAGATACTCTGTACAACTCTTCTAGATCTAAGCCATGTTTTCCTCACACTACCCCAGTGTAAACACATCCATTTTAGTGACATTTCTGGCCTTAAAAATTAGTATCAATAATTAAAACTAAATAAGTTCACCTGTCCTGTTTTTCTGCACTTGAATGAAAAGAATAAAAGGAAAAGAAATCTCTTCAGTTCCAACATCTGCACTTCAGTTGACAAATGCTCTTTTTATAGAAGCTTTATACCAGAATTGAGGGGGGAATAACTTCATAGAGACTAAAATACTTTGAGTTGGAATAGCATTTTCCATTATTAGCACTAGCAGACATTAGCAGCTCAGGTTTTCCTTGTAAGGATGCATTCTACCTTGTGCCTGGGCTGGTTGAGAGTCTTGTAGTGCTAGGTACTGAAGGAAGACAGAGCACCAAGAGATGCTTGCCCTCTCCAGCAGCTTGCTTAGAACAAGTTGTCTCTTTTCCACCTCTTGAGGAGATGCAGGTAAGGTGAGAGAAACTTGCTCTTCACAAACTGCATCTGGAGTACTGCAACCTGTTCTGGACCCCTCAGGTCAAGGGAGACACAGAACTGCAGAGTCCAGTGCAGAGCCACAAAGATGATTAAGGGCATGGAGCATCCCTCTTATGAGGAGAGACTGAGGGAGCTGGGGCTGTGCTGCTTAGGCAAGAGGAGACTGAGAAGTGATCTCATGCATGGTTACAAATACGTAAAGAGTGAGTGACAGGCTGGAGCCAGGCTCTGCTGGGTGATGCCCAGTGACAGCACAAGGGGCAATGGTGGAAACTGAGGCATAGGAAGTTTCATTTAAACATGAGGAGGTTTTGTTTCCCTGCAAGGGGGACACAACAACAGGCTGCACAGGGGGGCTGTGGAGTCTCCCTCTCCGGAGATATTCAAAACCCACCTGGATGTGTTGCTGTGTGATCTGGTATAGGTGATCCTGTCCTGGCAGGGGGAGTTGGTCTAGATGAGCTATGGAAGTCCCTTCCAGCCCCTGACATTCTGTGATTCTGTGAAACCACAGTGGCACTTTGCACATCAGAATCACTCTGACATGGGTCAAGAATTGGCTGGAAGGCCGAGCCCAGAGAGTGGTGGTGAATGGTGGCACATCTGGTTGGCAGCCAGTCACTAGTGGTGTTCCCCAAGGATCAGAGCTGGGCCCAGTCCTGTTCAACATCTTTAATGAAGATCTGGATGAGGGCATTGAGTCCAGCATCAGTAAGTTTGCCAATGACACCAAGCTAGGAGCAGGTGTTGATCCGCTGGAAGGTAGAAGAGCCCTGCAGAGGGACCTGGACAGGCTGGATGGGTGGGCAGAGGCCAGTGGGATGAGACTGTACAAGGGCAAGTGCAGAGTTCTGTACTTTNGGGTGACAAAGCTGGTGAGGGGCCTGGAGCACAGCCCTGAGAGGAGAGGCTGAGGGAGCTGGGGGTGTGCAGCCTGCAGAAGAGGAGGCTCAGGGCAGACCTCATTGCTGTCTACAACTACCTGAAGGGAGGCTGTAGCCAGGTGAGGTTGGTCTCTTCTGCCAGGCAACCAGCAACAGAACAAGGGGACACAGTCTCAAGCTGTGCCAAGGGAAGTCTAGGCTGGATGTCAGGAAGAAGTTGTTGGCAGAGAGAGTGATTGGCATTGGAATGGGCTGCCCAGGGAGGTGGTGGAGTCGCCATCCCTGGAGGTGTTGAAGCAAAGCCTGGATGAGGCACTTAGTGTCATGGTCTGGCTGACTGGATAGGGCTGGGTGCTAGGTTGGACTGGATGATGTCAGAGGCCTCTTCCAACCTGGTTGATTCTGTGATTCTATGATCAGTCCATCATTTCTCCCTTCCCCTTTGTGTCATCACCTCCCATCACTCCTTGCTAAGGTTGAACACTATGCTCTTACTTAGACCTGTGAGTTGATTAATCAAGGCTGCTACTCCACAAAATGAAGTAGAGGGGGCTCCATCCTATTTCCACATTAAATGTCACTCCATTTAATCTGATCTCTTTATTACACTCAATTGTTAGGCATAGTTTTCAAACTGACAGCTAATTAGTAATAGAAGGAATTTTCTGGTAACTTTTTTCTTACCCATAACAAAATTAAAAAGAAAGAAAAGGCCTAGTCTGGGTTTTTTTGGGTTGGTTTTTTTTTTGAGGACAGGCTTTTTCTTAGCAATAAAAAGGATCATATGACAACAGTTTTGCAGTGTATCGTGCAAGCTCTGCTGGAGTCAATCCAACTCCTATACAAGTGCTGCCATTTGGACAACAAAGCTGCCTTACTGAAACAGGCAGGCTTCATCTTAATTCTGGCACTACTGAATGGAGAGCACACACTAGCCAGGGAACAATGAACCAAGAAAAGAGTTACAAATCTCTCGTGACAACTGCACGTCAAGGAAGAGAAGATGCATTGTGATAGTGTTGTTTGCTCCGCTCCGTCTCAAGACCACTTTCAAACAAAGATGGCTTTTGCATGCCCAAAACTGCAAGCTCCTTCCAGATTTTGCACCCTCTATCCCCCACCTAATGAGACCTTTCACTACAGCTTCACTCCCTAGCTATGGTGAGAAATGAGAGGCTCCTACCTTCCTGCTCCCTTCCCTCACTGTCACTCTTGCTATGTAGAGCCTGCCCTGTTATTTTTGTGTGTAAAGCATGTAAAGCCAGGCTACTCTATTCTTCTGGGGGAAACAAAAGTATTTGCCCTTTATTTGTTTTCCATTACTTACTCCACAGTGAAATCTGACTTCTGAATCCATTAGCTTTTCTCAAGTTTAGCTTAGTGCAAGAATGCCTGCCCTGACCTTGGCTCCTGCAAGGAGCTTAGCTCACACTGCTCCCAAACTCATCTGAAGACACAAGCTGAACCTCCTCACTGTACGAGGTGGTTTGAGGCCACATTACATATGGCTACAGAAATACAGGCTAAACTTCTACTAAAATACAGAGGTGATCAAATACTGCTTGCTAATGTGTGTTAAATCCCTTACAGAACTGGCCAGAAAATGCCATCCCCTACCTAGTGTTCCTTTCCAACCTGTACTTTTAAGTGGGAGAAGAAGCAACCTACACAAGTGCAGAGGTAGCAGAAGATCACTTGTGCACCTCTTGTCCATGCCAGCGACTCTATTGAGGGGAATACACACTCCTGGGCAGAAAGGGTTGGTGACTGCATGCCCAGCTCTCTCCTGCAGCAAAGCTTTTCCACTTGCATCATCACAGAATCATAGAATGGTTTAGATTGGAAGGGACCTCAAAGATCACCTTGTTCCAATTCCCCCGCCATGGGCAGGGACACCTTTCACTAGCCCAGGTTGCTCGAGGGCTCATCCAACCTGGCCTTGAACAATTCCAGGGGGGGACATCCACAACCTCCCTGGGCAACCTGTGTCAGTGCCTCACCACCTTTGTTGTGAAGAATTTCCTTCTAATATTCAGTCTCAATTTCTCCTCTTCCAGCTTCAATCCATCCCCTCTCATCCTATCACTACAAGCCCTTGTAAAAATTCCCTCCCCAGATTTCCTGTAGCCCCCTTCAGGTACTGGAAGGCTGTTACAAGATCTCTCCAGAGCCTTCTCTTCTCTGCTTTAGTTTGCATGGGAGAGAGACTCAGACTTCTATGTGGGAGCAAACCAACCCTTTTCTTTTTCTTTTACAACCCAAGTGCAAGGTCCTGCATCTGGGTCGAGGCAATCCCAAGCACAAATACAGGCTGGGCAGTGATGTGGAGATGCTGGAATGTGTCCAGAGAAGGACCACGAGGATGCTCAGAGGGCTGGAGCGCCTCTGCTATGAGGACAGACTGAAAGAGTTGGGGCTGTTCAGTCTGGAGAAGAGGAGGCTCCCAGGTGACCTTCTTGTGGCCTTCCAGTATCTGAAGGGGACCTACAAAAAAGCTGGAGAGTGACATTGTAGGCTATCAGGTAGTGACAGAACTAGGGGGAATGGAACAAAGCTGGAGGTGGGCAGGTTCAGGTTGGACATGAGGAGGAAGTTGTTCAGCATGAGAGTGGTGAGAGCTTGGAATGGGTTGCCCAGAGAGGTGGTTGAGGCCCCATCCTTGGAGGTGTTTAAGGCCAGGCTGGATGAGGCTGTGGCCAGCCTGACCTAGGGTAGGATGTCCCTGCCTATGGCAGGGGGGTTGGGACTGGATGATCCTTGTAGTCCCTTCCAACCCTGACTGATTCTGTGATTCTTGCAATTCAAGACCATTTTAGCAGTGTTTGCCCCAGCTGTACAAAACACAGCAGTGTGTGTTGAAGCCAACCGAGGACGATTACAGCTCCTGAGTCTGCTCTCTCTTTGGTAAGGCAAATGTAAGGCCACACATCCACCCATACAGACATGAGCACACATAGGAAGATAGGACAAACCCCTGAGAAACCTGACAAACAGGCCAGTTCAGTCCATGGGCTTCAATGTAATGAGTTTCTCAAAACCTTTCAGGTATTTACTCTGGCAAATACAACCTGATAATACAGGCATTTGTAATACAAATCAAATACAGGTACGTGCACGTTGGCTTTTTTTAATTAAAGCAATTACAAACTTTGACATATTTGAATATAATGCCTTGGTTGGCAACTCTGGTAAGAAGCTGGGGAAAATCCTAGCTTCAAAGACTCTTGGAGAGAAACAGCAACTCATGGTTTACAGAGAGATATTTCAAGGACAGCAGCAACAGCTTTTCCTTCATAGCCCAGTAAAAGGCAAAAGGAGTTGAGAGAAACTCCTCCAGCACACCTCAAAGTCTCCTCATTACTGTTCAAATGGGAACACTGGAAAGCATGAATGACTTTAAATTAAAAGGCATTTAAATTAAAGCCATTTCTGTCACACTTGGTTTCAGAAACCTCCTAATTCTAATGCTGATTTATAGGAAACGTCCCTTGGAAAGCAGGGATGGAGAGTCACAAGCAGGACCTGTACCCTTCCCACGCTCACACCTCCAAGTCAGGAAGGACAAAGATCTGGCACTTTCCTTTTCCTTATTAATAAATCACTTTAAATTCTCACTCAGAAAAAAAAAAAAGAAAAGGAATTAATTTTATCTCCAGTGCTCAGCAGCATCTTGGCAGCAAATATGGCACACAAGTTTAATCTTTCTAGACCAACTCCTTGAGCTTGGATGATGTGAATGGAAATATGCAATGGGAGTTTTTCTCTCGGTGAATAATTGCATGGGAGGGAGATGAAGCAAGTCAGAGGCCTAACGAGCCAATTTGCTCAGCTCAGCCATTTCACTGGCCAGCAAGGGAAGCACAGCTTTTGTCTTCCTTAAAAAAATGAGGTTACTCCTCAAGTTTCTTCCAAGACCATCAACCTGGGTCCACAGCCTGCAACAAATGCACTGCTCGCATGCTCATATCCCCCAATGCTGGGATTGTTTAGCCGGGAGAAGAGGAGGCTCAGGGGTGACCTTGTTGCTGTCTACAACTACCTGAGGGGTGGTTGTGGCCAGGGGGAGGTTGCTCTCTTCTCTCAGGTGGCCAGCGCCAGAACAAGAGGACACAGCCTCAGGCTGCGCCGGGGGAAGTTTAGGCTCGAGGTGAGGAGAAAGTTCTTCACTGAGAGAGTCATTGGACACTGGAATGGGCTGCCCAGGGAGGTGGTGGAGGCGCCATCCCTGGAGCTGTTCAAGGCAGGATTGGACGTGGCACTTGGTGCCATGGGCTAGCCTTGAGCTCTGTGGTAACAGCTTGGACTTGATGATCTGTGAGGTCTCTTCCAACCCTGATGATACTGTGATAATGTGACACTGTGATAATGTGAATTAGTGAAAGAAAGGGGAAAGTAAAAGCTGTGGAAGATGGGAAGGGAAACCTTGACAACGTCAGAAAAAGGTTACAAAGTCCAGTCACTCAAAGTACTCTGTGAAGCCTCTGGAGCTAGAAGGGATGTTCTGGAATGTGTTGACCAGGCTGGGGGATGTCACAGAATCATAGAATCAACCAAGTTGGAAGAGAATTCCAAGCTCATCCAGTCCAACCT
Organism: Tricholaema leucomelas; assembly: GCA_013400475.1. Taxonomy (NCBI): domain Eukaryota; kingdom Metazoa; phylum Chordata; class Aves; order Piciformes; family Lybiidae; genus Tricholaema lacrymosa; species Tricholaema leucomelas. Next base: position 791,675 of record WAAF01002413.1, read on the forward strand.
AGCACCCAGCCCTAGACAATCAACAAGACCATGGCACTAAGTGCCCCAGTCAGGCTTTGCTTCAACACTTCCAGGGACTGCAACTCCACCACCTCCCTGGGCAGCCCATTCCAATGCCAATCACTCTATCTGGCAACAACTTCCTCCTAACATCCAGCCTAGACCTCCCTTGGCACAGCTTGAGACTGTGTCCTCTTGTTTTGTTGCTGCTTGCCTGGCAGAGGAGAGCAACCCACCTGGCTACAGCCTCCCTTCAGGTAGTTGCAGACAGCAATGAGGTCTGCCCTGAGCCTCCTCTTCTGCAGGCTGCTCACCCCCAGCTCCCTCAGCCTCTCCTCATAGCAGAGGCCCCCAGGCCTCTCACCAGCTTCGACTCCCTTCTCTGGACACATTCCAGTACCTCAACATCTCTCTTGAATTGAGGAGCCCAGAAATGGACACAGGTCTCAAACACATGTGCTTCAGTATCACTGAAGCAACAACAACAGCAGACTCAAGCTGTGCCTAAAAGGTCCACCCAGCAAAACTAAATCACTAAATATGGCCTGGGAGGTACCATAAAGCAACGATCACCAATCTGCTAATAAAGACCAATGCTGGTGAGGTTCAGAAAACTGCTAGACCAACTACATGAAGATCTCAACTCTCCCCTAAACACTTTGCTTGAAGACCACAGCTAAAAGCTGGCTCACATAAACTGGTCAAGAATTCACCTTTCTATCCCTCAGAGCCAGGGCTCACAGTGCTCAAACCCCCACAATATGGGTACAACACACTGTGAGGGGGACACACACACCAGAGAGACAGCTGAGATCTCCAGTAGTTGTCAGGGATCCTGAAAGTCCTGCAGGACTCTGTCTTGCCTCCCAGAAAGTGCCTGAGTACCAACATTATTTGGGTCCAATGGCCCAAAGTGGTCTGGGAAAAACCTCCAAGGAGCTCTCATTTCAACTGTGCCAACTTTGTTACAGGAAAAAAAAATGTAATTATCCAAAGTTCTAAATGAGAAAAAATGCTGAAGAGAAAAGGCAACAGGTCCTTCCATTCGAGAAGTAAAAACTGCTTTGGTAAGAAAAACCTGCTGATCCCTTTGACCAAAGCTCTGAGAGAAGTAACTGAAAGGTGAATGCAAGCATTTCCCTCATTGCTGCTGAACACATTTAAATCCACTCTGATAGAACAGATCTCAGACTCAGCTCTGCTCTGCTGCTTGCAATTTCCTACAACAAACCCAGAATCATAGAATGGTTTAGGTTGGAAGGGACCTCAAGGATCATCCAGCTCCAACCCCGTGCCACAGGCAGGGACACCTCCCACTAGAGCAGGTTGCTCAAGGCCTCATCCAGCCTGGCCTTAAACGCCTCCAGGGAGGAAGCATCCACAACCTCCCTGGGCAACCTGTGCCAGTGTCTCACCACCCTCACTGTAAAGAACTTCCTCCTAACATCCAGTCTAAATCTCCCCTCTTCCAGATTAAACCCACTACCCTCGTCCTGACATTACCAGACCTTGTCAATAGTCCCTCCCCAGCCTTCCTGTAGGCTCCCTTCAGATACTGGAAAGCCACTCCAAGGTCTCCTCAAAGCCTTCTCTTCTGCAGGCTGAAGAGCCCCAACTCTCTCAGCCTGTCCTCATAGCAGAGCTGCTGCAGCCCTCTGAGCATCTTCGTGGCTCTCCTCTGGACTGGCTCCAGCAGTTCCATGTCCTTCTTGTGCTGGGGGCTCCAGAACTGCACACAGTACTCCAGGTGGGGTCTGACGAGAGCAGAGTAAAGGGGGAGAATCACCTCCCTTGCCTTGCTGGCCACACCTCTCTTGATGCAGCCCAGCACAGGGTTGCTGTCTGGGCTGCATGTGCACACTGTTGGCTCATGTTGAGCTTTTCGTCAACCCAGACACCCAGGTCCTTTTCCTCAGGGCTGCTCTCAGCCATTCCCCACCCAGCCTGTATCTGTGCCTGGGACTGCGCCGACCCAGATGCAGGACCTTACAATTGGCCTTGTTAAATGTCAGAAAATGAAGAACACCTTCCAAATGTATCAAAACAAGAGCCTAGAGAAGAAGGCTCAGGGCACAAGGCTACAACTGCCACCCATCTTTCAGTCAAAGGAAGATGGGAGGCAGTTGCTGTGGAGTTGGCCCTTTTGCTCTCCATTCAGGTGCTGAACGACTGAGAAAGAGTTTGCACACTGTGGTTATCAGGTGTCTTAAGATTACACTTAAATAAGTAGATGAACAATGCAAAAGGAAGCACAGCTTTGGTGCAAAGGTGTGGGGATTCTCTGATCTTTTTTTGCAGAAGTATTATGGAAAGCAGAGGTAAAATTCTGCCAAAGTAATACTGCCAATGTCTTTCAGCTGATTCAGGAATTACAGAAAGGAGAAAGGGAACAAAAAAGGGAGTGGGGGGAAGAGAGGAGCTGTGAATAAGGAGACATTTAGAAGTGCCCAGCCTATTGAAGGGAACTTTAAAGTTCAAGAACCAGCTCTTTTCAATCTTCTGCATCTGACTTTGTTTCCAGCGTTATAAACTCAGCCCAGCCAAGGAAAAATGAACACAGATTTGGAAAGCAGTGCCGTGGAAATACACTGAGCTCCTTGGTGTCTCCCAGGCGAGGAGAGGTCACCCTCTGAAACAATGCAAAACATGGTATTAATTTCTGTCGGCTTGTCGTAAGGCACTGAAGGTCTGAACTGCCTTCCAGGGGCACACTGAGCCAGACTGAAAACAAGAACAAGAAAAGTCCAGCTCCCAGATGACATTCTTATGGAGCACAAGGGCTGCTGCCACGGAGAGGCAGGCAGCAGAGCCTTTCAACACCAGAGGAGCCAGCTTTTGTGCTGCCTTTAATGCAGCTGTTGTTCAAGCATAGAGACGTCCTGCTCGACTGCAGAGCCATCCCAAGTGACAGCGATGTTCTCTTTGCAGCATTGCAGGATGTTAGGGGTTGGAAGGGACCTCCATAGATCACTGAGTCCAACCCCCTTGCCAGAGCCAAGACCACAGAATCTAGCTTAGGTTGCACAGGAAATCTAGCTCAGGTCACACAGGATGTTCTTGTCTTGTCCTTTCCTGCCTGGAGAAGAGGATGCTGCTGGGAAAGAGCCCAACTTGCTGGACAGAACTTATTTAAGCACAGTCTAAACCCTCTCCCCATCCCCAGCCACGGTGACTCTGAAGAAGCAACTGCCATGCTAACAAAGTGAGCCTGTAAAATGATGCCTAAATGGGGGGGGGAAATAATACCCTCAATACATTCTTTTATTGTCTGGGAAAGTTGTTCACACTATTCCTTAAGAGTCTGTGGAAAACCAGAATTGTGGTCCAAAATTAGTGCCACATGATGGCATTAACTCACTTTTCATTCCCTCCTTTATGAGTCAGAAGACACAGAGGAGTGTGTCCAGCAGATCAAGGGAGGGTCTCCTTCCCCTCTACTCTGCCCTGGTGAGACCTCTTCTTGAATACTGCATTCACAGTTTTGGGCTCCCCAGTTTAAGAGGGTCCAGTAGAGGGCTACACAGATCATTAGGGGGCTGGAGCACTGCCTGATGAGGAGAGGCTGAGGGACCTGGGGCTGATTAGTTTGGAGAAGAGAAGACTGAGAGGAGATTTAATCAATGTTTATAAACATCTGAGGGATGTGGGTCAGGAGTGAGGGGGGCAGGCTCTGCTCACTGCTCCCTGAGATAGGACAAGGAGCAATGGATGGAAGCTGCAGCACAGGAGGTTCCAGCTCAACATAAGGGGGAACTTCTTGACTGTAAGGGTCCCAGAGCACTGGCACAGGGTCCCCAGAGAGGTTGTGGAGTCTCCTTCTCTGGAGTCTTTCAAGGCCTGTCTGGATGTGTTCCTGTGTGACCAATAGACCAAACCACTAAGAACTATCTAAAATAAGCAAAGGATTCACAAAGCTGCTCTCACTAAATCTGAATTCTGAAATGATTTCTGTTGAGGAGGAGCATATTAGGCACTGACAGAATTATTAAGACATCTTCATTCTGGCACAGAGAAGTAGCTCCTGACAAAAAAAGGTGATCCAATGATACCAGCAAGCTGCTAATACTTGCTGTAAGAAAATGATACACCGAACGCATGGCCCATTTCATCTCTGCTCCCGAGTACCCCCAACTGCCCACAGCAGAATGACAGTCTGAATCTGCAAAGGAAACATTTAGCTTTCTGAGCCACCTGCCTGGACTCTGCAATGAATGGCACCTTTTGGTCACTTGGCTTTGGCTGACCTCAGCGCCTCTTGCCTCAGGGAAGGATAACTGTAAATGACACCCTGCGAGACCATGTCAACCACCACCCTCTTCAAATGGCCTGGCAGGATCACCCCATGCCTGGCAATGCTTGCAAGATCACGTAGGCAGTTGCCTCTCAACCTTCAGGATTTACATTTTGCTGGCCCAACATGCAAGGAAGGCAGGAAAGCTCCTGAAACGTGTGGCCCCTGAGCAAAACCACTTGCACAATGTGGAGGAGACTGGGAGGAGAGGGAGGAAAACGTCTTTGGCTTTTGCTCAGCTTGCAGAATACTGCATGACCTGAATTGCTCCACATGTTAGAGATTGAAACAAAGGATCTCAGCTGACTCTATGTGGAAGCACAGCAATAATTCCAAACCAACTCTGAGGCTGGAAAGAATAAACACAACTCCCTCTATGAAGCACTGACTGGAGGCAGCAAAGGTGGGAAAACAGGATGGTTGTGTCCCAGCGCCATAACGAACTCCTCATCTCTTAAGAAAAAGGTTTGCTTTCCCCAGGTGGTTAGGGAGAAACAAGCAGAAGGCTCCTAGAAGACAGGTTGCTGTGATCCTCCTAATGCATCAGATTAAGAAAAAATATATTTCTGCTTGCCAGAGGTCTTGGGAGCATCTCTATCTTGGCTAGCTTCAAAGTACTTACAACCCAATTCAATCCCATCTCCTGCATTTATCCCCTTAGCTGACAGCGTTAGGTAGGACAGACTAGTTCCTGCAGCCAAAAGAAGGTAGTCAAACACAGACATGCTATCTGCTTCAAGTACCACACACAGCTACAACCATCCCCTTAGAGTTCCCCAGTCTTTGACCTGGGCATCTTCCCCACAGGATGAGGAGAATCCTGCAGAAGACAGCAAGTCCCCACCACCAGCTCTCCCAAAAGGCTGCAGAAGCTCTGGGCACAGCACTCACATCCTAAGCATCCATCCTGCCTGCAGTATACTAGCGTCGAGGTGTTTTACACACTGAGACCAGGCTGTCCTGGCAGCTCCTGGGGAGCAGGCCTTCACCCGTGAGAAGGGAAGAGACAGCAGCCACTAATTATCATTTTGCCACCATAAAACTTCTGGCATTGATTTGGCCAATTTCGACATTAATTCATGCTGGTTTAAACAGAGAAAGACTCCAGTTCACTGAGGTGACCAGCAAGGGCAAGGTGAAATACTGCCTTGGCTTCAGCTGATGATGTGCAGAGCCAACATCTGGAGAAGGACCTCGGTCTCACAGAAAACTGCATGTGGGATGTGCCAGCCCAAGATATCTCTGTCCTCACACTCCAAAAGCTGCTCATTGTCTCCCTGTACAATTTCCCACTCCCTGCAGTGACAGTGAGCATTTCCCCAACCCTGCTGCCAAAAGACTCATTGAGCAGGGCTAGCCAGGAGAGAAGCACCTGTGGAACAGGTAAGGGGGTAGGTACTTCATACACCACCATGACAGAGCTGTGCAGAGAGGAAAGAGCATGTATTGGCCTTCTGTATGCCCCTAGTTATGTATGCAACAGCATGCTGGGGAGTACAGACCCTTTCCCTGTGGTTGTAGAAGTGGGGAGACCTCAGCAGAGGGGATGGAAAGCTGCCAGCATCCCAGCTAAAGCTGCTCTACCCAGCTTGCCAGCATCCTCCCCCCAAAGCCCCTGGCAGCAGGCATACCCCTGAGGTGCAACAGCTGCTCCAAAACAGGAGAGAAGTCTCTTATCTGGGGCAGCATCGCCTCAGCAGAGCAGCCTGGAGAGGCAGGCAATAACAGGGTGGTACCTGTAAATCACCAGGATCTTTTTGGCTGTGCAGAGCCTTTTCAGAGCCATGAGGCAAGGCAAGGCTGGGGCCCCAAGGGACCTGGAAGAACACTGGGGATGATAACCACACAAGCACACACACACACAAATGGGTACAGAGCTAGAAAGGCACAGCAGAAGGGAAATCATATTTAAGGATTTAAAACAACAACTAAAAAAAGCTTTTTTTTTCCTCCCCACAAAACCATAAGAGAGCTCTGAGTCCATTCTTTGATGATATTTTCACACAGGCTTTGTTTAGGTAAACCAATTGCTTTTAATGAACTTGGTTAGCCCTCCCAAGCCATTTGTTAAATTCAGGGTAACTGCAGAATGCAGAGGTGACAGTTTCACCAAAAACCTTTTTCTTCTAGAAGGCTCTTTCACTTGATGCTAAAAACCAGGTTGCACTTTGGACACAAAGCCACCATTAAAAGAACACTTCTCTCTTTTTGAGGGAGATAAGGACACCAGCTCCAAACTGTGTTTCTTTTGGAACCAAATTTCAGTAACACTAAATGCTAAAACTTGTTAGCTACGCACAAAAGGGTTTAGATTCCTAACTTCTTTAGCCAAACTGAGCCAAATGCAGGTCTGTGTGGCACCAGCTTGTTTAGAATCACAGATTGGGTTGGAAGAGACTTCCAAAGGTCATCCAGTCCAACCCCCTCTGCAGTCAGCAGGGACATCCTCAACTAGTGCAGGTTGCTCAGAGCCCTATTGAGCCTCACCCTGAATATATCCAGGGATGGGGTCTCAACCACCTCTCTGGGCAACCTGTTTCAGTGTTCCACCACCCTCATGGTAAAGAACTTGTTCCTGATGGACAGACAAACTTTCAGTCCTCTGATTCAGCATCAGCCCCTCTCGAAACCTGTGCAAAGCACCTGGGCTGACATCTCTCTCGAGGCTCAGAAATATCCTGAGCAGTTGGTTTATTTCTCTTTCCCTTATTCAATTACCCCCTCCCTATTCATCCTCACCAAGTTACTGAAGAGGAAGGGAAAAAACCCAGCTGCCCCTCCGTGGCTCAGCCTTGCTGATGCTGTATGCTTGGGCATGCAGCAGTATTTAAGATGAGCTGGGAAGGTGCCAGATCAAACAAAGCCAGGCATGGGACGGTGTGGTGGCCAAGCCCAGGTTGCTGCACTGACCTATATTCATGTCCCAGCAGCTAAGTGGGGCTCAAATCATCCACCTAGGGTGGGGTGGGGGAAGCAGCTGGTAAAAGCCTTCTGGCGAGCAGCCTGTGCATCCCAACCCCAAATTTCTGCAGCGGTACAAATAATAGATCACGTTCACCCAAGTGATGCACGTCACACCTGCAGCACGACTTGTCTTCAGGCAGCAGATCACACATCTTCAAGAGGGCCTCAGACACAAGGGGAAATGCTTGGGCTGGTTTTGTCAGAAAACCACACGCAGAAAGTGGTGATGGGACTGGTGATGGGGAAGGGCTTTTCATTTCCCCAGCATCAGATCGAAATCCCACCCCAGGGCAGCTTCAGCTTGCTGCCTGACAGCCGCTAAAAAGCCTCCACAAAACGAGTTGGCTGTTTTAATCCAGTTTCAAGTGGATTGTGCTTAGATCCCAAGGTGGTAAAAGCTTTAGCAATCAAGTGGACAGGCACACACCCTCCACGTAAAGCTCAGTACAACCAGTACTAATCAGCAGCAGCCATGCAGGAGAGTAGCCAAGGACGGAGAGAGAGGAGGCTGGAAATCCAGTTACCCACTCCATTCCTAGAAATGATTCAGCTAGATTGGGCTTACAGCAAACGGGCAGAAGCACAACAAGTAGCTTGTCTCTGCTCCCTCTGTTTTATGAATAAGTATTTCAGCTCCTGAACCCTTGATCTTTCTTCCCATAAAATGCTGTTGCAAAAGCCAACTCATATTTTCCACACACATGGAAAAAGTATTTGCTGCCCATTCAGATCCTTACACAAACACAGGCACTTACTCACCAGCTTTCTCCCTCACCCCTTCTGAATTTTTGCCTTTAAAAAATGCCTCAGTTTTTCCTTTTCAGGTCTTTCGTTCCAGTACTGCAGTATGCGTTTTGCCTGTGCCATCACCGACTGTCAGGGGGCAGCTGATGACCTCAGGATGACACAGTAAACCAGGAAAACCAGCAGCAGGATCTCTGCTTGCTTTTCACAACCCCATCAGAGCGCAGCGCTCTCCTGTGAGAGTCTCACTCTTGCAGAGCGGTTGACAAGCGAACGAGAAATCAGCAAATGCCTTGTCTGAGCTGTAATAACATCAAGCAAAACGAAGAAAAGCCTTAAACCCCTCAAAGCACAGCAGAGAGGAGGGGTGAAGGCGGTGATTTGGTAGCTGCACACCAACCCCAACGATGTGTTCCTTTCAAACACATGCTGCCAGCTGCTACCTACAAACCCTGGCTGGGAAACGAAGCTCCAGAGAGGTGTCAGCGCTGGCTGAAGCCACGGACTGGTGGGGCTGTGCTGCCTGCTGCTCCCTCCCGTCCTGGGTGTCACCGGCATTGCATCACTGCCACCCAAACAACGCAGCTGCCTCCTCTCCTTTTCGCTAAGTGACAGCAAATTGCCGTCCCTGAGCCTGTGCCAAGCTCCACTGCCCACACGGGCCAGCTCTGTCGCTGTACCCTGCTTTTTAGGACCCTTCTTTCCCCGCCACGCCGCAGTCTCCTTTGGGAAGAATGACCCAGTTGCCACCTGCAAGATGTCATGATTAAGCTTGAAGATTGGCAGCCATGTCATTGCCTGTCATTATCCCCTTAGGCCTCGGGGATTACTGCTTTCACTGACCATTATCGGGGCGCTCCCAGGAGCCAAGCCGCGCTAAATGGCCTCTGCTACAGCCCCTGCAAACCCCAAAGGCTGCTGAAAGGCCACAGCAGCACTGACAAAGCCCAGCCAGCAAAACACACTAAGCTTTCCTGGGTGCCCCGGTGGGGCAGCACTTAACCACCCTGCTTCTGCCCTTCAGCAGATGGACTGCCACGGCCAGGCTGCCCATGCAGCTTTCAGAAAGCATCTTGGTGCCATGACCACCGGCTAGAAAAGTTCCTTTTCCCAGCCTCATCCCCTGCTCACCTGCAGCAAACCTGCTGAGTGCTGCTCTTTAGAACAGCAGAGCTATCTGTGACCATCGCTGATCGTTTTAGTAAGACACCACAGCTCATCAGAACATCTCAGGGTTTGGCTCAACCTCAATTTTACAAAAACCATTGCAGCTTCAGTAAAAAAATATATATATATATACCTTTTTTATTTATTTATTAATCCCTTTCAACAGTACAGGAAAAACCCACTTTGGGGGAGCTTTGCCGGGGGTTTCCCAAAAGATGGACACCCAGAAACCACTGCCAATCTCTCCAGAGCCCCCCCTGCTCACTGGAACAACCAAATGCATTAGCCTAAGGTTCAGCACAGGCTGCAGCTGCAAACACTCTAGCTGCAACCTGTGAGCTACATACTTGTTCGACCAGATTCATGTTATTATCTTTTCCCTTTCCCTTCGTTGTGGCAAGAGTAACAATTTAATTAGATGAGAGAAGTCACACACACACACAAAAAGCAGCTCATATTACTTATAACTATAGCACAACACATTATTTTTAGCCAAAGAACTCTTAAGAAACAGTGCCTCAGAACCTTTTTTTTTTTAAATCTAAACCACCCTGAATTTATGTTTCAGAGCCAAATTTCAGCAATGACTTTAATATAGTTTTCAATCCCTTTGACATGAGCACGTTAGCAAGAGCTATGCCTTTAGCGCCTGCAGCTTCACTACTTCTGAGCTCCGCAGATCTCCAGCTCAACAGGTCTACTGGCTGCAAAACCAGTGAGGCTTCAGGGAAGACTGCCTTTGGAGGAGTAAAGCTGTCAGCCTGCTGGAGGTCTCGGGGAAATCGGGGAGGCAGGGGAGTGCCTCATCGGGCACAGCACCACGCTGACAGGAGCAGGACGTATCCCATTACGGGAACTGTGCGTTCGCAAACAGCGCTGGGGTCACAGACTGTTCCGCGCCGCGCAGCCGAGATAACACCGACAGGCTTCAGGCTGCGAATCCACCCTCCCCTGGCCACTTCTTTCCTTTTTAACCTAAACTATATTTGACTTTGCTGTCAAGTATTTCAGCGCAGCTGCTATTCTCAGGTTCTCCTAAAATACACACAGTAGGTACTGTACTGCTGCACGTATAAACATCTACCTTCCTACCACAGCTATTTATAATTAAAATAACTTTTCTCCATTTCTGATTTCATTTCCTCTCTCCGGGTCCCATTCTATGTTGCACAGGAGTTGCTTTCAAGACCCTGCACAGAACCAACCTCTAGCACGAAATAAGGAAATACAATGTTAGCCTAGCTACAGGTTTACAATTCAACGTCCAGTGTCCCTGGGGAATGACCTATAAACACCACTTGACTGCTGATGTCTCACAGTTTAGGGGAAAGGAAGCATTAAGAGTCAGCAATGGGCGGGGGGGGGAAGGTTTGGTGTAACCTCGGATACCACTAGCGTAAGTAAGTTTCACGGGCTAGGGGAGGGTTGGTGCAGCCTCAGACACCATCGATGGTGGTTCCACGAGCTAGGGGGTTTGGTGTAGCCTCAGACACCACCAGTGTTAGTTTCATGGGCTAGGGGAGGGTTGGTGCAGCCTCAGACACCACCGGCATTGGTTCCATGGGCTAGGAGGTTTGGTGTAGCCTCAGACACCACCAGCATTGGTTTCACGAGCTAGAGAGGGTTGCTGCAGCCACAGATGCCACCAGTGTTGGTTGCAGTTTCCACTGGGCTCATTACACATCTTACTGGGGCTTGCACAGGACAAGTCCCCTCTAAAGATCTGACCCAACTGCAGCTATTACAGTCAAAAATTGTGCAGTTGCACAACACTTACACTGAGCCCAACCAGGCAGCTGGATACCTCCATAAACACACACTCTGAGCCTGTCACTCTGTTACAGACTTTGTCAGCTTTCCTGAACAGCTGTTATCTCACAAGAGCCTTAGCCTTCCTTCTCCTCGAGTTTCCTTTTATTTGTAATCAAGGAATTTGCATGAGGACTTTACAGAAATTTACACTTCTAGGATGGAGAAGTGAAATTTGTTATCAGATGCTCCGATGACCTTACACTTCAGTAAAATACCACAACACTACTTGTCAGTGCTGCCTGATCCTCCCATTCCAAAGCCCACTGCTGTGAGGCTGGTACTTCTCCTTGCCCAATGCTCTCAGGGCCCCAAGACAAAACAGGGTACTCTGACACCTGCCCCTTTAGAACTGTTGGATCTGTAGTCAGAGGAAACCTTCCTTCCTTTGCCCTGCCCTCAAGATCAGACTGACAGAGAAGGCTGCTGGCAGATTTTTGGTCCTGACTTCTGGCACAGGACCCTCTGCACGTCTCATCTAACAGACACTCTGCACCTGCTTTCCTTGCTCTGCACACAGTACACCAGTGATGTGGATTCTGTCTTTCAACCATGGGGCTTTGGTTTGTCATAAGGTGAAAAAAAGTGTTTTGTCCAATATGGGCTGTAACAATTGGGAGCAAGATGCTCTTTGGTGTGGGTGACTGGCTCAGACCCATCAACTTCAGGTCCATTAAAAAACTCTTGGTAAGAGAAAAAAGTGCATGTAAGTTGCAAAACTAAACTTACCAACAGGTCAGGAGCCAATAGTCCATGGTTTTCTTTGGAGTTTTCCTACTTACTGTTCACATCTTTTTACCAAAATAAAAGGTGGTTTATAGCTTGGATACCTGCATCAAATCAAAGTCTCACAGGGTGGCAGGGGTTGGAAAGGACCTCAACAGATCAAGTCCATCTATGTCTCCTTGACAGCATTATCTCAATCTATGGTGTGTTAAGGGTTGGAAGAGACCTTCATAGAGTGAGTCCATCTATGTCTCCTTGACAGCATTACCCCAATCCACGGTGTGTTAACTCTGGCTCGTTATCTTCTACCTCCCCTCCTTGCACACTGGAAAATGAAAGGAAAACCACAGAGGGCACATGGAAAAGCCTGGATGCAGTACAGACAGGACAGATTTTTCTAACTCACCTTCCACCTCTCCACTTTTCTGCCTTCCTCAGACACCAGGTGATACACAGAAATTGGCAGCCTGCATATGTACAAAACCCTCTATCCGGTGTAGGCTTCAATACACGACGTGCAGCACGGGAAACAAAAGTTATTCTAACTCCTCCACCTTCCACAAACACGTAGGGAAACCTCATCTGGCAGCCAGCACGCTGAGGTACTGACACTGTTTCTAAAACCTCCAGACAGTCCTCAGCACACTGCAGAGATTCTCACCTGCACTTCAAATGTGTACAACTGATTATTTTGGTTGTTGTAGTTTTGAACGTGCAGAAAGCACACGACACAAAAGGCAAAGAGCATTACTGCGACTCAAAGCTGCACGGTGCTGCTCTCTCCACGTTACACAGCTAAAGCAGCAGCCGACTCCAGCAGCTACCCGACAGAAATATTCCACGGAGCCGGTGCTACGGCTCGGCAAAACTGTAAACGATTACAGAATAATGCCCTGCAATCAAAGAACAAAATGTGTGCTGCAGATTAATCACTTTCCAAGACGGGAAAGGAAAGACAGGCTTGAGAGATAAATCTGGCTGGGGTGTTTATGCAAGCGTATCATGCTCCTTAGGACTGAATGTCCCAGAACTCATAGAGGAAGTAAACAATGTGCTGGGGGGGGAGGGCGTGCGGGGGGTGTGCGAGGGGTGTGCGACCCGAAATAGGACAGCCTGTGAAAAATGCCTAACTCTTGGTTATGAAACATTAGCGTCAGAGGTGCCAGCTATATGGCTGCTGCCTGGAAAATCTAAAGCCAGGACCCGTTTGGCTAGAGCTGGCGTTTCTCTTTGGCGTTTCAAACTTGCCTGTAGAACTCCAGAGCCCTCTCCCCGCGCCGTTTGAGCAGCTGCAGCAGCCAGGCAGCGCATCAAAAGGCAGGCGACTGCAAGTGCTTCTGCTTGGGATTTACTTCTGGAGGCACACTTCGGCAGCCTGCATTTTCAGTGTCCCTCCAGCATACGATCCCGCTGCTTTTGGCTGCCTAAGCGATGCCAGCTTCCCTGCATTCCTCATTTTTGTGTAAACATATTTACATTTGTAACTCCTGACTGGCTTAAAGCTACACAGGCGTTTTGAGGAAAACCCTACCGGCACTTGAATGAAAGGCAACATTCTGACAGTCGATTACCAACACAGGAAGCGACGGAGTGGCTGAACTGGGAGCGGGCTGCACTCCCACAAAGGGCTCTGGGGGAGTTCAGAGACCAGGTAAGCACGGGCTAACTTAAATGAGGCTTTGGCTGAGCAGTCCTGCGCCGGCACAAAACTGAAAGGTGACAGAGGGAGGCAGCCTTGAGCCTGACCCCGATCCTGCCGGCTCAAGGCTTGCGCTGGTGCAGCGCGGTCACGGCACGCTCCGTCCTCACCTGCGGAGAGCCACATTCACAATCGCTTAGGTCACAAATTACAAGCACCTGAGCACGTTGAGTCATGGCTGCTCCGTGCCACCTCACTGCCACGGATGCAGGAGAGGTCAGCGACCTGGATTTAAACTAGGGGCCGGCAGGGAAGCCCCTCTGCAATAGCTCACCGGAGCTCTAAGAGCCGAAGCAGCCCAAGTTAAAGAGCACCAAAATCCCCTTATCGTGATTCAGCACATTACAAAACCCACACGTGGAGAGTTTCAGTTGTCTTCACTGGCTTTGGAAGAGGCCGGGGGAGTCTGCAGCCATTCCCCACCTGAAGACAATTCTACATCAAATGTCTCTTTCCCACAAAGGAGCTGCTAAAAGTTTCCCCAAAGCAAAAGTGCTCTAGCTACAGTGCCAGCGTGTGCCCTGCACCAGCACTGCGCACAGGGAACACACTTCTCAGGAAACAGGTCCCTCCTCCCTGCAAATATCTGCCTCTGCATTAAAACCAATTAATAATACTCTGCTAAGAACAAGATTGTGATGCAGCTCCGAGATTCCCCTAAAGCAAAATCCTGCCAATGCCAGTCATTGATTCAGCAATGTGCACCAGCTCAATGGCACAGGCGTCTCCAATTCTTGGAAACATTACATCCACTCTAATTCCCCTCCAAGGTCACCACAGCCAACAGAAAGTCCTCATACACGGTGACCCAGAGAGCTGTTATCAATAGCCTGGGAGACTGAAGCACAGCACCTGAAAGGCATCAGCCACCACCAGAGAACCCCTCAGCTGACCGAGCTGCTGAGATGGCTTGGGGAGCAGTGCTAGGGCATAAATCACAGCTTCCTCTTGCAGGAGAGGAAGCAGGGTATGCTCCTTTACCTTTGCACTGTCTGCTGCAGTGTACGTTTGCAACACACTTGATCTCGATGGGAAATAGACAGGCCATCCTCTCACCTGAGTGAGTTCCTTCTGATAAAGTTCAAAACAAGGCTCACACTGCACACTCTGCATGAGCTCTTTAGAAGGTCAGTATAAGGTTATTTACACCATTAAACGACTCAATCTAGCACCAAGTCCACTGGAAGCCACCCAGTCTCTATGCCAGAAGCCAAGCTGCACCCTGTAAAAGCAAAGGTATCCATCTTTTACTCTGCTCTCATCAGACCCCACCTGGAGTACTGTGTGCAGTTCTGGAGCCTTCAACACAAGGAGGACATGGCACTGTTTGAGCCAGGACAGAGAAGGGCCAGCTCAGAGGGCTGCAGCAGCTCCGCTATGAGGACAGGCTACAAGAGTTGGGGCTCTGCAGCCTGCAGAAGAGAAAGCTTCGAGGAGACCTTAGAGTGGCTTTCCAGTATCTGAAGGGTGCTACAGGAAGGCCGGGGAGGGACTACTGACAGGGTCTTGTAATGACAGGACAAGGGGTAATGGGTTTAAATATTCCCTCTGCCAGTTTAAACTAGATGTTAGGAAAGAGTTTTTTACAATGAGGGTAGTGAGACACTGGCACAGGTTGCTCAGGGAGGCTGTGGATGCTCCCTCCCTGCAGGTGTTCTGGGCCAGGCTGGATGAGGCCTTGAGTAACCTGTTCTAGTGGGAGGTGTCCCAGCCCATGGCAGGGGGTCAGAACTGGATGATGCTTGAAGTCCCTTCCAACCTAAACCATTCTACGATCTTCCCACCCTCCAAGGCATCACCTTGCAGTTTTATGCAACAATTCAGTGTGAGTTTCTTAGCCTACTCCTGGTAACACAAAAGCTGTCATCAGTGTACCAGCTGGATGTGGAGGCACTTACCAGAATCCCTCAAGACCAGGCCTGAATCAGCAGCAGAAGCAGACACTACAAGAAAACCATGAAGCTATGTAAAGAAAAGTTTCTTTACATTTTCTACTCTAAATACACCAAGTCAGAGGACACCTATCAGAGGATGCAGAATATGGTGTCACTATAGGCTGTATACTTTCATGTCTTACATATCATAATCAGTGGGGAACTTCTGTCTCTCTTCTCGCCAAGAGGGAAGGAAAAATGGAAATGAGGGGAATTACTTCACATCCCAATGAACACTTCAGGGGCACCTCAGTAGCCCTATGACCTGTATAAGCTATTGTTTGCTGTCTAGTTCAGGCCACACAACAATAGAGATTAAAGTCTCTCTAAGGCTGGATCCTCCATCTCTTACACAAATGATCAACCCCTCTGCACACAGCATCAGCAGAAAGGACTACCCAAAAGAGTAAGGATTTGCACACTGTCAGCACCAGGACTGCTTACCTAAGGGTGGATAAGTTAAAATAAACAATGTTGTAAATTATAGGTGGTGCCACGAGCCCCACCTACACCTCGTATTGTCCAACACTTCCTACTACAAAATCCTGTTCCCTGCTGCTAATAGCTTTGCAAACTTCAACTGAAACTGTGATTAGAAAGAGGATAAGTGGCTTGGGATAGGCAAGACACAGGAAACAGGGAATCCTGAGGCACAGGATGAATGTGAAATGGGGTCTGGATGGAAAAATAAAGGCCAGGTGGACAACCAGAGCAGATGTGAAAATCAGGGCAGGTGGGCATAGGAGTGCGAGATCACACACAGAGGAAAGAGAAATTCACAGAGCAAGACTGAGAATCACAGGGAAGGAGGCCAGGAAAGACCACCAAGAGCAAGGAGCTTGGAAACGGACAAGGATGCAGGGCTGGGACAGTGCTTGTCGGGGAAGCTCATGGGAACTGGGGAGGTGAATGACACAGATGAGCAGACCAGGAAGGGCAAACTTCTCTACTCGGAGCTGTGTGCAATGGACATGGCATAAGGCCCACACAGAGGTCACGAGGGACAAGCCGAAATCCTCAATACCCCCTGAAGCATCCAGCCTGGCAAGGAGACAGGAAGCTGTGAGCTCATTACTAACCACGGTGTCATAGCCAGCATGAGCAGTAAGCTCAAGTGTTAAAAGCATCTTTATTGCTGACACTTTGCCCTTCCCGAGCCATTGGCATTTATAGGAGAACCTTTCTTTGGTGCAGATTTTGGTATAGCTGAAACACACTCTGATCTAGTGCTTCTGCTCAGCACTTCACTGAACTTTGCAAACAATCCAGAGAAATGAACCAGCCAGCTCCAGTTAGTGATCAAGTCACATGAAATCCAACTTCCCTATTCCCTGCCTGCTCCTGGAAAATGGGAAAGGCATTGCCCAAACCCATCCACTGAATCACCGTGCTTCTAGGGAGAAAATTGCTGGCCCCCACATGCCTGTACCCAGCTAAATGAATTGGTGCTTGGGTACCTTCAGAAAATAAGGACACTAACTCTGAGCTCCTGCAGAACCTTTTTTTTTTAATAAATAAAAGAAACAAAGCTCAAACCAACCACCAACCATCCAAGGAAAATGTCAAATCTGAAAGCAGGCACTCAAGAGTGGATAAATTTAGTAAGATGTCACAATTTGACTACAATGGAAGGAAACCCATACTTAATTTCCCCAACAACTGCTATCAGACTGTTCAAGCAGACTGTTCTTCCTTCAGGCTGAGGGGACACCAAATCCACACTGCTTCTCAGTTTACTCTCTTTTTACCCCCCTTTCAGTCAGTTAAGAGAACATTGTGAACACTGTGATTCCAACAAGCTTAGTACGAGCCTGAACAAAAAAATGACACGTGAGAAGCTTTTGCCAGGGTTAAGTCCCAACACAGCTGCTGGAAAAAACCCAAATGAACATTTTATCCTGGCCAAATCAGTGTTCTTTTCACTGTACTCTTGGCTCCAGCAGCTGCAAGTAATGCTCCAGGTCATGTTGTCCTAAATGGGCAAAGGCTGCGAGGATCCTCTCAAGTTTTAGAGGCTTGTTTGTACTTCTGTTCTCCCTCTCAATACTACACCAACACCGATTTGCTGTGAGCAGAGAAGGGTCTCTGTGAGGCTTTTTGTGAAGTGTGTCCCACCAGCCTTTTTTTTTCAGTGGTTCAGTTTTCTAAGTGAAGATTTTAGTGAGTACCAAACTCTAGTCAGAACAGATTTTTCAGTGAAGATTTTCCATCTTGAAAAAAAAAAAAAGGCAAAACAAAAACACACCTATATTTTTCCTGCTTCCATTTTTCAGCATCACAGGATCAACACTGACTGCTCAGCTGACAATACTCTCTCTTTATTTGAAGTTATTTTTTCCCTTTCACCACCCACATTCATCTGGGACTTGTTCAGTATTATTCTGCCTGACATTGGTCCAAAGCAGCAAACAATTTCTGTAACAGCACAGTTAAAGAGAGCAGACCCTAAGAGAAGTGTTTCGTTGCCTAAGAATCCACAACGTAACATCCAGTTACAACCCAAAAATAAAGTCAACCAACTTTTAAGGAGGTTAGACACAGCTGTGCCTTTAACTGAACAACTTCTCTGCTACCAGGAGCAGTGTTTTACAAGCAGGGAAATGTTTCTGCTGTACTTTAGCCTTCTGTCATCAGAGAGAGGTGGAGATTTTTGCCCTTTCTCCTTCTAAATTAGACTCCTTCAGTGCTGTATTTTACGTTCTTCCTGACAAGTCCCTATTTTGTACCAAGCAAAACTCTGCTGTGGCTGTGGTGCGTAGCAAAAGCCAAAAGAGAAAACTCTGGCTACCAAGGCAAACAGGAAGAGGAACTGCAGTTAAAGCTGCAAGGATAAAACATTTTGCCCAGCAACACATTAATTTCCAATAGGATTTCATACCATTAGAATTCACCGTCCAGAAGAGGACTAAAACATTAAACATATTATACTGAGAAAGTCAAAATAGGTCATACAATCGGCATTATTCCCCCTTCATTTCACACATAATACAAAGGAGTTAAGTAGTTTCTCTTGCAATTAGCATCATCTTTGTCTCCTCGGTGTCTAAAATACACTGGAGACACAGAGCTGCTCTGACTGCACAGCAGTCCAAGCCCTGCTCCCCACTATCACTGACTCCTCAATAAATACACAGAGATCAAATCCTTTCTTCCATGATTTCAATCATGATAATTCAGGGTTTGTCTATTGTCTCAAATGCTAGACATTTTCCCACTGATTAAAAAGAAGCACAGTTGTTCAGGATCATCCTGAGCACACCAATTTAATGGTTGAACTCCATGATCTTAAAGGTCCTTTCCAACCAAAACAATTCCAAAACTATTTGCTTTCTACACCTACCTGGAGGGAGGCTGTAGCCAGGTGGGGTTGGGTTCTTCTGCCAGGCAACCAGCAGAACAAGAACAAGCAGACACAGTCTCAAGGTGTGCCAGGGGAGGTCTAGGCTGGATGTCAGGAGGAAGTTGTTGCCAGAGAGAGTGACTGGCATTGGAATGGGCTGCCCAGGGAGGTGGTGGAGTCACCGTCCCTGGAGGTGTTCAAGAAAAGACTGGATGGGGCACTTAGTGCCTTGGTCTAGTTGACAGGGCTGGGTGCTAGGTTGGACTGGATGATCTTGGAGGTCTCTTCCAACCTGTTTTGAGTCTATGATTCCACAACTCTGTAATCCCAACACCTCCAACTCTTAATGCACATCCCACTCCACCCCCCAAGCAGGAGGACTTGTTACCTGGCACAGCCCTGCAGTAGGTGGGCTAGAAAAAGCCTCTCTAGGGAACGGCAGGATTTGAAAGATCTTTCCTGGATGTGAGAAGTCTGACATATGCTTCAACTGCATGTTAATTTAGAGAAATGTTGGAAAGATTTTATTTATGTTTCTAATTAGGTAAACAGTATGCTGCTTCCACCTGCTCCAAGCTACCCTACTAGGCCCAGTAGACATCAGATGTCTATGAACATCCATCAGGTTGATTCACGCCCTACCACTAGTTCATGGAATTCTTCCTCCTCCCAGCCCTCTATACCATATTTTATGGCCTATATGTTTCCCTCTCTTTTATTTTGTATGTAAAATGACCTCACTATAGATTTTCAAATACCTTCTCAAGCACATGGCTCCCTTCTCCAGAGCTTTAGAAAAAAACAACTCCTCCTAAGAGATCTCTCTCCTACCCCAAGTGTGCAAATCTTCTTGTACATTTTAATCAGACATATTTTCACTGTGCTGTAAGAGCAATGGAGCAAGAAATAAATCTCAACGTGCTATGGGAAGTGAGAATCACACAGTCAACATCACAATGAAAATAATACCACCGAGTTCAGAGCTTTTGGCTTGCTGAACAAACTAGGCTGGAAAGCTCTGGGCTCATTCCATGCAGAGCTCTGACATGGAGTACTGTGTGCAGTTCTGGAGCCCCCAACACAAGAAGGACATGGAACTGTTGGAGCAAGTCCAGAGGAGGCCACGAAGATGCTCAAAGGGCTGCAGCAGCTCTGCTATGAGGACAGGCTACAAGAGCTGGGGCTCTGCAGCCTGCAGAAGGCTTTGAGGAGACCTTGGAGTTGCCTTCCAGTATCTGAAGGGTACTACAAGAAGGATGGGGAGGGACTATTTACAAGGTTTCATAATGACAGGTCCAGGAGGAATGCATTTAAAGTGGCAGAGGGAAAATCTAAATCAGATATTAAGAAGAAGTTCTTTACAGTGAGGGCGGTGAGACACTGGCACAGGTTGCACAGGGAGGTGGTGGATCACAGATTCACAGAATGTGATCTTCGATCCTGTGATTCTGTGATCCACCACTCCCTGTAGATGTTCAGGACCAGGTTGGATGAGGCCTTGAGCAACCTGTTCTAGTGCGAAGTGTCCCTGCCTATGGCGGAAGGTTAGAACTGGATGATCTTTGAGGTCTCTTCCAACCTAAACCATTCTATGATTCTGTAACTTTTATTTGCAAACCTGACATGAAATCCATTTGCCCATCTGTCTGGGCCATGTACATGGCTCAGAATATGCTACAGCAGAAGCTGCTTGAACAAAATGCTTCAAGGTTTTTACAGCTCCTCAGTGGCAGCATCATTCCGGGTGCCAAGGCTGTTCTCCTACAAAGGCATTGTAGGACCAGCAGCCTCCCACTGTACTGCTTGATGAATACTTAAAGAAGCACCATTCACTCTGAAACCTGACATCTCAGACAAATGGTTTTGAGTTCCCCCACACAGTGAAACTTTTAAACACAACAGATCATGTTGCACAAAAGCAGAGAGAGCAGCTCTACACATCTCAGTTTACAAGCATCCCAGGACACGACTTGAACAGGCAAAACCTTCTCCTATGAATTCCTGGAGGAAAAAAAATGCTCTAAAAATTAGCTAAGGTGCAGAGCAGTTCTGCAGAACAAACAGTAGTGATACACTCGTAGAAAACCACATTACTGCTCTCAGCACAAAACCAATCAGCAAAAAAGGTGATAATCTGAGAGCCTGTGAGAGCCTCACACAAAGACATTCTTTGTCAAGCACTGTTCTCACTTATCAGATGCCAAACTTTATGTGCTGAGCATATCTAGAACTTTATATATGAAACTGATAAATGCTCCATGAAATACTAGCCAATATATTTACACAAGATAGGGCTCCACAGCCTAACTTCTCAAATATCGGCAAAATCAGAAACTTTTTGATCTGGATTAAGTCTCACGTTCAAAGGTATGTTTACACTGCAAATTTCATGCAAGAAAAGCAGAGCTAGCTCTGGTCAATGTGTCTTCAGAGAGCTGAAACAGCTGCTTGAAGAGCTAGCATAGAGAGGGAAAAACAAATACAGCAGGTTTTAAAAGCACTGACACATAACTGGAGTATATATCGAGATAATTCAGGCTACATTCTAGATAAAACAAATATGGCCCTAGAAGCCATGTCCTAAAAAAGTATTTCTTTGGAATAACACATTTACTCTTCTGCATCCTATTTTGGCAAAAAAATGTGGAAACCAACATGGTACAGCAGGAGAAATCACCACGTTGCAAGGGCAAACCATCTACAGTGTCAGAGGTGCTGCCTGTCTAGGCTAGGAGAGCAGCTTTGCCTTAGAACACACAAACCATCTGCAGTGTCAGAGGTGCTGCCTGTCTAGGCTAGGAGAGCAGCTTTGCCTTAGAACACACAAACCATCTGCAGTGTCAGAGGTGCTGCCTGTCTAGGCTAGGAGAGCAGCCTGCCTTAGAACACACCAAGTTGCAGGGGCAAACCATCTGCAGTGTCAGAGGTGCTGCCTGTCTAGGCTACGAGAGCAGCCTGCCTTAGAACACCCCAAGTTGCAAGGGCAAACCATCTACAGTGCCAGGTGCTGCCTGTCTAGACTAGGAGAGCAGGTTGTCTTAGAACATTGTTAGGTGATTAATACTTTCTAAACAAAGCTTAGTTCACTTAAGTGCCACACTGTTACTGACACTCACTGGCCATGCTCAGTCCTCACAGGGAGCCCAGGGTCAGCTGCAGTCAGGATTTTAAGAACTGCTGGCTTGAGTCTTTCTTACTTAGGCTTAATGGCAAATGCACACCGTTGCTGCACCCCAGGAGAGCCCTGCTGCTGCTGCTGCTGCTTTAACGTAGCCTTCGGCAGGAACTAGACTCAGACTTTACTCTCTTTATCTATCCACGAGTGCAACCCGAACCAGGTTGCATCCCCTCAAACCCTTGCAGCATTCCCTCTGCGGCTCGGCGGTGGCAGCAGCTGGGAAGCAGAGAGAAGGCCAAGTGGACACATGCCCATGTGTTTGGGTGCTCCCCTATCTGTCCTCCTCCAGGACTGTCTGGCCTCATCAGCCTTTGCACTTATCTGCTGCCTCCCACTTCTCTGGGGTCGTGATAAGCAGAAGTTACCTCCCTGCTCAAGGCTGGCAAGCAGCCTGGGCCTGCCCTCTTCTGCTCATGTGACAAAGCAAACTTACTGAACTTTCTTCCTGAGACTGGTCAAAATCCCAGGCGTGCCCATAACCTCCCTTGCTCCCTAGGGAGAGACTAAGGTCTTGGAAAGCCAGGGACGAGCAGGCAGGCTGGCCTGAAGGCACTGCAGGCTGGGTTACAGCAGTCTCCAGGCCGACCGTGTGGTAGCACAACGCAAAGCATGAGAGGCAGATGTTAGTAAAAGGCCCCTTGGGCAGCACCCCTGCCTCTGCACTCACTCTGGAGCTCGAAAAGGATTTTAGCATGGAGACATCAGCACAGGGTGCACAGGACCCCACCCTGCGCCTCAGTGTGGGCAGTAGGTAAAGGGATGCAAAAGTGGGAACGCGTCTGACCACTGGCAGCACACACACAGGTGTCCACCAGCCAGAGACTGCACAGGCAAACCCTCTGTGAGCAACCTCTAACCGCCCCCCCGCACCCCCCACCCCGCATCGAGAGTGGCAGGCAGCACTCTGTGGGGGACCTGGAGGCACAAGCTGCAACGGACCTGATGATGCGGCAGCACTGTCCTCCTTGCTCCAAGTGGACCTTCCTCCAGCCCTCTGGCAATGATCCACAGGCTGCCTCTGCCCTCCTGTCCCAGTGCACATCTCCCTGCACTCCTAGCAAGTGCCAAACTCACCAGCAGAGATAAGACAAAAAAAGAAAACCAAAAGAATACCTTGCCAAAGGAGACACATTCAAGTGAGAACCCAACGTTTCGTATTTCAGCTTTTAAGTATACAGGATGTTGCAATCGAGCAAGTGATCGACTCAGTTTGTTAGCGCAAGCCCCATACAAGAGCTGATTTTCACAAGGCACTTCTTTATCAGCACAAGTACCCAGAAAAGCATTTCTCTTGACAGTGAAATCTCACAAAGGTGTTGTCTATCAGTGCAAGCATTTAAACAGCCTTTATTTTTAGTATGTACCAATGTCCAGATAAAGAAAATTGCCCCAACAAGCAAAGTCCAGGTAGGGCAAACACACAGAGAGTTACTAACAAGACACCAGTGCTGTTAACTTCTGACCTGCCTCAAGTTTCCTGCAAAGCAGCATTATGAGCATGCCAGTCCTTGAGCAAACACACCAAGGGGATGCTCCAGAGAAAGCATTCTGGCTCCTCCTGGACTTCTCAGCCAGGCACAGCACCAGGAGGAACCATTTTAGCAAAAGGCAATGGCAACACAGTGATATCCACCTCCTTCAGCCCCACACTCCCTTGCTGTTCCAGCACAGGAAGGAGGCAGAGCACTAACACAGTCACTTACTAGTTCCCAATCCCTTACATTGTCCTGAAATTGCTCTTCATTGCTCTCATAGAGTAATGCATGAGACGCATGGGGACCTACCCTTCACCTTCTAACAGCTGGCTGGTGTTATGAAGGGAATGATGGATTAGGTGATATAGGATATAACACCTATGGAGTCTCCCAAGACAGAAAGGAAGAACTGGAGGATGAAGAATGGAGGAATGACATTTTTAAGGGTTTTTTTTTGTAATATCAGTATTTGAAAATTGAAGAAGAGGTCTCTGCTCATTACTCCACTCACCTCACAGGTTTTGGACCAACGAATGGTCTGTGACAACCCTTGCCCCACGTGTTGCCCAGCAGATAATTTAGATATTGTAGCCAATGAATACTGCAAGATAAAACCTGCTGGCTTTGGTGACCATGCTCCATTCCAGCCTGGCCTGCTCCCAATGGTCATGGGGGCCTCAGCACCCATCATCTTCAGACATATAGAGCTGAAGACACTTACTGCAGGGCACCCCAGCAACTTCTATGCACCCTCTCCAGCCTTACTCATCTGAGTTTTTGCTCCCTCTCCAGCCCAAACAGGTGCTGGGGCCAGAACACCTCAGGGCTTTAGATCTCCCTGTAGTTCCTGGCAAGCTGAGACACATGGCTCCTTCTCCAGCTGCCTCAATCACAGGAATAAGAGCTGCTTCTGCTGCTAGCAAAAACTACTCGGAAACACACTGGTTTGCTTGGGCAAGCTCAGCCAACGTCAATTCAATGTCAAATACTCCTGGGTATGTTGATGCTCACTCCTATCCCACACACACAACTGGAACATCAGGGAACTGCTGTAGTGATGCAGAGAAGTACGGGATACCCCATCCCGACTTGTCTGAAGCAAGTTAGAACAATGCATCTCACTCTGAAGGAAAATCCCCTTCTGTAGACAAGCCACTTTTTAATAATAAGTGTTAAATGAACTATTCAAGCAGGTAATTAGTGTTAATTAACATATGTCAGGCCATAAATTGGCTAAATGCACCTCATTTTCCAAGCCTAGTGTGTGGCAAGGCTTGGGAAATCCTAACAGAAAAGTTTGGAGAAGCACAAGGAAAAGAGCAAATAAAAGGTTAAGCAGAACCTTCGCTTAACTCACGGTATGCTGAGCCAGCACTACTGAAAACTGAATGACTGTGCACATTACTTGGACACTTGATTTTGCTCCTGAACCACTGCACTAGGCACATCTTGTCAACCCAAAGTACAGCCACATCAAAACCCCTCGGCAGCTCTCTGAGCCCTGTGTTAAGCTGGCAGACCTTCCTCAAGATGTTTGCTTCGTACTGTGGGACCTGGATGCACCTCCTGCTGCAGGAGCTGGTTGAGGCTGTGGCCCCTGTGATTCCCCAAGATGGGAATCCCAGCTTTTCATGGCGGGGGTGGGAACAGAACGGGGACAGGAGGATGCTCAGAGCTCAGGCTCCTCCAGAGAGAGCCTGCCTTGAAACGTGGAGGCCTTGTGCCTTTAAAAGAAACTAACACTGCCATTTTATAACCCTGCCCTTGGGCACGTTTTGTCTGATAGAGATGGTAGTAAGGCTTTAAAAAAAAGTGAGAGAGAAACAAGAACATGCAAAGATTTCAGTCTAAGTAACAACTTGCATTAGGGAACACTTTCAGTTTCTCCCTTGGCAAGCCGCCACTAGGCTCAGACCTACTGTAATTGCATTGCAAATCAGAAACAATCCTCACAAAAGATTTTTCCATGCTTCCACGCAAAACAGCTGCCTGCCAAAACCTTGCAGGGCACCTTTCGGAGGCTGCCACCTAGAGAAACGCTTTGGCTGTTTAACTCCGTTTTAATCTTCTCTCCAGGGCAATCCCTTCGGCCTCCCTTTGAACCCAGCACACCCACCATGGTTTTCTGAGATGATTTTATTATAGCCTTTTCTCCCCATCCACCCCACTGCAAGGTGGCTCAAAACAGCCCAGTTGCTGTGGAGAGGGGTGCTGGATCCGTCCCAGCTCTGCCTGCCTTCTGCAAGGGACGCCACCATCCCTGCTTCTACTTTGTCCACGTCAGCACAAAGAGCTTTCACAAAACCACTGGGCTAACCCTAATCACTCGCCTTTCTAAATGCACCAGCACGTGCCCAGCCTCTCCTAATCTCCCAGGATTACAGCAAAGTGGTGTAGCACCACCAAAATGACCCGAATACAAAATGGCCTGGTGCCTAAGTCATCGCTCCCTTAGCCAGGGCAAAACCAAGCTGGAGCAGGACATCCTGCGGCAGGAGTACTGAGACAGCTCTGCTCCCCAGCCTGAAAGCCTCAGACTGTGTTTGTTCAACTCAATGCAACAGACAGAAAAACCACCAAGGTGATTTAACTTTCATTAGCATTAACCATGTCCTTTCAAATGCATGGGGAAGTGTAGGAGCCAACCTCTGACTCTCAAGCTTCCTATGTTAAATATGCTCAAATGGTGACACTAATAGCCTATGTGGATGGTGCATGACTGCTTCGGGTAACCTTCTGTCTCTAAGAAACTGAGTAACACCGATTCCAGTACTCATCATGCAGGACTAATGTGCAGAGATACTATCCAGCATCATTCACTGGAGGCTTCCCATTCACTTTACAAGTTATGTTTACCAGAGCCTGTGACTCTCTGCAGCTGATGAGATTCACCAAGGCATCGCTTCCATATCTGCATTTAACAAGTGCTTCGGTGGCTATGCTCCTCACTGTCACACCGTCAATCAAACAACGTCAACCGTTCCGGGAGAGCTACTCAGTCTTTCTTTCTCTCCTCCAAGAGCTGTCACCTGCCTGCATGAGCCGGTGAAAAGTGAGATCTTTGATGTAGGTTACAGATACAAAATAGTTAGGTGCACTAACAGCTACATATGGTTTCTGCTGTAAAGTTTAAAAAGTCATTTGTCAGTGACGGTGAAGCACACTGCTCTTAGAGGCTCCCTCTAGCAGTTTCAGCATTGGGGCTGGAATAGAACAGCTCTGAGATCTACGCTGCTCAGCACAAAACGCACTTAAAATGTTACCAAGTGTTTTGTTACAGCACAACACACTAAGGCTTTGATCAGGTAAGATGCTTAAAAGCAGTATGCTTAAGCACACAAATAACCCCAGTGAAGTCCCAAGGATCCATACATGTGCTTAAACTCGGGTACAGATCTCGCTTCGGTAGATCGAAACTCCATCAGTCGGCAGTTTGTAACCCAAACCTTTATCTACAGATCAAAATTATAAAAAAATAAAATTAAAAAAAAAATAGCAGAGTGGAAAAAATATTTGTGATAGCAGTCTTGACAGAGTCTTAAAAAGAAAAGGGGGGGGGGGAAAAAGACAGCAGAGGAAAAAAATGAAGCTGATGCAAGTTTTGCAGTGTCGCTCCTGCTAAAAGACGCCGTGTGCCACTCCGAGGAAGGAGCAAGATGAAGAACAGAAAGTGCTGTTGCTTCCTTCCCGCATCCTTTGTTTAAAATAAAGAAAGAGGATTTAAATAAAGTCCAACACATCTCCTGTACCAGCATCTGGCTAACAGATTTAGACGTCTGTCTACAGCGCTGGCAAATTTCTCAAGTCTTTTCAAGTCTCAATAACTAGAGAAGAGTCTCGAGCGTCTGCTGGAGGGACTGCAGCCCTTCGGTACCTCCTGGCCAGTAAAACCTGGTGAAGAATGATGCAATCTACATGCACCGAGTTTACCAAAAACCTCCTCTCCAAGGCAAATATCCCAGCGGCTGGTATTTGCCTTTCACGAGGCAGGTGGATGCAACAGGTGTAAAACAAATAGACTCCTGATATAGGAAAACAAATCAAAGCAAATCGGTTGCATTTAAATTGGGGAGCTACTGGTGTCTGCGTGCACAGGACCAGATTCAGCCTTGCCATACCGCTCAGCAAAGAGGAAACTAGTCCCCCTAGTGTGCTCTTCATGTAGGAAAGTCTCTTTCACAAGACAGTGCTGCAAGAAATTACAAAATAGCATTGTAAGAAGAGATATGGAAGTACTTCAGCTAGAGTGAAACCAGGCACCCCTACTACATGCTCAGACATAAAGCGGTTTCGGTTTTCTGTTTCAAGATTACTGAGTGGAGTTACTGCATCATAAATATTTGCAGAGAAAAACTTGGGGTTTAAGTCAACACACTAGGTTTGAGACTGCAGAACATCGACAGGGTAAGAGATACTTCAATTTGGAACGGTGGAGCTGTGTGGAAGAACCTTCAACAGCCACCTGGCACGGTGCATATCATGAGGGTGAAACCAGCTCACCCTCAAACCTTTTTCCCCCCCGCAGTGATGATAAATGTAAATACCAAACCCTCCCAAAGTATTCAAGACAGTAAGTGGATATCGAGGCATGCACATAAACCCCTCCCAGTTATTTGGGAGTGTACAGGACCATACCAAGGCAGGCTGGCCGTGGAACACAGCAGTGCCCGCAGCGTGCCAGCTCCACGGCAATGTACCACTGCCCTAGTTAGCTCTCAGGCAGTATTAAGTTAGCTAACATCCCACCGGGGGAGGGGGGAGCAAAGAAGATTGGTTGGGGGGGTGGTAGGGGAGTATTGGGCAAACCTTATCGGAATTAGAGGAAACGTAATATATGCCTTGCTAACCACATCTGAAATATTCACTTCTGCTTTAATGCCCTAGGCAGGAGGAAAAAAAAAAGTGATAGTTGTAACTTTAATTTATAGCTCTTAAAATAATTGTTTTGAGGAGTATAATCCCAGCTATGTTTACGGATTATGGTGCTCAGCACATCTCACTGGAAACAGCATTAATATTTCATATATAATAGTACGTAAGATAATAAACCCCAAGTTCTCTTCTTCCCTTTGTTTAAAATGACAATTTTCCCACTCAGTGTCACAGCAGAATATTGTTAAATGGGCTTTCTGCCTCCAAAGATAAACTCAGCTGTGTAAAAAATATTCTAAATTAAGATAAAAGCCTCCTGATACAGAACGATCTTCTGTTCTGTTTAAAATCTCAGCGTAACTAGCAATCTGAAAAAGTCTGATGTCAAAAGCTGACATTAGTTCCTCCAGAGTTGTATTCATTACCTGTGAGGGAAACAAAGATGATAATAGCATGTAATGTGCTTTAGCATCGGGACAATAAGATGGAGCCTCTGTTTAAGAGTGTTGCCTCTGCGCAAACTTAACTTACGCTACAGTCAAGAAACCAAAACACTCTTCTTCTGAAATAGTGCCCTTCAGGTCGTGCATGCAGATAACAAAAGGAACTCCAGCCCTGCTAAGGAATTACATTTTGCAGTTTTGGATGCCTGGCCAATTATTAGCTCCAGACCTCTCCTTTGCCCTTTTCAGTATGTCCCCACCACCCACGCACAACTGCACCCATCGTTATCGTGACCGAATGCCTCACCCTAACTTCCAGGGCCAGCTCACAGTCATAAAAGAGGCAGAATTTTCTGCTACCAGTGCGTCTGCATCTCCTGAGAAAGGTCATCTTAAAGGCTTCAGAGGAACTTCTGAACTAAATTATATCAGAGGAATCTCAAGGGATCCAAGTTTTTAACATTTTAATTAGCTCCAAGTACCAGTTAATGCTGCTCAGCAAAGGAATCAATAACAAATTAACAGTATAAATTGTCAGAAAAATTGTGACTGTATTAAGCGTACTAATCAATGGGAGCACTTTGCGTTACGATCCTGCTTCTGCTGAAGCAAATGGGAGTTTTGCCACCAAATTCAGCCCAGGCAGCAGCAGCCCTGCTGTTTGACAAATCTTCGTGGGAGTCAGGCAGTGAGAATTTACTGAAAATTCAAAGTATCAGATAAAAAGGCTGGATCTGTTACAGCAGCTGACATCTAAAGCCACTGCTTCTGCGTGAAACCAAACTTAGGAAGGCACGGGGCTGTCATCGGAAGATGTAACCCTTTATCACACTCGGTGTCGCACTTCTAAAGTCAAATCAAAATTCAACACCTAGGACAGATGCAAAAGCTGTAGAAAAGATCTGTGTTTTTAAAAGCCTTGTCTTGAATTAGCAGCTCTGCCACCGATAAACTTGTGTTTCTGTTTCTCTGAGACAAGTCTGTCAGTGAAAGGCTTCCTCTACACTGCTCCGTTTGGAAGGTAAAAATCATACAGCTGCACTTCAATTCCTACTCAGGCACCAAAACAGGAGCCAGGGTTGCTAATACAGAAACTGCCAGCAGTGTTTCGTCCATACAGCATTCCTGTCTGATTTGTATATTGTAAGCTAGCCCCCTGATCCAAAACTACACAGATTCTGAGGCGAAATTTGATGTTTCTATTAACAGCACAAAACTTGCCAGTAAATTAGCCTTCAGCCATCTATTCAAAAACTCGGTCTCGGATGCTGCCAGTATCGGTCCTTCGCAGCAACTGAACCGTACCGGGATTTCCCTCTGCAAACAGGATTGACATCAAGCAGCACCTGCGTTTAAGTAGGCGACATTTCAGCGTCCGCAGGCACGAATAGATGGGCATGGAAAACGAGAGGAAAAAAAGAAATTTAAGGCAGTTCTAGAAATCACTTTCAGTGTGCTTTACATGCAGCACCGGCTCCTGGTAGGCCTTATGGACTCGAAGAGCAAAAGGCTACCCTCCTGCAACGTGCTTTTGCATACGCTAAGTAAACAAGCCACGGGAAAGGGACGAGGGCTTTTTTTCTCCCCCCTCACTTATTAAACCCATAGTAATCGTAGCTGCTAACTGTCACAACGCTGGGCTTAAAATGCTCGGCTACAAGGGATTTACCCGCAGCCAGTGCCCTCGCATACCGCCACCGCAGGAAACGCAAAGCTAGCGTTCCCCTGGCTGAGCAGCCAACAACTCCACGCTTTGATCAACTTTATGAAGAAATGTCAAGACACGAATTTCCCTCTGCTACCTTTGAGGAACATGTGGGAAACCACTGGGGTTTTACTTGATAAAAATAATAAGAGTCGCTGTGTACTTGAGCTTCCAGACTCAGGGCTGACCCTGCATAAAAGCAACTGTATGTCTCCAGCACGAGTTACACCAAAGGTGTAACTCAAAAAATACAGCAATGCAAAAACCACACAAACACTCTTTAAAATATTTTCTTCCCTTCCCCGAACCGTCTTCTTTTTGTTTCCCTGCTTATTTGCTTTTGCACCAGAGAAGCCAGCTCTGCTCCAGCACCTCCACTGCTCCCAGAGTTAGGAGCCCTCACCGCCTGCACTCAGCAACAGGAACGAGCCAAAAGTTTTCCTAACCCCCCCAAGCAATTAAACGATGAAACACAATGAAATATAGAGAAAGCAAAGGCGACAGCGCGACCGGCAAGCAGAGTCCGGCCGCCTGCCGTCGGCGAAAGCCGCGGCACCCCACCCGCGGGCTGCTCGCCTGTCGGGGCGGCGCGGCGGGTTTGCTGGGTCCCCGGGACCCCATCTCACCTTCCAGCCGGCCGAGCTGTTGCTGTCGCCCTTGTCCTTGAAGTAGGGCACGCAGCGGACCATCCAGTCGTAAATCTGAGAAAGGGTGAGGCGCTTCTCCGGTGAGCTCTCGATGGCGCGGGTGATGAGGTCGGCGTAGGAGAGGTTGCCCCACGCGTTGCGCCGCGACGAGCACTTCCTCGGCGCCGCCGCCGGGCCCCCACTCAGTCCCCCACCGGCTGCCGCTGCCTCCCCAGGCGAGAGGCTCGGCCCCTCCGGGCCGCCTCCGGGCAGCGGGGCCAGCAGCCGCGCCGCCTCCTCCGGGACGGTGGTGGCCGCCGCCGCTTCACCGCCCGTGGGGGCCGCGCTGCCGACGGCCATGGCCGAGCCGCCCCCCTCCTCCTCGTCGTCCTCCTCCTCGGGGATCATGGAGGCGGCATCGGCGGGCGGCTCGCCGGCGGGCTTGGCGGGGCTGGCCTGCAGCTCGGGCCTCTGCAGGGGCCAGGTGCAGGAGCGGGGACGGCTCTGCGGCTCGAACTCGGGGTCCAGCTCCACGTCCAGGGGCGAGAGCGGGCCGGGGGGCGACGCCTCTGCCATCTTGGCCTCCCCCGCGGGCGGCTGCGGCGGCGGGGCGCTGCGACGGGGCGGGCGGCTGCCGACCCCGCTCCTCCTCCGCCGCCTCCTCGGTGCCGACGGGAGCCTAGCAGGCGGGGGGCCGCCGAGCGGGCATGCCGCTCTCCGCTAAGGACTGGCGAGCTCTCCGCTGCACTCCGAGCCCAGCTCCCCGCGGGCGATGCGCACGCCGGAGCGGGAGACGGGGGGGGAAGGGAGGGAGAAGGGGAGGGAGGGTAAGGAAAAAAAAAAAAATCAGATTAGGAGCCGGAGCAGCAGCGCAGGGCGGGCAGCAAGGGGCCGGGCGGTGCCGGAGGTGCCCGCGGCTCTGCCCTCCGCACCGGCGAAGCGGCTGCCGCTCCCGCGGTGCGTGTGTGCGTTTGTTTATGTTTCACTCCATGCGGATGCAGAAGTAGCTCCAGCGGGAACTGCGCTGTATCCAGCCGGGAGAGGACACCCCCCCACACCCCGCTCTGCCGCCCTCAAGCTCGCTCCTTGTCGCTTCCGCAGATATCTTCCCTTTTGCGGGGGGATGGTCCTTTGCCCCCTCCCTCAGCAGGAGGACAGGGAGCGGGGTTCTTCAGAGATTACGCCGAAGACTTTTTCCTTCTTCAAAACGCCCTAAAGGGCGCCGAAATCTCAACGTACATCCAACTGCATACTAGTGTAAGCCTGTCACTTTGAGGGTGCCCCCAAGCCACACGCAGGCGACCCCCCCAAAATCTCACATCCGACGGAGCAGAGGTTGGAAGAAGGCCACCTCAGGGGCTGGTCGGT
The DNA here is from genome assembly GCA_013400475.1 of Tricholaema leucomelas. Lineage (NCBI taxonomy): Eukaryota > Metazoa > Chordata > Aves > Piciformes > Lybiidae > Tricholaema lacrymosa > Tricholaema leucomelas. Next base: position 824,016 of record WAAF01002413.1, read on the forward strand.
TTAAAAAAATTAATAAATCCTTCTCCTCGCACAGAAAAAGCAAACACAACGGGAACAAATCAAATCGCTAGTCTTCCAACAGGTCCAGAAGCTTTAAGCCCTCCCCAGGGCTGCCAAAGAGAATAGGTTTTGTTCCAGCATCAACACCACATTCATAACCTCCTTGCTCCTGCTGCTGCCATCTTGACAGTTTTTCCCCCTTTCACTCAAGTCATTTAAAAAGCGCAGGCAGAAGAGGCAGGGAAAGATACATCGGGAGAGAGGGGGGGCAGAATCAACAGCCACCTCCACACCGGCAAAAATCGAGATCCGAATTCACGGGAGGAAGAAGCAGCTCTGCTGCATGGTTCCTGCTGCTCCTGCGCCTTCAGCTCCGAGGAGCCTTCCCTTTAAAGGCGAAGGAGGGGAAAGCGTCAAACCGCCCGCTCCCTCAGCGAGCAGCCGGCGAGAGGCAAACGATCCGCCCGCGCCGATCCAGCCGCCCGCCGCCGCAGCCCGCCCGAGCAGCCTGTCACCCTGCTCGCCGCCGACTTCCACATCCCTCCTCCTAACAACCACCGGCAGCAACACAAAGTTATAGACACACGCAGCGAGCCTCAACCTAACCGCACGGCACGGCGCGGCCCGCCTACGGGCGGAGGGCGGGCGGCGCCGAGCAGGGGCCGCCCCGACAAGGCGGGAACAATGGGCTGACGCGGGGAGCTGCCGGCGCTGGGCGGGCTGGAGAGCTTGCTGGGACCCGGCTTGGGGGAAGCTCTGGCCCGTTTGCTGTGCCTGCGGCTCTGGAGGCGCAGCTCCCCGCCACCGCGGATGTGAGCTCCCATGCCGGCTCGGGTGGTGGGAAAGCGGCGTTGGGAAGCCCTTTGGTCTCTCGAAACATAGAGTAATTCCTTCTAAGGGTTACGTTAGTCCTGGACAGGATTTTAACAGCAAAACCAGACGCAACCGTCGCAATGTTCCAAGTATCTGCTCTGTCAGGCCCACCTGAGCCTGAGCCTGAGCCTCAGCCCTCCCTGCCAGTACTTCCCCACACAGGCGGCTCTGGCTGCCCGGTACAGCTAAGGAACAGTGCAGTGCTGCCCTCCTGGCTTAAAATCGCTAGTGCTAAATTGTTGGCATGCAAGTTACTCTATTAAATCTCCTATCTGGAGTCTGTTTCAGTCATTTTTGGAAAACCTTTAATTCTGCCTGCTAGTGATAAAAGAGGACGTTCAGACATGTCCACGTCCAATGACAGGACAAAGGCAAACTGGAACACAGGAGATTCTATGTAAACATAAGGAAAACCATCTTCACTAGCACTGGAACCAAGCTACCCAGAGAGGTTGTGGAGTTTCCTTCTCTAGAGAAATTCCAGACCCAGCTGGACATGTTCTGTGTGGTTTGCTTTGGGTGATTCTGTTCTTGAGAGTCAGACAAGATGATCTCCAGAGGTCCCTTCCAGCCCCCATTACTCTGTGTGATTCTCTCTGTGTGACAGTCCCACTCTGCTGCTTCTCAGAAGTCGTGCCCTAGCAGAAAGCCCTCCAAAGTAGCTCACTTGAAGACGTAGTTAATTATCAGTTGGATGAAATGGGTGACCCACAAAGCCAAGGAACATAAAGCTATTAATATAAATGTAGTTATAAATACATCACATAGCAAAGTCTATGTATCAGCTCTCATCCAGCTTTCTACTGACCTAAACCGTAGACTAGATTTAATACAAAAGTAGCTTTGTCTCTGATACCAGATAGACATCAGTGTGCTTGAAGAAGTAGGTGTGCTTCTGAAGCATTGCTGGATAGAATTAGCAGACAAATTAAGTTATTCCTGATTTATTTAGCACTATAGACAAGCAATGAAGTTTGAACGCTGTTCAGTTTGATTAGAAAACACCAAGGCCCTGATCCTGCACACCTTACACGTCCTGCTAAGTGAGGCCTAGAGCCCTCAGGGTCTAGTTAGGTTTCTAATTCAGGTGGCACTCAAGTTAGGAGTAGTTCAGCCTGATTTTATTACAAGGGACAGCATTTTAGCATGCATACAATTAATCCTCAGTTATTTAAATATGGTAGGAGACTCTGAATTAATCAGAATGAATGCAAGTTTGAGTAATGGAAATGATTTGCACTGCAGCTCCCTTTTGGGACACGACGTTGAGTGCCCTGCCATGGCTTTTGTTGTAACATGGCCCCTTATGGGAATGCAAGGCAGGTCAGAAAGACATCAGCTACTCTGCAAATTGATCCTGGCATTTGTGTGTGTGATTTGGTAGTTGGTAGGAGAGGAGAACTATGGTAGTGTTGGAGAGCCAGGAACTGAGACCAGACAAGGCTGTACACAGTGAGAAGACACTGAGTCCATATCACATCACCAAGGAGCCTCTCCTTGTGGCTTTAAGCAATTAGCCAGAGAATGCTGGTTGTGAAGCTGTGACTGAAGCTCAGCCTCTTGCCCAAAACCTACTTGGGGCTGAGTTCAACCAAGTGCAGAAACCTGCCTGTGGAGTGCTTCCTTAGGTCCCAAGGTTCCAGGGGAGTGTAGCACTTGGACCTTGGGCTGTATTGCAAGCTGCAAATCTAGTCCTATTATCATCTTCATTTATTTATTTAATTGGCATAGCATTACTCTACAGGTCTCATTAGGTCTCATTGTGCTGGGTGAAGGCCCTGCACGTGGTAAGAAATGCCCCACTCCCTGGCAGAATTGCAGCCCTAAAGAAGGCAGGCCAGGGCGGGAGAAAGGAAGTCAGTAAGCAGTAACCCTATTAAAGAGATGATGGACTGAGGCACCAAGCAATTACATGACTGTGCTGAGGTCATACAGGAAGCCCATGTCAGAACTGAGAAATTAAACTAGATCTCCTGAGTGCCAGCCCTGGCCTTATAGTGCAGGATTATCTGCCCACTTCAGAATGCACTGGGAATCAGCCATGCAATCTTTACCATGCAAGTCACAGTTCCAGTTCCTCACAGCTCCGCATGGCACCTGTGTGCCCACACTATTGCAGTTTAGAGGCACCATTAAACCTGCAGCACAACTGCTCCTACACATTTTACTTAGCAAATGCTCACGAGTGAAACAGGGTATCTTCTTGCTGCTCTGTGGATGGGCCCACTGCAATAGGTGTAAAAACTGATCAAAATTGCATCTAAAGCCTGCACCACTTCCAGTCTCTTCCTTCAAGTACTTTAATGCCCCGAGGGTGGGATTTTCAAAAAGGCTCCATTTATGGGAGTTTTATCACTGACTTCAACAGGGATAAAGTTAGGCCAGCCCTGAGGCCATCTGAAAGCCTGTTTCAGTGCCTGTTTCAGCTGTGAGTGTTTCAGGGCAATGCCACATCGTCCTCTGCATCTCCTTTCATCTACCATCCCCACTGAAGCTTCTGTTGAGAACATGCATCTGGCAGAGTACCTGATCACATGGATCTGGAGAGGTCATGGTTGCTTGGCTGCTCTGAGTCATCTCTGTGGGTGACCTCAGCCATGCATGGAGACCCATTGGAGGTGGGGCCTGTGGCCCTCTGGGTGGGAATCCTCAGGATCTGTGGCTCGAGATTAATTCTCTGGAACGGTTACATTCAGCTACAGCTCAGATTTTATTCTCCTTCCATTCAGTCAATTTATAGAATCACAGAATCAAACAGGTTGGAAGACACCTCCAAGATCATCCAGTCCAACCTAGCACCCAGCCCTAGACAATCAACCAGACCATGGCACTAAGTGCCCCAGCCAGGCTAGGCTTGAACCTCCAGGGATGACAACTCCACTACCTCCCTCGACAGCCCATTCCAATGCCAATCACTCTCTCTGCCAACAACTTCCTCCTAATATCCAGCCTAGACCTCCCCTGGCACAACTTGAGTCTGTGTCCCCTTGTTTTGTTGCTGCTTGCCTGGCAGAGGAGAGCAACCCACCTGCCTACGACCTCCCTTCAGGTAGTTGCAGACAGCAATGAGGTCTGCCCTGAGCCTCCTCTTCTGCAGGCTGCACACCCCCAGCTCCCTCAGCCTCTCCTCACAGGGCTGTGCTCCAGGCCCCTCACTAGCCTTGCTGCCCTTCTCTGGACACCTTCCAGTACCTCAACATCACTCTTCAATTGAGGAGCCCAGAACTGGACACAGCACTCAAGGTGTGGCCTGACCAGTGCTGAGTACAGGAGCAGAATAACCTCCCTTGTCCTGCTGGCCACACACTTTCTGATCCAGGCCAGGAAGCCATTAGCTCTCCTGGCCACCTGGGCACACTGCTGGCTCATGCCCAGCTACTATCTACCAGCACCCCCAGGTCACTTTCTTCGTGGCTGCTCTCAGCCACTCTGTCCCCAGCCTGTAGTGCTGCTTGTGGTTGTTGTGGCCAAAGTGTAGAACCCTGCACTTATCCTTAAATCTCATCCCATTGGTCTCTGCCCACCCATCCAGCCTGTCCAGGTCCCTCTTCAGAGGATAAGAGTGTACCGCTGCACGGAGCTAACCCAGATACAATCACTCCTTCATTCTGCCATAACCCACATTCTCCTGGGCTGCTAGCTAGAAAAGAGCAGGTCATACTCAGGACTTTACCCTTCTTACACAAATATCTTACTGCAGAAGCACAGTTGAAGCTACAGTTTGCATGAAGGGTGAAGGACCTGGATCTTCTCATCGCTATGTCATTATAGAAACCTACTATAAAGTGTACTGCAGCTCAATAAATCAGTGTTTGCAGTTAGGTTAAACAATGGGTGCATTGTCTGCTTGGGCTTCACACAAGTGTATGACAGGTTGTTTTGTGAGCCACCTGCAGCTCAGTCTCCAAGAAGTGTGTGTCCACCACAATAATGTTGCCTACCCTTCCCATTCACCCCATGAGACTGGGCAAAGGGCAGTAGCTTTTGTGGGTGATTCAGAGCCACCTGTGTGCTGATTAGAAAGAAATGTCTGTCAGCCAGACAACTTCATTCTCTGAGACTTTAACCTTTCTGCCCAATTTGGCTAAAACTGGCTAATGGATTCCACAGTTATTGCAGGGATATGATTCTATGATACTGGCTGAGAGGCAGATAAGACACAGAGCAAGAGTCCAGATTGTGCCATGGAGATACGAAGGGTTTGCCAAAGACAGCTACAGATTTCTGACTATAAAGGTTTCCTCAGAGTGATGAACAGCAATTTAAAGATCAATTGAAGTTGGACTTCAGCCTGCGAACTGGCTGACTGACCACTGTAATGAAGGAGAGGGAAGAGAAGTGCAGTAGCAGAGAGAAACAGTGACATTACTCCTGTGCAGAAAACTCTTTCTTCAAGCAATCTGGGCAGTTTGGGATCTGAACTCTAAGGCTGGCAGGTCTGCATGCATCTGAACTTGAGGGGTATGGTGACTGCAGTCATCCATGTTAAGAAACATAATCATCTTTCTGGAAGAAACAAGGTTTACAATGAAACCTCAAAATAACCCCAACCAAACCAAACAAGAAACAAACCCTGGCTGAAGGAGATGCTGTGAAGCAGAGAAAGTGGGAAAATTCAACCCTACAGCTTCGTTGGAGCTGCATTGCCATAGCTCACCAAAAAGCTGCACCTTGTAGGCCAAGAAAGACTCTCAGCTTCTCATGGATAGAAATAGATTTCTAACAGTGTTTTGTACACTTAACAACAGCCACAAATAGCAGTGCAGAGCGGTGTTGCCAGCTCTCTGAGCTTTATTTATGAGTCCTGCAATACTGGTGTTTTCCTGAAATCCCTCTTCTTAAAGTCCCATTAAAGCAGCATCTCAGCTTCCCTTTGAAGCCAATAGCCAAGTTCCTGATGTGCCATGGATGCAACCCAAGTATAGTTCCAGGGCCAGGAAAAAAACCCAGAATGCTAATTGAGTATTTTAAAACATTTTTTAAGCTGATTTTTAAGTTGACACTATGCCGCTCCAAAGCTTGTATCATCATTTTTGAATACTCTGTGCAACTGAGTTTCTATCATTAAGGTGAAAGGAGTCAAACTGCTGAAACCCAGCAAGAAACTCCTTTTTTTTTATTTTAACCTTTTAGCACTCATCTTAGATGATATGGAAGTGTTTAATGTTCACAACAGCAGTTTCTGTTAATGATTCAGGGAGAAACTGAGTCACCTCCCCTTGACTCCTGCCCCATCAAGACACCTCCATGGACCTCTCCAATACTTGTGAAGACAGACAGCTCTGTCACTTGGCTCAGGCTAGTCTGAGCGGCCAGATACCATTCTGCCCCTCCATTTGACTCATTGTGCAACCTGGCCGTGTCACTCAACCCATCCTGGTTACCCCATACAGGCTTAATTATACCCACCTATCATTAATTACTTCATTACTATAATTTAACACCTTCCTTTTGCCCACACACCAGGGGACAGTAGCCCTGCCCGAGGAACTGTGGCAGGGTTACCTCAGCAGGACAATGAACTGGCAGCTAGACACCCACTGGGGTTCCAGCCAACCCTGAGGCATTGTGTGCTGGGAGCCCAGTTGGTTGCCAGGTGGTTGAACTGAGATGTTCAAATAGTGAGAGTGCTCAACTTATTTTTCTGCAGAAAAAAATAAAAAGCTTTTAATTTTGAAGACGTCTTATTTTGAGCCACTGTGAACAGTGTCTGCATAAGCAAAAAGCTGCAGCACAAGAAGGTACAGAGGGTGTAAGAAGAAGAAGGCTGTGGCTGGAGAGAGAGAGATGGCTTGGTCAGGGCACCGGTGAAGTCTTGCAGCACCTTCTCTTACTTGCAAAGACTGCAGCTGAAAACAGAGGTAGGCAGGAGCTGCTGCAGCCTATTGCCGGCCTTTGGGGAACATTCAGGCTTGGAACTAAAGGATCCATTTCAGGCTGACCTGAACCCATGAGCCTAAAACTTCTTCAAAACTCTGGTTTTGACCTCATACTGTAGCTTCTGCCTCATTCACCCACCGCTGCCGCTAAGAGGGCCGCCCAGCGACGCGTCCGGCTGGCAGCGACCAGCACCAGCGCCGGGGGCCAGGCGCCGCCTGCGCGCCCTCCTCAGTGCCGGCCCCGCCCCGGCCCTTCGCAAGGCCCCGCCCCCAGCGTAGGGGCCGCCCCCTGGCGGCCGCCCCGCCCCTCCGCAGCAAGCTTGGCTGCGCCGTGCAAACAGATGATGTCATGCTCTAGAGCCGCGCGTGACCGCCGCGGCCCGCCCTCGCCCGCCATTGGCCGCCGCGCGTGGCTCGTCAGCCGAGCGGTGCTTCCCATTGGCCGGCGCCTCCGCCCCGCCGCCGCCCCTTGGAAAATAATAAACAATCGAGTAAAATGCGGCGCCGGGGGGAGGTGTTGGGGAAGTGGGGGGCTCGCTGCCGCTGTCGAGCGTGTGGGTCCGTCATGTTCTGGGGTGCGGCTAGCCGGGGCGGCTCCCGACAAGCGGTAGTGGCGGGCTGAAAGAGCTCGCTGGGCGCCGGCCCGGGCCTGCTGCGTGACTGGCTGCCGGCCTGGCCCGCGATCAGCGGCGGTCATCAGGGCCTGGCTGGCGAGGCGGCCGCTGGTACGCTGTGCGGATGAAGGGGCTCCGGTACGGGCTGGTGCAAGCCCTGCCCGGGTCTCATCTCGTGAAGTTGCTCCTTCGCTCGGCAGGGCATCGTGGAGAGCACTGCCTGCAGCAGCGCTGGGAGAAAAACGTTTTCTGAAGGTATTATGACAGTAGCGCTAGCAACTGTGTTCAGACAGAAGCTACAGCTGCACTGAGGACCGAGCAAGGTGGCATCTCGGTTTCCCGGTGGTCAAAGCTAAGCTGAAGCTCGCCTTCAGAAGGGACTTGCAGCCCTGCATGAAGCAGTGGAGTCTGTGCTGTGGGAGAACAGGAGTGGGCACTGGGAGCAGGATTCAGTGTGCTGAGGGTGGCTACAGGTAGGGCACATACAGGGAGACCTGAAAGCTGCACTTCCAGCTGTGGCATTCGTGGTTGTCTTCATGAGACAGAAAACGTCCTTGACGTGGCTGTTCTGTCTGTGGTTCTGTCTGGAGATGGAGCTTTGATCCATACTTTGCTGTAGCGGTGCTTGCACACCACAGCTCTGAAAGAACATCCTTGGCAGTCCTGCTTCTCCCTGCCTGCAAACACAAGGCACACTTGTATAGCAGAGGTTTTAATTGAGAGTCAGGTGAAGAGAAGGAAAGGATTTAATTTTGTCGAGGCTTGCAGCCCAGCCTCTCCTTTTGAGAGCAGGTGCCTACATAGTCTATTTACAGTTCCTTCAAAGAACTAATGATTTTCTTCTGTATGTGGCTACAAGAGGAAGAAATCCAAGCATCTCCTTCCCTGTCATTCTGCATCTCCAGTGATCAGAACACTTGCTTAGGAGCTAGAGATGTGGCTTCTGGTCCTTTTCCCAGAACTTTGTGTTTCATCCTCTTGACAAAGTGCAATGTAAGGTACATAGAGCACACTTGGGGACTGAAATTCAATGCTGTTCTCTTCCCTCCCTCCTGGCAATGTTATTATTACTAGGTCATGGCCTCTCCTTGATTGCTGCCATGAATCCTGAATCCCCACCCTCTCCTCCAGGCAGTAGTACGGGTTCAGCAGGCTGATGGAGTGCGTGTTAGGCCAGCCTGGCTTCCAGCAGTTACTCTTCAGGCTAGCCTACCTCCCGGGCAACATACTCTTCAGGAAGGTGTGAGAAAGGTATGTGAGTGCCATTGGGCAGAAGCAGTTGACCTTGGGTCCCCTGGCTTGGGGGCACTGCAAGGCATACAGAGGGGAGGAAGTCTCCTCTTGAAGTGTGGAGAAAGGGTTCAAAGGGGCTGGTGAAGTGTTAAGCAAAAGCAGTCACCAGCTCAGCACATGGTGGGGAAGTCGATGATAAGCATTTGCAGCTGGTTCTCTCTTCCCCCACCCCGGAGGAACTGGGCGGCTGCTGACTCAGGAGCTGCATCAAGTCGGAGGAATGGGAAGGGGATCACATTTCCTGAGTGCCTGAGACATGCTGCAGCAAGTGATGGGGCAGCAGCGGGCACCTCCTACCTGCTGCCCCGTCTTGGAAGAGCGATCACAGCAGTACGCTGTGGGCAGCTGGAGCCCGCCGGTATGTGCTGCATGTGCTCTGAGCAGGCAGTGCAGCCGGGCTGGTGGGGCTCATCTTGCACGGAGACGTGTCCGAGCTCCGCATTCCAGCGCTGGGCCCAGAGAGGCACAGAGCTGCCCAACGTGGGGTGGTTCTGGGTATGTGAAAGGCAGGATGTCCTGGATCTTGGGATGCTGACAGCCTAAAAATAGGACTCCAGAGCCTCTGGGATTAGACATTAGTTGAGCAGGGGGGGTTGGGAGGGCAGTTCTGAATTTTAATGCCTCAGTTCTGTCTCAGTCTTGCTTTTGGTATTAAAGGCCTTGCATTCCTTGTGGCTCGTGTGAGTGTCACTTAAACATGCTTGGGGCATGCAATTGCAGCTAACTGCCCTACAGACTCCTGCACGCTGACAAGTTGAATTCTTCCATTCCTACGCACCCTCGCCTGCCTTGCAAAGTCATTTCCTTCAGTCTAGCAAATGACTGCATTAAAAGTGCACATCTGAAGTCACTCCACTCCTGTTTTACCTGTGACAAGCCAATGGCAGCAAGAATGAAACTTGATTTTACTTTTTTATATATCTATGTTATTTTTTGGTGGTAGAATTTAAGCGAGCACACAAAATTGAATTACAGCCCAAGAACTGATCTGCTGAAGAGCCTGCACCTTTTAAATACAGCAGCTACTCTTATTAAGAAGCAAGTTAAACTTAAAATATATTTACATACAGGTATTATAAGCCTTGTTTTACCAAAATAGAATTCCCTCCCCCCTCCCCCCCCCTTGGAAGTAAACAGGCAAAAGTGGGAAGGAACTGTAGCTGAGGTCTGACAGATGTTCAAGTACGTGAAGCTTAGAAAGGAACGTATGCTATTCAGTTTGCTCACAGAGGCTTTGTGACCTGTGTCTTCACAGTAATGATGACACAAGCTTTTTTGAATAAAAGGAAGAAATTAACTGCCTTGGCTAATTGTACCCTTGCTAGCTAGCTAACCAAGGACACCATTTGACTGTGAAAATTGTTGGTGCACCCAAATCTCTCAGCTGGGGAGAATATCTGAAGTGAGAGTGTTCCTATATCTGTGGGTTAGAAGGGCTATTAAAAAAAAATCTCCCTAATTGGAAAATTAAACACTATGGCTTTAAAACAGTGGTGCACTGCTTTGAAAAATTAAGACCATATGGAATCATTTATTACCTTTCAATATGTATTCAGCCTCTGGTGCAATTTTATGTAGCCGCTAATGCATGAAGTCTTTTGGAGCAGGAAAAAAGCACCACAGAACATGATTTAATGCTATGGGGTCACCAAATCTGTTTCAGATTACTGGATGTTTTAATCTGCTGAAAAGAAAGGGATGTCCCTGAAACAATGGAACAATGGAGGGGAGGGGGGAGCCCATACATCTCAAACGCTTTGGAAATACAGAGGGGACATCCACAAAAACTTTTAAAGGATTCAGTGGGGATTTGGCCACGTCAGAGATACAGTTATGAACCAAGCCATACAAAGTAACAGGAAAGTTAAAGTATTAATAGTGCAATACTTGCTTGCAGTTTAAGGAGTCTTAATAAATCATGTTTTCAAACAGTGCAGGCCCACTTAAGCATGTGACTCTAAGAGAAAATAAGAGCAAGTAATCTGGGAGTGCACACAAGTGCTTTTGTTTGTAGCTCTGTAGTCACTGGAAGTGCCTATTCTTGTGCTGATTCCCGAACACCTCTGGCTCTTTCTTCCAGAAATCCTATCCAAACCGTTTTGTTCTGATTTTGCTAGAGGAGGACTTGGTGTTTTGGTCCTTTTCTTACAACTTGTGTGAGGGTCAGTCTTACAGTGCCCTTCCTCTGGCACTTCACTGCTCTTTGTTTTCTTTCTTTTCTCCTTTTCTCTCTTTTCTTTCTCCCCCCCCCCGCCCCTGTTGAGTGACAAGTTGTGAGGCAATCTTTGCTTTCAGGGCCTGGGCTTTTTCCTTTTCACTGGTTCAGCAGGAACCAACAAGAAGCCAAGTTTGCCAAGCTAACTGTGCATGGTTTGTGCCACCTGGCAAGGAGCTGTGCAGTCACGGGAGGCAATCTTTTTGCCTTTATGATGAACCTGAGAGCAGTATAACCGCCAGGCTGGTTATAATTTAACAGAAAACACATTTTTCATCTTGCCGCTGCGTTGTGCTTTCTTTTAAATGTCACCTGTAGAGTCTCCCAGCGAGGGGGAGCTCAGTTTTGCTTTGTATTCCCTAGCAGATACTGGCAAAAGTTTCTTCATATGAACGTGATCCACAAGGTGACTGAAAAAGAGCTCAATTCTTTCTCATAGGCATAAGCAAGCTAAGGAGTTTGCAGTAATTTTTAACCTTTGGTCAGACTCCTTTGTCATTTATAACCAGTAGATGAATTGACTTTTATTAAGGTTGAAATTGTGTCTTTTTAGAATCACAAAATGTTAGAGGTTGGAAAGGTCCTCCAGAGATCATCAAGTCCAACCCCCCCCCACCAAAAGCAGGCTCACCAAGTAAATTCATATTCATCTTTTCCTAGCACTGAAGCTTCTTCACCACTGTTGTGCCTGCCACCATTCTTTAAACAGCTGATAATCAATAGTGGTAATTCCAAACAAGCTCAGATCTTTCATCCAAAGCAAGTGGAGTATACATGCTGCTTCTGGATCAACACCTTAACATGACCTCTCCTGCCTGCTCAGATTATAGCAGCAAAAATAAAATTCCCCAGGCAAAATGAAGCCAGCTGAATGAATGCATAACAAAGACTAAAACACGAGAAGTAATTGCTGTCTTCCAGTAAATTTTGCCCAGATCCTATATCCTAGCCTTTGGAAAACCTTCACCAAAATCCTCTGTGAAGTCCTTTAAAATTTTTGGATATGTATTCCAACTTTAACTTGTACACATGACCAGGAAGATTATTACTTGCCCATAGATGGCAACAGCATTAGGCTGCCGAGGTAGCCCCCAGCCTGTGAAATGGAGCTCTGGTGGTGGTAAATATTAACTTGGGGAGTTGAAAGAAAAATCAAATTTGCTCTTTTTCTTTTTTTTTTCCCCCTCTTTTCTTTGCCTTTTGGTTTTTCTTTTTTTAGCTGCAGCAGTGGTGATGGGGACTGTTCTACTTGCAGGAATGTTGGGACTAATCATGTGAGGAAAAGATCCTAGAGTGATGAGGCAGCATATTTCCCATGTCTGAGGTCAGGATTTGTTCTGTGAAGCTGACCTTTAAAACAGGCTGAAAATGAGGAACGTGGCACCAGAGAGCAGAGCAGGAAGCATGAAATGATGTAAGACAGGTTTCTTCTGCATATGAAACACTTCTTTTTTTCCCTTTTTTTCCTTTTTTTTAAAAGCCCCAGGTTTGTGATTCAGCATTTTCTGCCACTGGCAGAGTACAAGAAAGGAGAAAATTCTGTGTAAAGGGAGGAAGTTCCTACTGTTCCCACAAACATCTAATAAACCAGTAGCCATCAGACATTTTGTCTTCTGTTGAGGTGGGGGGGGGTGATTATCTTTTCCCAAAATCACTCTTCTCTTCACCCCCTGATTAACCCTGGAATTGTAGAAAAAGTGCTTAGGCTGAGCCTAGACACCTACCTACAGTGGGTGTGAAGTGTCACCAGTTCTGTCAGCGTTGGATACCTGGGTGTCCTAGGCCTTTCTTCCTGTCTCCTTTCTCTTGCTGAGATGAACAAAAGTGCATTGAGAGGCCTGGCAGGGTCTCTGGTGTGATGGAAATCTTGCCTCTCCAGTGTCAGTGTGAGCCCTTAGTCCAGCACTGGACTGATGCCTCAGCCTGTCGCTGCCTCTCTGGTCTGAAGCCCTGCTCACCTGTCAGCAAAGAGGGTTGGAGAGAGAAAAGTAAGGGAGTTGCTTCATACTTTTCCTTGGAGACCATTTCTGTGTTCTGACAGCATTTATCTTTCTCAGTAAAGAGGGCAGCAGTCCACAGGAGGCTGCAAAAAAAATCCCTGGCATGGTGTTTGCCTGGCTTCTTGCACCTTCCCAAACACTTCCTAGGCATGGACATAAAAAGTTTGGCTGCAGCAGCTCCACTTTGACAGGTAAGAGTTTAACAGCCCAGACATGGCTGCTCTGTGCCTGTTGGCCCCTTAATCCCTGTGGATGTGGTCTGGGTGTGCCTAGAGCAACACTGTGCAGGGGCAGCCTTGCTTTCCAGTGTTGAATCACATCATGGTGAAGAAGCAGGGAGACAGACAGCCTTGGCATGCTTTCTCTTTACCCACTAAGATGGCAGCATCAGTGAAGGTGATTGATAGCTGTTTTTTGGTTGCTCCAACTTTTAGGATTTGGATCTGCCTAAGACTCTGAATAGTTTGTTGGGGTTTGGTTTGGTTTGTTTTGGTTTTTAAAGAGTCCTGAGGAGCAAGCAGCTGGCTATGAGCACGTCCTGTGTTTGTGAGACTGGCACTGGGATGGCCTGCGTGCTTTGTAATTGATGTTGAAAAATGGGCAATGGAACATTAGAGCCACACAAAATGATTCAGAGCCTGAAGAAAATGCTATGCAATGGGAGACGTGAGGTGCTCGCTCTCTCTAGCTTATCAAAAAAGACTGAGCTGGGAATTGATTATGATGGTGAAGGAACTTCCTTAGGAGAAAAATATCAGGTACTGAAAGGCTCTTTAATCTAGTAAATTATGGGAATGTGTAGCAGCAAGCTGAAACCAGATAAATGTATATGAAAAACTGGGTACAAATTTATTGGAATGAAGATGATTAATCACTGTAACAAGCTGCCAGAGTGGTTGGCTCATTTTCCAGATGTGTCCAAGCCAAGACAGGCACATTTCTGATGGATGTGCTCGAAGCAGAGCTAAAAGCATGAGTGACACTAGTCAAGTCTCAGGCAAGGAAAGCAGGTGAGGTTTGAAGGGCTGTGATAAGCAGGAGGTCTAACTAACAGTTCCCAAAGGAGCTGTGAAGATCTAATGGTTCCCATCTGTCCTTAACCTCTGAGAGACTGAGAAAAACAGCACTTAACAGAAGGGAAGAATTGAAACGACAGCCCCATCGCCAGCACGCTGATGTGCCCTCTGTGTCTGCAAGGGCTGTACCTCTCACCTGCTCCAGGCTTTGCTAATGTGCTCTCAACACCCACTGCAAGACTGATCTTTCTCCAGCCCACAAGCCTTCTGTGCCTTTCACCTTGGGAGAGCATGTGGTAGCTGGGATAAGTAGTTTCCTTGTCGTGTTATTTTACCAGCTTGAGCTTTGGGCTCACTTGTTCTCCATGCTTCCTAGTTTCCCTAATGTCCATTTCTTTGTCCTGCCTTTGCCATGGGGCTCAGTGCACTGTGCATTGATAATCTTGGAGGCTGCTTCTTACTCAGTCTGGCACTGTTGGTTCCTCATAGTTTGACAAAATGAACCCCGTGTTTCTTGCATAGCTCTCACATGGGGTGGATATGTCAGGGATGTGCTGTGTAGATAAGAGCTTGTCAGGAGCTTTCTGATAAGTGCCTTTCATCCAGAATGGGAAATTCTGTATATGCTGTAGCTATTGACAGGAACACACTGAGGTATCTTAGCAAAATACCTGCAGTCTTTCTCTAGAAAAGTGCCCTAATCTAATCTGAAAAACAAGACTTCAGCAGGTGAGTTCCTGCAGTGCCTGCCCTTGTTCACAAAGACTGCAGCTGAAAACAGACGCAGTCAGGAGCTGGTCCAGACTGTTGTCAGCCTTTAGGCGAGCAGTTTTGGAACTGAAGGACCCACTTTAGGCTGACCTGAATCCATGAGTCTCGAGCTTCTTCAAACCTCTGGAGACATAGTGCTTTGGCCCATTTGCCTGGTTGCTAGCCAGAGAAGGACTCTTCTCAGCCCGAGAAAAAGGTCTGCTTTTGCCCTTTGGCTCAGATTAGTTTACTGTTGCCCCCCAGTTCACTTGCTCTTGTACACACATGCTGCTGCTAAATGTAGGTGAAAGAAGTGGCTAGTCCTTTCACTCTCTTTCAGCTTCTTGATGGCAGGATTCACTCATGTGCCCAGTCATGTGTGGTTGAAGGATGGTGGCTTTGCCCAGCTGGCTTAGATCTTACCTCTAAGCCTGTACTCCAAAAGATCTACCCATTCTGAGTGGCATGGGAAGCTCTCCAGGACCCAGAATGTGAGAAATAATCAATTCTTGTAGAAACGTTTCTGTGGTGCCATGGAATCCAGCCAAGAGAAGTGATGAAAGTGAAAACTCTTTTCTAGGACATCCAATTTAATTTAATTTTGTCCTGCCCAGAGAACTTCTCAGCTAAAGTCTGTATCTGTTCATGTGTTGCTTGTGTCCTGCATCCTTTTGTGATTTGGTTACCCTGGCAATCCAGCTAATTTTCCAGAGAAGTCATCTCCATCAAAGTTCCTCGCCTGGTTGCATTAATGGCCTGCTTGCTCCTTTGGTAGGCTTCAGCATCCACTGATTGCGAGTTCCCTCATGGGCTTGGGCCCTCAGGAGAGGAGATCTGCAGAGAGGGTTACACCTTGGCATGCTTTATGGAGGCTGGTTTTATTTATCTGGTTTGTTCTTCTGGTCTCTTCCTCACTCCAGCCAGACGGATCATTTTTCTTCTTTCTTGAGACACTGAGGTAATATTTCTACCTCTCACCAGACTTTTGTCCCAGCAGGTTCCCTACAGGAGTGAAGTTCTCCAGTGAAAGTCTCTTATGTGCCTCCCTTCAATGTGTTTGCAGAATAGTTCGATTTGAAAAAGTCTCAGCATCGTTTCTGCCTCAAGCCAGAGAAGGAAAAGTGCAAAACAAATTCCTCTAGATTTTCTCCTGGAGTTCACCATTTTTGTAGAGCTTGAGGATTAAGAGATACAGCCTAAAGAGGACTTAAAGATACAACAACACTGAGCACTGAGATTTATGGCTCAACAAATGCCATGTGGGGTGCTTGAGCTCTGCATGGGGAAAGTTTGGTACCTCAAAAGAGCAGCAGATGATTGCACAAGGAGCTGCTGACAGCAGCTAGCAGAGGATATGAGCCTAGCAGGGGAAGTCATGCAAGGAAGCCCATGCAGGTAAGAGCTGCTACCACTCAAAACCAAAGAACCCAATGACAGAACTCCCCAACCAGCCTAAACAACAATCACTTGGGGAAAAAAAACAACACCCAACTCACAAAATGTTAAACAGGAGTTGACTCATCCTCTGGTACCTTATTTGCTCCTCTGCCTGTTCTTTTGGAGAGGATACAACCTGCATGTTCTCCTTAGGATACTGGCAACAGAGAGGACTGATGCAAGCTGAACCACATGGGAGGAGGAGTAGAGAGGCTGTGGTGATGAAGGGGTGGCAGAACAGGACTGGGCAGCTTCCTGAAGCTCTTAACCACAGCAAGGCAAAGCAAGGGCCATCTCTTCTCACAAAGGCACAGTCATGGGCTTTTCTTTGAGGACTTCCACTGGAAGCCAAATTTCTCAAGTGCTCCAGATCCCAGAGTGTCAGAGTTCCAAGCTTATGCTAGCTGGAAGGACACTGGCTTGTACTATTGGGGAAGTAATGAGACTCTGCCAGCCCCAGGTCTGTCCCAGGTGTTGGTTTTGAGGACAATGTCAGGATCCCAGCAGATGAAGAAGACTGCATTAAGGAGATTTCCTCACTGAAACACAGAGAGCAGCTTGTCATCACAGCTGCCCTTGAGGTTGGGGAATTCACAGCTGCACCTGAAGGCAGGTGATCCTCCCTTTCTCATAAGATCATTTGTATGCATAATGAGCATTCCAGAATTAAATACAATCCCTGGCATGGAAGACATTATTAACCAGATCCACTTGACAAGAAGTCCCCAATTGCAGGGGCAGCAATAACCCCACCTTAAGAGCTTCAGCAGCTCAGGGTAGGGACAGCCTCCCATCACCAAGTCAATGTGGTGCCAACAAGTGCTAAAAAGGTGGGTTGGTGCTCCAGGCAGGGGTTTGCCTGCCTGAGAAGTCACAAGGTAGCCGTGCAGAAGCCCCAGGCTTCCCAAACTCTGCTGCCTTGCTCAGGAGTGCAGACACCTTGTATCTACCCCATACAGAGAGGTCCCCAGGTGGTGCACCTGGAATGACTTCGTTTGACCCACTGCGAGGCAGACCCTGGCCACGGAGAGGTCCTGGGATCAGACCAAGCAATGTGAAATAGCCTATGTACCTGAAGGTAAGGCAGCCCCATGTCCAAGGAAAACCTCTCTTCCCAAAACAGAGTAATAATTGTCTGATTGTGTATTAAAAACATAATCTTCTATGTCCCTGTTAAGTCGTGCCAGTCCTACACAAGGCTCCACTGTCTCCCTGCCCTGCTCAGTGGCCTCCCTGCAGCCATCTGCGACTCTCCTGCCCCTCAGCACAGGAGGTTCCAGCTCAACATAAGGGGGAACTTCTTGACTGTAAGGGTCCCAGAGCACTGGCACAGGCTGCCCAGAGAGGTTGTGGAGTCTCCTCCTCTGGAGCCTTTCAAGGCCTGTCTGGATGTGTTCCTGTGTGCCCTGAGCTAGATTGTGTGATCCTGCTCTGGCAGGGGGGTTGGACTGGATGATCTCTTTGGGTCCCTTCCAACCCCTGACATCCTGTGAGCCTGGGATTTTTATGATGGCCCCACTTGTCCACTGCCTGACACAGGACAGGGTGTCCCCAAAGTGCCAGGTGTGACCACATATGTGGCTTCTGCTTTCCAGCCAGCCATGTGGTGTGCCCCAGAGATGCTGCCAAAGGGCGCCTGGAAGCACCTGAGGTCTTACTCCATGGAGAAGGCTCTGGGGACCCCTAATAATGACCTCCCAGTGCCTGAAGGAACCTACGAGAAGGCTTCAGAGGGACTGTTTGCAAAGGCCTGCAGGGACAGGATGAGGGCAACGGCTTCAAACTAGAGCAGAGCAGATTTAGATTGGATTTTAGGAACAAGTTCTGCACCATGAGGGTGGTGGAACACTGGAACAGGTTGCTCAGGGAGGTGGAGGCCCCTTCCCTGGAGACGTTCAAGGTCAGGCTCGGCAATGCTCTGGGCAGCCTGCTCTAATGGAGGATGGCCTTGCTGACTGCAGGGGGCTTGGACTGGATGCCCTTTGGAGGTCCCTTCCAACCCAACCCCTCCTACGATTCAATGCCAGGAGCGTGGTACTTGGGAGGCTCCCCTGTATTTCATTTTTTAACAGTACTTCCCCCAGGGAGTCTCTGCCCAAGCTTTGTAGCCAGCCTGGCGGCGAGGTGGAAGCTTGGGGACGTTTCGCCGCCTCCTTCAGGGCCTTAGCCGCGAGGAGCAGCTCAGGGCCTGCGCGCGAGCCGCCGTTGGCGGGCGGCCGCAGGGCTGGGGCCGTGCGCGGTGCCGCTCTGCCACCTTGTGGACATGACTCTCCTCGCAGGCTGCCGCCTCCGCAGGCCTCGCAGCTCGGGACAGCGCTCCCACAAGTTCTCCGAATTGTGTTAAAATATGGAAGAAGAAATATCAGTCCGAGGCACGGGCCTGGGGCGCACACACCAAGCAAGTGCGTGAGTTTGGAGGTCCCACCAAGTCTCCTGGGAGGCCTGAGCTGTCACAGAATTGTTCCTGTTGGAAAAGACCTTTGAGATCACCTGGCCCTGGGGCTAAACCAGGTCTCTCGACACCACATATCTGTGCCTTCTAAACACGCCCGGGGATGAGGATTCAGCCACCTCCCTGAGCAGCCTGTTCCAGACACTGAGAACCCTTTCAAGGGAAAAGTTTCTTCTAATGTCCAACCTAAACCTCCCCTGGTGCAGCCGCAGGCCATTTCCTCTCATCTTGTCACTTGCTACTAGGGAGAAGAGACCAAGCCCACCTGGATCCAACCTCCTTTCAGGGAGTTGTAGAGAGCAGGAAGGCCTCCTCTCAGACTCCTTATCTCCAGATGTCTGTCTCCATCATCCTAAGGACAGGCATTCCAAGAGATGTTTGCCAGTCTAGAATTTTATAGCTGATCTATATTATATCATGGAATCAACCAGGTAGGAAGAGACCTCCAAGATCATTCAGTCCAACCTAGCACCCAGCCCTGTCCAGGCAACCAGACCATGGCACTAAGTGCCCCATCCAGGCTTTGCTTGAACACCTCCAGGGATGGCAACTTCACTACCTCCCTGGGCAGCCCATTCCAATGCCAATCACTCTCTGCCAACAACTTCCTCCTAACATCCAGCCTAGACCTCCCCTGGCACAACTTGGGACTCTGTCCCCTTGTTCTGTTGCTGCTTGCCTGGCAGAAGAGACCAACCCCACCTGGCTACAGCCTCCCTTCAGGTAGCTGTAGACAGCAATGAGGTCTGCCCTGAGCCTCCTCTTCTGCAGGCTGCACACCCCCAGCTCCCTCAGCCTCTCCTCACAGGGCTGTGCTCCAGGCCCCTCACCAGCTTTGTCACCCTTCTCTGGACACACTCCAGTACCTCAACATCTGCTACCATTGCAGTAGCCAGCAAAGGAAAACAGGGAATACATTTCAACTGAAGGTGCTACCAAACCACACGAGCAATGTGTGTGGTTTGTGTGACACTGCCTGCTTGGCACTACAGAAGTACCCTGCTGAAGAGAAAGCATTGGTAGGGGCTTGTGTGTTGGTGTGGGAAAGGCTGAGGGAACACGGAGTCCCCTGTGGCCGGAGGAGAGATCCCAACGCATGGTGGAGCCAGATGATGGCATATGATGCATCCGAGTACTGAGGTGTTCCTGCAAAACAGGATTCGGGGCTGGCTTTTCTTTCTCAGAGCCAGCCTCTCATGCTAATTCACTGCTCATCCTGCCTCAGCCCGGCTTCGCTGTTTTGTCTCGACTAGGGAGCAGCGGTGCCTCAAGTCACTTAAGACTTGTCTTCTGCCACTGATGAAAAATGCTCCAAAGTTAGGGGTGAGGCAGCTACAAATCCCGACCTGTCTGGCCTCTCCTTCCATCAGGAGCATCTCAGCCCGAGTGAAATGGTACAATCCCCTCACTAGCAGTGGCATAACAGGGCTTTGTACATCCCCCTTGCATGATCATGGCAGGGCAATGGGAAGGTGGGAGTTTGCTTTAAGTTCTGCTGAGACACATTTGTCCCTGCTTTCAGCCTCCGCTTTCCCTGTTGCCTACATACTAGACAAAGATTGAGGCATCTTTCTACTTGAAAGACAGGAGGTGGTAAAGCCCAGACCTACCTTCATCTCTGGACAGGTACCCAAGGACATTGGAGGATTCTGACCATAGGGCTGAGGCGTTTACAACTTCTTTCTCACTTGGAACTTAAGCAGGAGCATGTGGCATGAACAGTTCAATGGCTTCAGCTCCAAATGAGCTGAAAAAGGTATTCTCAACCTGGAAGAGTTTTGCTTTCTTTCCAGCAGCAAGCAGTCGAACCATTAAGAGGCAGGTGGTTTACCATGTGGTTGTGCAAACCTTGTTCCTCTTCCATACTGAGTCCCTTATTAACCTCACCTTCTTGTTTTGCTAAGTTTGAGGTTAAATAATCTTGAGGTTAAATAATCCTCAGACCAAACAGAGGAGACCTACAGGACTGCCAGGATGTTGAGCTGTGGTGGTGAATGGTTAAAGAAGAGGCAGCTGGTTGTGGAGCATTTGAGTTTACAGAAGGAAGAGCTGAGGTGGAGGAGTGAGGCTGGGGAAAGAGAAAAAGGGAGGGTACCTGAGCCGCACCATAGAGCTGACAGAGGGCAAGCAAAGGGAAGGCAGGCAGGTCCCTTTCAGCGAGGTTCTCAAGCTGAACAGGAAAAGGCAGTCTGGCAAGGACAAGGGCACAGCTTTGTAATGGTATTGGAGACCCCTGGAAAGACCATAAAATGAGAACAATCAATTAACAAGCTGCTGTGGCTTCAGGAAGGTCGTTACAGGCAGACTGGTGTAATGAGCACATCTGATGCACAGAAGCTATTTAACCTTCAGCCCTGTGCCTTATAAAGCACCTCTGGGGCACTGGGTAAGACTGTTAATTATTAGGGTCAACCTTAGCAGATGGAGGTGTCCTCAAGCATGGGCTGCTGAGAAACACTCAGACAATTTCTCCATGATGCCAATAACTGATTTCCTGCATTGTTCTGGAATTGACAGATTGGCTGCCATTAACCAAGCCTTCACTCACGGCTGTGGGAGCAGTGACAGGACACAAGGGCAGCAAAAACCATTCCCAGGTCCTTCAGTACACTCTCTAAACACCCGGACACACAGACACTGCTGCAGCAGCTTGGTGCTAGCCATTAGGAAAACAACCAACGCCTGGAGGAAGCCTAAGCAGACAATGACAGATAGTGGCTTGAGCAGATGTCTTGATGAGGTCAGAGCACCATCTTCAGGTGCTCCGAGAGCAGAAGATGAGGTCAGTCTAACTTTTAAGGAACTGAGTGTTGGGAAATTGGAAAGGAGCAGAACTGCAGTCAGACCAAAACACCAATTATTACTTTTACTGCCAAGAGTGCATAATTTGTGTTCTGGGAAGAAAAAAATGATGATTCCACATGGCAGACATTGCACAGACGCAACAGGCCATGACTTGTTACATCGCACACCCTGCAAGGCAAACCTCAGTGCTCTCATTAATAGGTCAGTTTTCTGTACCTAAATGTAAACACCTTTTACCAGCCACAGCCTATGAAGAACCAGTGTCTTTGGAAACTGCAGCACAGGAAATCCCACGGGCTCACAGAGTGGTTCTATTGTTTATCTCACAGCCAGGCACGCCTGGGAAAACTATCCCAAGCTGAGCTGTTGAAGAGGGGCACAGGACTGAGGCACACAGCTTGTGCAGGAGAAGGAGATGGCCACATTATAACATCACTGCATTGCACGTGTCTGAGCTTACCTGTTTGAGACACCTCTGGCTGCCCTCTTGCAGTTACATTGAAGGAGGCCAAGGAGAGAGAGGAGATGAGACAGGTAAAGCCTAATAATACTGATGGTCTTCCAGGGGATCACTGGGGAGTGAGGTACTGGAGTAACTGCTGCCAGGAGGGTGACAATATGTTCTTCAAGCCAAGTGAAGGACACAAAGGATACCAAACCTCCCTTAGCATAGATGAAAGGACCAGGGGCTGGGGGCATGGGAAGGAGGTAAGAACAGCCACTCAAGGAGAGGCCCTACTGGAACTGCAGATGCACTTGGATGTGCAAACCAAAGCCAGGCACCAGTGGGTGCATTAGGGATTTCAGGGGCTTGCCTAAGCTGCTGGAGAGGTGACAAGAGGGAAGCCCTGAGCACCAAAAGCTCCCACAATCTCAGTCCTGTCTCAGGGTATGTGTTGGCATTTTGGCTGTGCCACCACCCATTCTGCCCCAAAGGGTCACCTTCAGCTGTCCACCACAGGCTATTTGGAGGGGAAGGGGCTGACAGGAAACCTGTTGATAATATAATCATANCAGGCACCAGTGGGTGCATTAGGGATTTCAGGGGCTTGCCTAAGCTGCTGGAGAGGTGACAAGAGGGAAGCCCTGAGCACCAAAAGCTCCCACAATCTCAGTCCTGTCTCAGGGTATGTGTTGGCATTTTGGCTGTGCCACCACCCATTCTGCCCCAAAGGGTCACCTTCAGCTGTCCACCACAGGCTATTTGGAGGGGAAGGGGCTGACAGGAAACCTGTTGATAATATAAGCACAAGAAGTGAGACAAAATGGGGGTCCCAGCCCAGTCAGAATGAAGTGAATGTGGCAGCAGCCCTCATCTCCCCAGCTTGTGCCCTGGGAGAGGCAGCAGAGCTGGGTTGGGGAGGGACACTGCTCCTTGGCCTGGAACGATGTCTGCCACAGTTTTTCCCTGCAGACGTCCTTTATCAGGCCAGTCACTACCAACCACCTCTCCCCACAAACCTCACCTGTGTCCTTGGACTGCCACAGTATCCCTGCTGTAGTCGTGAGCAGGGCACAAGTGCCCGTGGGAGAGGCTGCAGGGGGGAGGACGAGCCCAGGTGCACTGGAGCCATCCTCCCTCTGAAACCGGCCAGGCGGCTGTGACTGAAATTTAATTTGCCTGCTGCGTTCAGTGGACATTTTAATCAGCACTGCCTACAATCTGCTTGGCAAAGAGGCCCAACTGGCAGCTGCCTGACTGAATGGGCTTTGCACCCAGTCTAACCTTCCCCATTGGCCGTCCCTGCTGCTGGAAGCCCTTCTGCGGCTCACTCGCAGAAGCTTCTATAGCGATGCCGCCGGCCCAGCGCAGCTCTGCGAGCGGCAGCCCGTTCAGATGGTCATTTTGCTGGACACTAATTGCTCCTCTCTCCACTGGCCTCCGAAATGGTACTTTTCATCAGGTATGGAGCACAACTGCAGGAGGCTGGTTTTCTGCCGCCGGTGTTTTCAGTAAGCTTCACTCCCCACACGGCGCAGCTCAGAGTGTTAGGTGTTTGCAGCGTCTGAGCCTCGGCTCCCCGGGGAGCTTCGCCGGACACATTGCTCCTCGGCTACAGCAAAGCTCAGAGCAAGCCTGCAGGAAAAACCTCACCGCTCCACACGGTCATGTTGTGACCTGAACATTATCCATCACCCTAGGTAGGGAAAGTTGAACAAGTGTGTTTGGCTTTGCTAATTGTCGCGGGCTGGAGGATACAAAGGAAGCTTTTCTCTCCGTGTCAGCCAGCTTACTTTTCCTGGTTCAGTTAACTTCAGCTTAAACAATCACTTGATCTTTTGTTCTGTGCTTCATCTTTCAGCGCCCGTGATCGCTCTTAATTACTGTGACACTGAAGAACTGAGCACTAAAAATACCTTAAGTAATAGAAGGAAAGGTTTTGCTTCTTGCAAGAGGAGGATGTGGTAGAATTATACCACAGCTTGCAAAGGAATTGATCAAGCAAGCAATTGATTAAGCTTTTCTGGTAACCTTTCCCCATACTTTTATGGCTATTGTTGCCTGCTGGGGAAAAAAAATAGCTTAAAGCTGAGTAAGGGGAATTGTGGATAAGTGTTTGCAATTTGGCTTTGGACTGACACAGTGCGATTGCACTCAAAGAATTTGAAGTCTTTGCACTGGCAGCAGCACTTGAATGTGGGACTATAGGATTCACACTGGAAAAGAGTGGATTTTTGTAACGATTGAAATGAACAATTTCAAGCTAGAAGAGTGGATTAACAGAGCCAAGTAAACCCTTCACCCTGACAAAGAACTGGCGGGAGGACTATAGAAACTCATCCAAAATTTTACCAACATGAATGCAGAGTAATAGGTCAGTGAGAAGCATTTCTGTATTTTAATGGCACCCTTAGAATTCAATTCAATTCAAAACAAACGTTGTTTTACAAATACATGGAGAATGCAGAAGGCTGGAGAGGGAGCAAGTGGCCTGCATCCTCCATCTGCTCCATCCTCCCTCTGCTCTCGCACAAGGGACTGCCACTGCAAGTCCTTCTCCTCAGTGGACAGAAAGCCAAATGGAAGCACTGCCCCAACCCAAGGGTCATAAACTTCTGCACCCCCAGATCCCACACCTCATATTTCACATGTGCCAGAGCTCTTGAGGCCCAAAGCCAAGCAGCAAGGAACTCCAAGCCCAGGGGAAGCTGCAACACACAAAGCTGTGCTCCTATATCAGAAATGGAGTTAAAGACTGGATGAGGCACTTAGTGCCATGGTCTGGTTGACTGGACAGGGCTGGGTGCTAGGTTGGACTGGATGAAGTTGGAGGTCTCACCCAACCTGGTTGATTCTATGATTCTATCCCAAAAACGAGCAGCACTCTTCTGACAAGAGATGGACATGCTGGGGATTGCTCATCTCTGAGAGGAAATGGATCAGGAGGATATGCAAGATACATCCACTGGACAAACAAAACTGAAACAGCAGATTGGCTGCATCTGTTCTTCAAGTATTTTGAAAGAGTCAGGGAAGCATGGAAATGGATCTATATCTTGAGCAAAATTCCTAGTTAGCCCTTGATAGCTCACTGCTGCAGGGGAAAATGGAAAAACAAACCAAAACACACCCAGCACTGAAATGAGCCTGGAGAAGGAGCCAGTGCTTCCATGAGTAACAATGCATGCTGCCACTGGCCACGATGCAGCCTCCTGCTTCACAGACCTCTGTGAATTAGTCACAGGACGTGAAGATTTTTCTGGATGCTCTTCTCAAGCACTGGATGCTCCATTGCTTGAAAGCAAGTTGGCCACAGCTTGATACTCAGTATGATAAGTATTCAAGGAATGGAGAAACTGAAATGTTTCCAGTAGAAGGTATAGAAATAGCCCCAAAATTTCACCTTTGCTAATAAAAATGTCACCCCCCTGGTTCCTCTGGCCTGAACTGTAAATCATTGCTGGCCATCTGTCAGCAAGAACTGCTCAGCTATCTGCCACTGGCATCCACAGGGAAGTGTCCTGCTGCAGTGACCCTCAGACCCTCCTAAAGCAGCAGTGCAGGCACCTCTCTGCCTGCCTAAGTGTTAACCAATGGCTTCCTAGGGGCTATTTTCCAGGCTGTGTGAGACCTGTCCCATTTAAATGTAGAACTACCTGGCTGAGTCTGCAAAAGCAGACCTTCAACACTAACTATCCCAGATGAACAGAAAAAAAGGAGCATTTCAGCTGTGGTTTGCACTCAACTGGAACACCTCACTCTCAAGTTGCTGGAGAAATGAGTCAAAGAGGTCTGAAAAGGATTCCAAACCCCCAGATTAGGGCTGCTAGCAGCAGTAAGCATGGAGGACAAGTCTAAACTGCCTCTCGAGGAGGACCCTTCTGGCAAGCTGAGCCAAATGTAGGGCAATGGTCTGTGATGCTTTGGCTCATCCAGGCAACCAAGTGCCCACCAATGACCAATGCTGTCTTCTCCTGGAGACAGAGGTAAAAATAAGCCCCCCAGTCTGATAAAGTAATTAAGACAAGGCCTACCTCTTGAGTGCACAGACCTTAAACTGTGTGTGAACAATAGCTAAAAGGTTTATAAAATCTGGATTTGTTTCTCCTTATTACAACAGAAATTCTTCTGAAATATCAGAAGGATTTAACAGAGTTCAGTTTGTTACAAATTAGACTCAAAATCACATCTCTAAAAATTCTTCAGTGTAGAAGGAAAACCCAACAGGATTTACAAAGCCACTGAGGGTCACAAGTACAAGAGCTAAGGCTGCAATGAATCAGAAAGGACATTTGTCATTACAGGTGTAAGAACAACTACCTGAACTGGTTAGAGGTTTAATCACAAACCTCAGGGCTTGGGGGTTATTTAAAACAGATGCATACCTAAACGAAATCCTCACTACCAAGAGGCATGTGGTGTTTAGCTGATGGCATTCATTCTGTGACCCAAACAAGGAAACTAATCCACTGCTGAGTAGCTACCTCTTTTTTCTTGCACTGTTTACCTACTTTACTGAAGTATTTTCATCCCAGAGTCTCACCAAGCATCTTAGAATATTAATGAGTGAAGCCTGGCAGCACTCCAGTGTTAGCAAACAAGAAAGTAGCAAATCCCATTTTATTCACAGGGAAACTGAGGCACTGGGATTATTCAGCTCCAGGTGACTGCAGAAAGAAAACGCCTGGATCTTGATTCTCTTTCTGACAGGTTTCATCGGACAGACTTGTCTTCCCCTGGGTGAGATGGCTGGAGACCATGCTGAGCACTGTTTGAGACCTGGTCACCTTTTCTTCATGTTTAAAGTGCTACAAAGTGGGTGACATCTATCCAGCTATAGTATCATTGAGTCCTGAAAAGGTTTGGGTTGGAAGGGACTTCCAAAGGTCATCTAGTCCAACCCCCTGCACTGAACAGGACAGATTTAACAAGGACAAGTGCAGGGTTCTACACTTTGGCTACAACAACCCCAAGCAGCACTGCAGGCTCGGGACAGAGTGGCTGAGAGCAGCCAGGCAGAGAGGGACCTGGAAGTGCTGGTAGATAGTAGCTGAACATGAGCCAGCAGTGTGCCCAGGTGGCCAGAAGAGTGGCATCCTGGCCTAGATCAGGAAGAGTGTGGCCAGCAGGACAAGGGAGGTTATTCTGCTCCTGTACTCAGCACTGGTCAGGCTACACCTTGAGTGCTGTGTCCAGTTCTGGGCTCCTCAATTCAAGAGGGATGTTGAGGTGCTGGAATGTGTCCACAAGAGGGCGACAAAGCTGGTGAGGGGCCTGGAGCACAGCCCTGTGAGGAGAGGCTGAGGGAGCTGGGGATGTGCAGCCTGCAGAAGAGGAGGCTCAGGGCAGACCTCATTGCTGTCTGCAGCTACCTGAAGGGAGGCTGTAGCCAGGTGGGGTTGGTCTCTTCTGCCAGGCAACCAGCAACAAAGCAAGGGGACACAGTCTCAAGTTGCGCTGGGGGAGGTCTAGGCTGGATGTTAGGAGGAAGTTGTTGGCAGAGAGAGTGTTTGGCATTGGAATGGGCTGCCCAGGGAGGTGGTGGAGTCACCTTGCCTTGCCTGGAGGTGTTCAAGAAAAGACTGGATGAGGCACTTAGTGCCATGGTCTTGTTGACTGGCTCGGGCAGGTTGCACTGGATGAGCTTGGATCTCCCTTCCAACCTGGTTGATTCTATGATTCTGGTGGTACAGAGAAGCAGCTGAGTCCTCACGTCTTGAGCACAAAAAAACAAGCGAAGAAAGAAAACGTGGTCCAGATGATAAAGTGCAATTACTGTTATTTCAGTTGTGCAAAACAAAGTTTCCCAATTCTCTGTTTTCACTTCTTGGTGATTTTATTTGACTTCTAATGAAAACTCTTTTTGCTCCTGTCCCCATCTTGCCAGTACTGTTCAGTTTGCATTTCTGTAAGGCGTGAGAGAGTCCGCTGAAAGGCAAAGATCTCCTCTTCTCCTGTGAACATGGAGAGTCCTTTGGCAGAATCCTACATTAATACACAAAAACAGTACCACAGACCTGTAAGAGATGTAGCTGTGCTGGAGTGCATCCTGCCTAACTCCTGAGGCTGGATGCTTTAGAGGCTTTGATGATTTAAGACAGCATCATGGCACCACAAAACTGAAAACTAACATCCAGACATTAAACAAAAAACACCTATTGCAGCTAGGCAGCCCTGTGAAGGAGCACAGCAAAACAATCATCTGGCTTTAAACCAACATGTTAACCATCTGTTTGCACTTTGCTGTTGCCTAATTTTATACTTGTCTAGAAAATCCATTTTAAAATTCATTAACTAAGTTATAGGGAAAAGGAAAAGCAGAATAAGCAACATGCAAAATAGTTCTTGTTTGTGAGAGCCTGCAACAGGTCCAGGGAGACCTTAGAGCAGCCTTCCAGTACCTGAAGTGAGAGCTGGGGAGAGGTTTTTGATAACAGCTTGTCCTATTACTATAGGACAAGGGGCAATGGATTGATGCTTGAGGAGGGGAGATGTAGACTGGAAATAAGGAAGGAATTCTTGACAGCGAGGGTGGGGAGACACTGACATAGGTTGCTCCGGGAGGTTGTGAATGCTCCCTCCCTGGAGGTGTTCAAAATCAGGTTGGATGAGGGCTTAAGCAACCTGGTCTGGTGGGAGGTGCCTGTCCATAGCAGGGGGGTTGGAACTGGATGATCTTTAAGGTCCTTTCCAAACCAAACCATTCTATGGTTCTAATATGGACCTAAATGGTCTAGGAAGAGATAGAACAGACCATCTCTTATTTCTGTAGTTTAAATGCAGGGGCTAAACTTAAATCAGTTCTTTTCCAACAAGACTGAGCAGATGTAGTGATTAACAATCCAAATGGTTCTACACACGGTGGCCTTTTCCTTGGCTATGAATAAAGAACAGGCTTTGCAAGGATGAGAGCCACAGCTACTCTGCAGAAAGAGCAGCAAATCACCAGTTAAATGTTTACTTGATTCTTCTTCCTGAAATGCTGCTGTCATGATGAGACCCAAACCCTCATTACAAAAGGGATAGGATGTTAATATCATGTACCTGGCTCAGGTCCAAATCATCCATCAACACTCTGCTGTCCTCTAGCTCACCACTGCCATGTTCTACCAGGAACAAGCTTTGGAGAGGAGTCACTGCAGAACAAATAATGCGCACCTGAGAGGAGGAAAGCAGGGAACAGCATCAGCAGGTGGGCTTGAGAGAAAAGGGATAAAACACAGGTTTTATCAAAAGCAAATGTTAAGTCACAGCCTTGTTTTTTACAGGAGGCTTGGTTCTCACCTTGTGCTCATAAAAGGTATCAATGAGGGTAATGAAACGCCGAGCTTGTGTCCTTTTTGCCATTGTAAGGAGCGGGATGTCACGAACAAAGACTGTGTCAAAACGCTTTGATATCTCCAAGTAGTCACTGGCCCCAAGAGGCTGAAACAAAGCAAACTGTAAGAAACAGAAGCCCAGGACAGAATGATACCTAATACTGTGTCTTGAGCTGCTACAGCTACAGATGAGAGGGTGTGAAGGCCTGATCATAGTCTTGTTTTTCCTTTCTTTGTATCACAGAATCACTCAGTTTGGAAGGGAGACCTCTAGAAGTCATCTAGTCCAACCCCCCTGCAGTGAGCAGGGACATCTTCAGCTAGATTAGGTCACCCATCTCATACCCTGCTTCATGAATGCATGTTTGCCCCTGCTGACTCAAGTACATTCAGGTGCTCAGTCACAGTCTTCCATAGTTTAGAAAGTGGCTCTTCTGCATCCTGGCAACATTATGATCTCCCTGACTACCTCAAACAAAATAATTACTTCAAGCTATAGTCCACAGAGTAAAAGTCAACCTAAAACATAAATAATTTGAGTAGCTCTAAGGGTGCTTTCCAGCAGCAGTTTCAAACACAAATGCATAGCCTAGTTACTAACTCCTAAGCTGACCTGCATTTAAGTCACCCAAGGGAAAAAAAAATCTCAGGTTCTGAGCACTGCAAGTAACATGGAACAGACAAAAATACAAACGTGTAGCTGTTCCTTTGTTCATGGTTTCACCTGTAATGATGAAATAAAACTCACTTCTACTTGCACACCTTAACCATCAGGAAGGAAATGGGGCCGCAGGGCAGATGGCAGCTCTGCTAGAGATTATGCTACCATCACAGGAACAGGAGCACCGAGAGAGCACCAGAGGAACAGGAGCACTGAAGCTCCACTGAGGAGCAGAAACTTTTCAGTATTGCCTACAGACTCTTTCTCCTCACCTTGCAGCAAGCATCGTCTGGGTCCTGACTGCCAGCCATACAGGCTCAGATTAGGTAACAAGAGCAGAGGCACTTAGCACTGTGCTCTGCATAACCCTCCCGGGCTGAAATTCATCTTCTGAACCTCACCCATTCACAGCAAGTATTTCATTTCAGTCAGTAGCACAGATGAAGGTATTACTTCCCCTGAAGTTGCTAATGAAGCTACAAATCCTCCTAATATTGCTACATATATAGGTAATCCTCTTATTAAAAGTTTAGCCCGATTAAACTGGTCCTTCTAAAAATAACAGCTTGATTTAGTGTGTGTGTGTGTGTGGCTGCTGCTGTCTGGTCTTGTTTGGGTCACCAATTATCCACCAAAACTCAACTTCAGAACCATCCCACATTTACATAACAATTTCCACTTGTTACCAGTTCTTTCAGGGCCTGCAGTTTGTTCTTTACATCACAACCAAACATTAACAGAGAAGACTCTTTCCTCTGCTATTATTTTTCCTGCAGTTGTGTAAGGTAAAACCCTGGCAGATTTTTGTCCTGAACTCTGATGGCAGAAGTCAGTATTTTACAGGCATCACACTAATGCAAAAAGCATTACCAGGAGCATGGGCACAGCTTCCTGACAAAGAGTTTACTCCACTCCAGCCTGCTTGACTGAGTTCTCACCTTCATTTGGTTTTGTTTCTCTGTCTACTTAATGCATTTTCAGCTATCATCAGCTCGGTTCAAGAGCTCTCTGTGGACTGTTCTAAGGGTTAGTTGTATCCTGTTTCTATTATATATTCCATTTAATTACAGTATAAAGCATCCTGCTTCTTTCTTGACTTATCAGTGACAAAGCAGCTTAGCTCTCAGGTTGCCTGAAGGATACAGGATACTTTACATACATTATTTCATCTCACAACATTTATTTTCCTTGATATTGGAAGATATTCCAGGACCAGTTCTAACAACAACTTGAAGAGCTGGGATTGACACTGACTGCATTTTAGTTCAGACACTCCAGCACTTCCTAAAACCAAAATACAGTTTGGAAATAGATTAATATTTACAACTTAGACATTAAGCAGTAACAAAAAAAAATGATGGAGCTCTTTCTGTTGTTTCCAAAGAAACCACACTCTTATCACTGATAAGGCTGAAAACATGGAGCACTGAGGTCATGTTTCTAGATCACAGTTCAAGAAGGCAACAAAACTGGAGTTCAGGAAAGGAACAGAACTGCAACACTGCATCCAGTTCTGCTGCCCTCAGCATAAGAGTGACATGGAACTGCTAGAATAGGTCCAGAGGAGGACAAGATGATCAGAGGGCTGGAGAACCTCCCCTATCGGGACAGGCTGAAAGAGTTGGGGCTGTTCAGCCTGGAGGAAAGGTGGCTCCAGGGGGACCTTAGAGCAGCCTTCAAGTACCTGAAGGGGGCTACAAGAAAGCTGGGGAGGGATTTTTACCAGGGCTTGTAGTGATAAAATGAGAGGGAATGGATTGATGCTTGAGGAGGGCAGATTTAGACTGGAGATTAGGAAGAAATTCTTTACAGTGAGGGTGGTGAGACACTGGCACAGGTTGCCCAGGGAGGTTGTGGAGCACAGAAGCACCAAATGTGCTCCACAACCTCCCTGGAGGTGTTCAAGGCCAGGTTGGATGTGGCCTTGAGCAACCTGGGCTAGTGGGAGGTGTCCCTGCCTATGGCAGGGGGGTTAGAACTGAATAATCTTCAAGATTCCTTCCAACCTAAACCATTCCATGACTGTAAAAAAACTAAGGCATGATCTGTGATGCAGCTGAATGGTGAAGCTCAAACAGAAGAAAGTTCAGGGCACAGTTAACTTGGTTGAGTATTTTTAACACCCTGCCAGCAGTGCAAATCGATTAGAAAACTGCAAGTTACAGAGAAAGATTAGAAGTTACTCTGAAGCATATTAATAAACTCAGCATTTAATTAAGGAGGTAATTTCTTATCCAGTTTCAGTGAAGTTTTCTGGTGGGGGCTAAGGAAAAAAAAAAGGCATGTCACTGTGTAATTAAAGATCACATCTGAAGGCATGGTAAGGAAAGATTAAAATAAAGGGCAGGTTGGTTTTGGAGCCTCCTAACTGAGCACTATGGGCTGGCCTGCAACTTTAAAATCATTATTTTGTCTGAGCACTACTTGACTGTTAAATCAAGTAGCCTGTTAGTGAAAATCTTCACTAATTGATTCATTAGTCTTTCTTTGAACATATTCTTTGATGTGTGCTTCAGTTACTAAGAGGGAAGACAGCAAAAATAAACAGAGCAATGATGTTTCCAGCAGCAATCATACAAATGAAAGCAACAAGCTGAAAAACATTATTAAAGCTGAGAAGCCAGACACAGATGTTAGACAGCAGTTGCCTATGCACCCTTCACAGTTATCTCTTGGATACCTGCTGTAGTCTTGGCTTGCACTAACTGATGCTTCCTTCTCTCCCAGGAGCCTTCACCTACCAGCACACAGCAGAGTGGTTCTCATACAGTGCACACTTATCAACAACCTCAGTCCTGCTGTGTCCCAAGATCTCTCTTTTAATGGCTTTTCCAACTGCTTCTGTGGAAGGATTATGCTCAGAACCCTTCCCAGGCTGTCCCTCAACTCCCATGCACTTCTCTATCAAACCTTTCACATCTACCAAGCCTGTTGTTTAGTTTGCCCCTTCACAAACTCCAGGTTCAAAGATGTATTTCCCTGACAGGTTCAGGCACTTGGCAGCTGGAGGAATATTTAACTACCTCATGAAGAGATGACAGGATCCACAAAACAAAGTGAGTCAACCCTTTCGAAGTGAAAGGTTGTTGTGAGCACACGTCAGGGCTGTGCTCCCAGCAGAGGGCAGCAGCTGCTATCCACAAGTGAGAGGAAGACTTTCAAAGACAGTCTTGTGAGGAAGGCTCAGCTCCCTTACTCCCTTAGGACCCTGGAAGATTACACAGTGGTCTAAGCTATTTAAACCAGCTCAAGATTCAAACCAAACTATCACAACTGCCAGTCTTTAAACGCCATTTCAAATGGAAGTGAAGGAAGAGGGCTGGCAGAGGGTGATCTTCCTAAGGCACCATCAACACTGACCTTCAGGTGTAAATGAAGCCACTCGGATGGGGGTAGCCAGAGTTACCTTTGCATGGCTGCTAGATTGTGAGAGTGAGACTTTAAACCCAAGTCCTTTAAATCCTTTCTTTTCAATGCAGCTTTCTCAGTCTACCACTTTCTTTTTCTTAACCATCTCATGATGCTTGTCTACTTCTCCACCACTAGGCAATTATCATCTCGTTTAAGTACATGAAGAACTTACCGGACTAAACAATTTCACAGGTGTTTGCTGACAGCAAGCTGAGGAGATACTGAGGGAGTTGGGGCTGTTCAGTCTGGAGAGAAGGCTCCCAGGTGACCTTATTGTGGCCTTGCAGTATCTTAAGGAGGCCTACAAGAAAGCTGGGGAGGGACTTTTTAGCATGTCTGGTAGTGATAGGACTGGGGGGGAATGGAACAGAGCTAGAAATGGGTAGGTTCAGACTGGAAGTTAGGAAGTTCTTCACCATGAGGGTGCTGAGACCCTGAAATGGGTTGCCCAGGGAGGTGGTGGAAGCCTTATCCTTGGAGGTGTTTAAGGCCAGGCTGGATGAGGCTCTGGCCAGGCTGATCTAGGGTAGGGTGTCCCTGCCCATGGCAGGGGGTTTGAACTAGATGATCCTTGTGGTCCCTTCCAACCCTGCCTGATTCTATGATTCTATGATGTGCCTCCATTCTCACAACTACTTAACTGGTTGTGTCTGCAACTGAAAACCAACAAAGCCCCAAACCTACAGTCTGAAACGCAAGCAGTGGCAATGCTGTCCCAATGCTCACCAACATGGTAGCTAAATAAAGTGAAAATACAATGTTATCATCAAACCCATCTAAGAGAGTATCAATATAATCAATCAGCTTCCTGAATCAAATGTGCTGCAGGCCTAGGTTGCAGTTGAATCCTCTACTTCAGGATTCAGTAGAGAGGTCACTGAAGTACAATGCAAATTCTAGGTTGTGTCTTCAGGGAAGCAGCAGTGGGCAGGGAACCACAATGAAATCTTGATTTTAAGATCTCTCTTACTGTCTTCTAAACATAATGTTATCAAATCAATGTAACAGAATATCAATATAATCAATAGCATCCTAAACCAAGTGTGCTACTGGCCCAGATTAGAGCTGGGATCATTTAAGAATCACCTCAGAAGTCAGCAGGGAGGTCACTGAAGTAGAGTGTAACTTCTAGGCTGTGTCTGCAGGGAAGCAGTAGTGGGCTGGGTTACCTCCCAGACTCTAATGTGAGGGGCAGGGAACCACAATGAAATCTTGATTTTAAGATCTCTCTTACTGTCCTCTAAACCACCCAGGGGGATGGTGGAGTCACCATCCCTGGAGGTGTGGATGTGACACCTGGGGACAGGCCATGATGGTGTTGGGCTGAAGGTTGGACTGGATGATCTTAGAGGTCTCTTTGAACTGAAACAATTCTATGATTGTCTGCTTCTAGGGGACTGCCTTCAAATTCACTGGAGGTGACATGCAAGGAGAGATGTTCAGGACTCACATCCCACTGGTTTAGCAAAGATTTGGCAAATGTTGAGAATGCTGGGACTAAAAAGGCCCTGTACAGCTCATCCTAACCAAGGCACACAATAGCTTTGCTCTGGTAGTGCCAGGACTGCTCCTCCTCTGCTCAAGTAACAACTCAAATCCCAGCTTTTAACACCAGTATTTGAATGGTGTTTACACATTGCTGCATTAGGACACTCCACAAGGCTGTTAGCCCAGGCATGATGTTGTATATAAGGAGTTTGGAGGACAGTCTGAGAGAGACTTAAGAGAGACTTTACAGCATCATTAAAATGATTGCTCTTCTCTCCAGGATTTGGGTTTTTTTCCCTTGTTAAGTTCAAAATCTTCCTGCCAAGGTAAAAATAAAGCCCTTTGAATGCAGTTACAGCTTGGAGAAACAGAAAGGGTTTGTGTCTCTTTTTCAATACTTTTTGTGCTTCAGATCTTTTTTTTTAGATTTTGTGCTTCAATTTTTCTTTTCAAACAGTTCCTGTGCCTCAGATTCTCCCCTTTTTGAGTTCCTGTGCCTCAGATTCTCCCTTCTTTGAGTTCCTGTGCCTCAGATTCTCTTTTTTTTTAGTTCCTATGTCTCAGATTCTCCCTTTTTTGAGTTCCTGTGCCTCAGATTCTCTTTTTTTTTAGTTCCTATGTCTCAGATTCTCCCTTTTTTGAGTTCCTGTGCCTCAGATTCTCCTTTTTTTTTAGTTCCTGTGCCTCAGATTCTCCCTTCTTTGAGTTCCTGTGTCTCAGATTTTCCTTTTTTTTAAGTTTCTGTGTTTCAGATTCTTTTTTTTTTTAGTTTCTGTGTCTCAAATTCTGTTTGGTTTTTTTTTTAGTTTCTGTGTTTCAGATTCTTTTTGGTTTTAGTTTTTGTGCTCAGATTCTTGTTTTCCTTTGTAAACAGATTTTGTGGCTCAGATTCTTGTTTTCCTTTCAAAGTTTCTGTGTTCCAGATTCTTGTTTTCCCTTTTTAAGCAGTTTCTGTGTTTCAGATTTTTTGCCTTTTTAAGCAGTTTCTGTGTTTCAGATTCTTTTTTTCCCCTTTTAAACAGTTCCTGTGCCTCAGATTTTTTTTCTTTTTAAACAGTTCTGAGTTTCAGATTCTTTTTCTTCTTTTTAAATAGTTGTTTATGTCTCAGATTTTTTAGTTTCCTTTTGAAGATTGATTTCTCCTGTTTCAGATTTGTTTTGCTTTTTGAATGGTGATTTTTTTGTGTGTGCTTCAGATTTTTGTCTCTTTAGAGTGTGAGAAGTGTGAGTGTTAGCTGCTCTGGATGGGACTGGGTACTCACTCTGTCACACAGCTCTTCAAACGTGCAGTCTGCTATGGTTCCACATGCTTTATTCAGCCTCAGCTCTCTGCCTTGCACTTTTAGAATCCTTGGTCTAGTTACTATGGGAACATGAACAAAGACTCAATCTTCTCTGGATAATTACTATAAAATTCATCTCTTACAGATAGGAAATGCATAGCTTGATGAATAATAGCACATGATTCAACACATAAATTAGACAAAATGCTGATACAATGACTGCCACTTGAGTGTGGCATCAACCCATATACAGCAATGGAACTTATTAATTGGTCAGTGGAGATTGGGCATTGTGTTCTAAATGTATTCTCTTTCAAGAGAAATTAACTTACGTACAATCATTTTGTTTCTGAGCCAGCTCATCAAACAACTTATCCATGACAGCCTCCACATCAGCTTCACTTGTGCTACAGTGAAAAGAATAATAGAATATGAAATTAATAACACTTGAAGCCAACATCAAACAGCTGCCTGAGCCTGCTTAGCTTTTTGCCCATAAAAAAAAAAAGAACAGGATGTTACGGTCTAAATACAAACATTAGATTTAGAATACACTTAAAAGTAGAGAATATTAACTCTCAGGTAGATGATTCTGCCTTATTTGCATACACTGAAAGACTTCTGTGTTTTGAGCTGTTTCCAGTAATGAGGCAATACAGGCAGAGCAGATCCATTAACACTATGTGTACACAATGAGAGGGGAAAAAAAGGCTTCTGGCTCTATCTTGCATGGAAAATAAGAGCAGAGAGACCAGGCAAGGCAGTCAAGCACCTCAAGAAGTATCCTCTGAAAATTCTGAGGGGAGATTTTGTGAAACTAAATATTGCAGCAGCTTCCTGGGGAGGGTGGAAATCAAGTCAACAGACTGCACTGATCAAACAGTTTGCAAAATCAAACCATGAAATCCAAAACAGCTGCATGATCTCTGCACCTTAGCAGCTTCCCTCCCCTCTGTCCCCAATGCTACATGGGAAAAGCTAAACCCCAGGTAGTGAAAATGCAAAATACCTGTGTGAGAGATGAAGTAAAGTTTATATTCATCTTCCTGGTGGCCATAAGAATATAAAAATCAGTCTGATCACAGAATATTTTCTGTCACTGAGTGGGTCCAAGGGCCAGACTTTCTCTGTTTCATTCTCCAAGAAGACAGAGAACATTTCTAGCTGTTTGGGTTTTTTTTTCCTCAGCTAGTTTTAAAAGCTAAGAGTGGTACATTAATGCTATAGCAGACAACAAACTAGAATTAGGGTACAGAATGGTTCACTGAGGTTTGTACAACCTCATCTGGTGTGAAAAGTCACAGGCTCACAGGATGTCAGGGGTTGGAAGGGACCCAAAGAGATTATCCAGTCCCAACCCCCCTGCAAAAGCAGGGCCATACAAGCTAGCTCAGGTCACACAGGAACACATCCAGACAGGCTTTGAAAGGCTTCAGAGAAGGAGATTCCTCAATCTCTGTGGGGAGCCTGTGCCAGTGGTCTGCGACCCTTACAGCAAAGAAGTCATGTTGAAGTGGAAGCTCCTGTGCTGCAGCTTCCACCCAAGTCTGGTGTTTCAGATTGTGCTTGCACTCAGGTTGCATCAATTCACAGAGTTCTAGACCTCCCCTAAATGAGAAGTGCTGATCAGCATGTTACATGGTTACTGTACTGCTCATTAGGCCTCAAGCTCCTCCAAAATCTCAACAGCAGCACTGAAATAACTGCTTTTTAGCTCAAGCTTAACAACACCAAACCTGGCAGATACAAAGAATGGGGGAGGAAAAACCCCACAGCGAGTTCTAGAGGTACTCAACATCCTTGAAGCCTTGAGCAGCCTGCTCTAGTGGGAGGTGACCCTGGCAACACTAGAAGGGTTGGAAAAAGATGATCCTTAGGGTCCCTTCCAACCCAACCCATTCTATGAACCCTCCCAATGAAAGAAGAGGATACAGACGTCTCAACAATCTCTGCCAGGCACTCATCTCATGTTTTACAGCACAACACCACAAAATACTTTGCCTGGGTACTACTCCTGAGACAGACTTGCTCCTATTTCTTCTCCTCTGAGAGCTGATGCACAGGCACCACACTCAGCCTGTCACCTGCTACTAGCACATGTGTGCTCTTCCTTTCTTCAGCGTGTGCACAGGAGCCAAAGAAACTGGTAGGTCCTCTCCACAGATACCAAAGTCAGAGTGCAACAGGCACATCAGGCAGAGCCACAGACAGGGACAGCTACCCCCACATCAAAACAGAACCACGACAGTGGTGGCTCCAAACAGCACTTCTGTGCAGACACCACTAAACTTCAAGTAGAGTGAGGTGAGGATATAGAAAAGGGACCACTTCCCTTGAGTTCATACAGTCACACTCTGCTGGTTTGAGGCCAAGTGGAATATTTTAGTGAGAAAAATTAGATTATAGGCTGTAAAAAGAAAACAGTGGTGATGTCTGCTTCACTCATAGGCTTGATGAGATGTATAAAAACAAGAACACAAACAGAGGTAAGACAGAGAGTGTGTGTCTCTGTCAGAGTGGGTGCCTGTGCTTTTTCTCCCTGTTTACTCCAACTAATTCTGCTTCTAACCCCCCCTGCCGATCCTCCAAACTCACCTTGCACGTAAGGTGTACTCTGGGATAAGGTAGAGGGGTGGAAAGGAGGTGAAAGGGTGGTTGGGAGCCCTCCCTGGGGACTCTGTTGTGTTTCTGTATTACTTTTAACTTGTATATTTCTGTATATAGCTGTAAATATTTTAAGTATCTGCTCGTATTTTGTGCTAAGCTGTAAGTAACTTCCAGCCAGCTGAGTCTAGCTCTCCTCTAGGTGATTCCATAAGAGCAGGGGGGTAAGTAACTCCCAAACTATTACACACACTATCTGAAGACACAGGATCTGCATTTGATCTGTTTTCCATTTAGATTCTGCCACTTTCTCCCCAAAGCAGAGTGAGTTACCTGTTGTAACTCTACTGAGCAGCACTCCTCCTTCCCCACAAACCACCCCAACTCCTTACTTTATAATAAAGTGATGCAGACAGACTTCATTCCAAACACCTGCCACATCAATACTGCACTTTGCTGAAGGGAACCATGGTTTTAAAAATCAATATTGCATGCTGAGTGGAGAGATCCAAGAGGTTATAAATCACACCTTAAGATACTGTTGTCTGCCTTGCTCAGGTGGCCATTGATTGAATAATAATACAAGAGAAAAGATGAGATAGAAAAATCAACAATGCAAAGGTTTCAGGGTGTTTTAAACCATAAAAGAGAGGATGTTTCTAACAGGCAGAGAAATGCTACA
The DNA here is from genome assembly GCA_013400475.1 of Tricholaema leucomelas. NCBI lineage: Eukaryota > Metazoa > Chordata > Aves > Piciformes > Lybiidae > Tricholaema lacrymosa > Tricholaema leucomelas. The sequence goes on from WAAF01002413.1 coordinate 863,240, forward strand.
ACTGGGAACAGATTTCTAAATGTATTTATTTGCAAATATAGAACAAAGTGCTGGAGAAATTTCATCCTGATAAATAGAAACAATCTGTTCAAAACAGGAGGGTGGTGTTTGATATTTTCAGTTATCCTTTTTTTTTATCATCCACAGCACTGGAAACACCCAACATTAAATGAATCCTTGCCATTGGACTTCTGTAAATACTTAATTACTTAAATACAATAAGGATGCTCTTCTATTAGAAGAGAATTGTGCAATCTCTTACAAGAGGATATTCATTACTTTCTAACCATCTGTCACTTCAGTTCTCCAAACACCACACCTCCCCCTCCTAAAAAAAAAATCTAATTAGTTTGTATTCAGGCAGACATTGGAAATGATGTGAGTGTGGATACTGAAAATGTAATTTAATGAAGTTAATATCAAGGCAGAATGGAAGGAGGTTTGCTGGACCAGGAGGCAAAGAAAGGAAAAGTCACACTCTGCTAATTCTGCCATACACTGTGCATTTCCCATTGGTTAGCAAATTATTGCCTCATAAGAAAGGAGGGGAAGGATAAATCCCATATCATAGATAAACTTACAGGTAGTAGAGCTTTCCAGCAGCAGGAAGCACTCGTTTCCTGTAGTCTATTCCAGAATCAAGCTGGACTATGCTGCAGTACTTCTACAGAGACATAAACAAGAAAACAAACCTAGAACAGCTTTCCTCAAGCCGTGTTAAGAGAGGAAACAGACTGCTGTGCTAAACCATCAGCTGGACCAAGAGCTGCAAACCTGAAATTCAGAATCACAAAAGCAAAGTCTCCTTTGCAGTTAAAGCAAAGAAAGGGGATGAAAATCGCTCGTGCAGTCAAAGGAAAAAGGAAACATCTCCCAAAGACCAGCAGCTAGAAACTGAACACAGGCTGGGAGCATGGGGAGTGAAATGAGAGGGGATACTGCTTGCTCTCCGTACTGCTTTGCTGTCTGAGTAGTGCTTTGCTGGGGGAGGGTGTAAAGGTAGTTATTTTCACGTTAAAGAAGATACATTTAGAAACAGAAAATAAGGAGCAATTAAAGTTTAACAGACCACAATCAGAGGCAACTGAAACTACTTCTGCTCTGTAGCTAGAAATAATTTTACCTTTCCCTTTTTTACTCGGCAGGTTAAACACTTTCATTAGTCTAACATAAACTATACGAACAACATACATTGTGTCTCACCACAAAATGGACTGAGGCATAAAGGGGAACAAGCAAAGCTTTATATAGACTAGAATGGTTAGTTAGATAGACTAGAATGGTTGGAATGGACCTTAGAGATCATCTATTCCAACCTCCCCACCATGGGCAGGGATGTCCTCTCAACTAGATTTCAGCTGCTCAGAAAGAATTTGTTTCAGTACGTCCAAAACCACTCAGAAAATGATCATTTTTTTTCCCCTTTAACAAACCTGTAAGATTCCAAGTCTGATACAGAAGTCTCTCAGTAGTCACAACAATTGCTTCTATCAGAAAACTCAAACCCAGCTGTATTAAAGGGTGGAGTCTTTTTGATTGAAAGCCTGAGGCCGACAGCAAAATTCTCACTAACCTCAGCTGGAGCAAGACTTTACACCCTCTGGCAAAGGGAATAGCTTTGCTCAGCTGTTATTGCTACCACCAACATACACAACTTATGGGCATGATATAGCTAAAGAAGCTATAAAAGAAAGGGAAGAGAAGTCTGTAATATTTTAGAAGATATACTTCTAACAACAGTTTCATTACAGCAATAAAAATGGGTTTGGAGAATTCAACACCATTAAAACCTTTTGGCTTGCCAGAAGCCACTGAATTACTCTGCTTCTCTACTGCACCATGAGCTATTAGTTTATCATACTGCTCTCATTAAGCATTTCACATTTTCTGTGTCCAATTTTTCCAAGCCTCCTTGGGGGCCATTCAAATATCAACATTGGAAATGTCCAATCTCTTTTATAGCCACTACATCACAGGGGAGAAAAAAAAAACCCAAGCACCTTAAATTTGAGAACAACTATCATCAGTGATGTGAGGAACAATAAGCCTTGGGAACAAATATCTGCAGGAGTGACTGTGATGATTCCCAGCACTCCTTTTTTGCCCTTGGCTAACTGAAGGCTCTCTAACTTAACCCTCCCACTTTTCTACAAAGATATACAGCTGAATAATGAAAAAAAAGAAGGTGGGGAGGGGAAAAAATGCATCCTGGAAGCAGAGAATCCCAGGAAAATCCATGTGTCTTTAATTCTGGTAAGTGAAAAAGCCAAGCTAATCAAATCATTATCCTGGGCTAAGGCTATTGCAAACACAATAGCATTGGTGCTACAATATTATTACAATCTACTCCCTTTCTTTTCATGAGAGCTTGCAAAGAAAGAGAGTAACAGAGCAGAAGAAACAAGTTCCAGAGGCATGTAATAATATGCACAAGGCAGGGAGGATGTTTACGCTGTTCTTCAAGCATCAGTCTGACAGTCAAGGCTAGAAGGAAGGTTCCTGAATTTCCCAGCAAAGCTGCTGTATTTGGGCTTTTCTTTGCCAGGCACTGATGTTAAACATCTTTCTGCCTAATAAACATTTTGCCCAACCAGCATCTTTCTCCCTCAGTGTTTCACCCACCTCTTTCTCCCTCAATGTTTCATCCACCTCTTTCTGCCCCAGTGTTTTGTCTTCCCAAAGCAGTAGGTGATTCTGTTTGATTCTATGATTCATGGCTCCCTGACTGCACTGCCAGCCCTTTATGACTCTGAGATTCAGCATCGCAGGGCACAGTGAGTTTTGGAGGTTAGAATTGCACATGTGCACACCACCAGTGTAGCTCTGAAGATAGTTTCCTTCTGATTCCTTTCCTTTTCTTTCTTTGGAATAACCAGTATGATGAGTGTTCAGGAAGAATCACTTCCGTTAGTGACAGCAGTTAAGAAGAGCTGCTGAGCTCAAAAGCTTATTTCATTGAATCATAGAATCAACCAGGCTGGAAGAGACCTCCAAGCTCACCCAGTCCAACCTAGCACCCAGCCCTGTCCAATCAACCAGACCATGGCACTAAGTGCCCCAGCCAGGCTTTGCTTCAACACCTCCAGGCACGGCGACTCCACCACCTCCCTGGGCAGCCCATTCCAATGCCAATCACTCTCTCTGACAACAACTTCCTCCTAACATCCAGCCTAGACCTGCCCTGGCACAGCTTCAGGCTGTGTCCCCTTCTTCTGTTGCTGGTTGCCCAGCAGAAGAGACCAACCCCACCTGGCTACAACCTCCCTTCAGGTAGCTGCAGACAGCAATGAGCTCTGCCCTGAGCCTCCTCTTCTGCAGGCTGCACACCCCCAGCTCCCTCAGCCTCTCCTCACAGGGCTGTGCTCCAGGCCCCTCACAGCTTTGTCGCCCTCTTGTGGACACATTCAGCACCTCAACATCTCTCTTGAATTGAGGAGCCCAGAACTGGACACAGCACTCAAGATGAGGCCTGAGCAGTGCTGAGTACAGGGGCAGAATAATCTCTCTTGCCCTGCTGACCACACTGTTCCAGATGCAGGCCAGGATGCCATTGACTCTCCTGCCCACCTGGGCACACTGCTGGCTCATGTTCAGCTACTCTCTACCAGCACCTCCAGATCCCTCTCTGCCCTATTTAATTATTTGTGCCTTTTTATTTCTGGGGGTTTGATCTCTTTTAAGCTGTGAATGGTTCACTGGTGTCAGCAACACTGTGCTCCTGCATCCCAGAGCTAGAAAGTCAACACTGGCACTTAGAAACCCTGCAGGTTTCAGTGGGGGACAGAGGAAGGTAGGCTTCTCTACCTTTTACCCTCCATCTTTTTGCAACCTGGAGAAAAACCCTAGTAAGAACACACCCAGAATTTCTGCTTCCTCTCTCCATCTTCAGACTAACTTCTCCAGCACTGGGCTGATTAAACTCCACAGATGTGATTGCATCCTCACACTCACTAATCACCACCAGGGAATCCTAATCAACAGCCAAAGAACTAACTGGAGTGCTCAGATTGTCAGCACTTAATTGTCAAAGCCAGGACTGTAACTATTGGTTTCCAGTTACCAAAGTGGAGATTGAAACTTGTGAATTTCATCTCCTTGGGCTAAACTTCTGCCCCTCTATGGAAAGAAATACTTCAAATCTCAGCTACAGTCAGTTTGCTCTGTCCTTGTGGAGTCATCTACAGCTTCCAACAGATTTTCCATGCCACTGAGACATTTCAAGTCTGACTTTACCCTATTCAGTTCCAGCACATAAAATTAATTAGTCATACAACTTATTTTGAAGCCATTTACGTATTTGTGTATACAAAGAACAAAGACAATTACAGGATTGAAAATGCAATTAAGCCAGTTAAAAATAAAGTACCACAGTGCTCTCATCTCCACTGGAGTGGCAGGAAAACTTTTCATTCCAGAGGGAAAAAAAGAAGAGAGAGCTACAAGGCTCAGCTCAAGACACAACACTAAACAACCCTCAGACAGAAGAGATCCTCAGCATACCTATCACAGAATCATAAAATCAACCAGGTTGGAAGAGTCCTCCAAGCTCACCCAGCCATAGCCAATCAACCAGACCATGGCACCATCCAGGCTTTGCTTCAACACCTCCTGGCACGGCGACTCCACCACCTCCCTGGGCAGCCCATTCCAACGCAAATCACTCTCTCTGACAACAACTTCCTCATCACATCCAGCCTAGACCTGCCCTGGCACAGCTTCAGGCTGTGTCCCCTTCTTCTGCTGCTGGCTGCCTGGCAGCAGAGCCCAACCCCAGCTGGCTACAGCCTCCCTGCAGGCAGCTGCAGACAGCAATGAGCTCTGCCCTGAGCCTCCTCTTCTGCAGGCTGCACACCCCCAGCTCCCTCAGCCTCTCCTCA